>BPLQ01003582.1:1397697-1602697 GCA_021605075.1 Caerostris darwini
CCTTAAAGATTGCTAATGTTCTACGACGAGATTTTATTATTTGGTGATACTTCATCTTTACTACGCGATACTAGATAGTATTACCTACAACGAATACCGCCGGTGAATTTGAATCTGATGTCTTTTATAAGCTCGAAGTGATTTTCCACCAGAAACTAAATTTTCAATTAATAGATTACCAGACAATCTCAAGCCTGAAAGTGCAGAAGATCAGCTTTCCGATTAGCTATTGTTTTGCGACGAGATTTTAGTATTTGGTGGTACCCCACCTTTTCTGGACGCCTTACCAATATAGCATGAATTACAACAGATGCCACCAGCGAATTTGAATATGATGCCTTTTATATGCTCGAAGTAAATTTCCACCAGATATCAAAATTGATCGTCCTAGATTACCAGAAAATCGCAATCTTGATGGGAATGTGATCAGGCTTTTGATTGACTGACTTTCACAATTTGCGATCTCAGTATTCTCTGGAAAATCCCCTTTACTGCGTTCGACCACGAATTGGGATTATTATAACTGATGATGATGATATATGATATATGATATATTCTGATATATTCCCCTGAATCTCATAGTATATTTTTTCCTTCTAGATTATTTCTATAACAGTATATATATAAGTTGTTTTTTTTTAAATTTGTAAAATCATATATTTTGTTTATGTTTCGATTAATGTTTTAATCAGATGAGACGATGTGCTCCCTCCTGGCTTAAGAGTAAGATGCTCAACCTAAGTGCTCGAGGGGTTAGGTTCGATAACTCTAAACCCTCCTGGTCATGTTCGCTAAAATATGAAACTCGATAGCTAATGTGTCAGTATACGTAAAGTTTCTCTCGTTGACAAGCAGAATGCTTGGTGGAAGAATTTCTAATTTTTTCCCAAATGACACTCAAATGTGGGACAGTTACACTTTAAAAGTCACCCTGAAATCATTATTTTATTCTCATCCCCATCACTGCATTGTTCTAGATATAGATGAATAAAATGCGAACCTAATTAAAATCCAACATGAAGTAAATAATAATCTCATAACTAAGAAAGAATAGAGAGAAAAGTAATTTTATTTTAAATTTCGGGCTTCCTTGTATTTTCTTTTTCACATATTTTCATGTTTCTTGAAATATTTTTGCGCTTCTTTATATGCTCTTCATATTTCATGCTTCTTTATATAAATCAATATTTGAAATACACTCATGTCCATAATTAAGGATAATGAAGTTCAGGCAAAGAAAGAGACAGAAGCAGAACTAATTAGACTTATTTGTAAAGTCTATTTGTTAAACAAAAGGTAAACAGCAAAAAAGATGCTATATGTTTCACATAATTAATAAAAATTGCGATTTTTACTCCCTGGAGCAAATTTCAAAAAAGAACCTCTTTACAAAAAACAGCATAACATGGTTAGTATGATGGTTAATATGGAGTATGTCTCCCGGACGATGCAATACAGGCCTTACAACGCCTAGGCATGCTGAGTATCAAATTATCAATCTAATCTTGGGGAATACTACACCACTCATCAAGCAATGCCTTCCGAAGTTCCGGTTGACATGTGGGAGAGGGTTGACGGGCTGCAATTCGTCGGCCAAGCATATCCCACACATGCTCTATTGGATTCAAGTCCGGTGAGTATGCCGGCCAATCCATACGGGTGATATCCTCCAATTGAAGGCATTCGTCTACAATGTTTGCACGGTGAGGACGGGCGTTGTCATCCATAAACAGAAATTCAGCACCCATGGCGCCCCGAAGCAAACGTACATGTTGTTCCAGAATGACATCCCGATAGATGTGGCCTGTCATCGTTACACTCTGAACATGCAGGTCTGTTCTGGAACCAAGAATAATTCCTCCCCAAACGAGCCATCCTGCACCACCGTAACGGTGTCGTTCAATGGTGTTCTCTTCGTGGTAACGGGTACCTGGCTGTCTCTATATGAAAGTCCGGCGAGAATCAGACTGCAAACTAAACCTGGACTCGTCAGAAAACATCACACAAGACCACTGTTGCGGTGTCCACAATGCATGCTCTCTACTCCAGGTTAATCGCAGGTGACAGTGAGTTGCGGTAAGTGGAACACATCTGAAGGCCTACGAGCATATAAACCAATGTGCCCTAAACGTCTGTACACGGTCTGCCTTGAAACTGTCGTACCGGTAGCTGAAGAGAGCTGATGAGACAGGTCTGATGCTGTGCTCCGTCTGTTTCTTTTGGCAGTAACTGCTAAATACCGGTCCTCATTCGGCGTTGTAACTCGGGGGTGACCTGTACAGTAACATCTATTCACATTACCATCATCTTGGAATCGTTGCCAAAGCCTGGAGATGACACTCTGGGCGATTCCAAGTTCCTCGGATACTTTTATCTGGGTACGTCCACATTCCAGTCGTCCGATAATTCTACTAAGTAAAAAATCATCCAAATGTTTCCTTTGTGCCATAACTAGGCGGTTATTGCACTGAAAGGCTTTTAAAGCACTTGTGAACAATTTTACTTCTTTGCCATCATTCCTTATATACCCCTCACTTACACTCTCGTCATTGTGACGTACTATCCGCGCCATCTGGTGGTTTCCTGTAATTTGCATATTCTTCTTCAAGATGTATGTGATAATTCTACAGGTGAAATTTTTATTTTAGAGTTCAATTTCTGTGTGATTCTGAATTATCCTTAATTTATGGATATGAGTGTATATAGATAACTGACGAATTAATAATAACATACATTTTCTAAATTTAAACTGCGTTTCTACAATTTACGACGAAAAACATTGAAATTTAATTAAAAATAATTAAACTTTAAAAATCACCGTGCCGCTTTTAGCAAAACTAAAATATTCAAAATATCATCAAATTCTTTTCCTGTAAAATTATGCAAATATCTAATTAATTATTTCCTTAAAAGTAAAATTAATTCGACGAAACCTATTACGCAATTTGTTTTTGTCAAAGAATTGCCCTCATTTAATTTAAGAAACCCCAATTTCTGGTGTGAATCTTATATACCTCTTTCAATTAAATTACATGTCAAAAACATTTGCGAAATCCGAAATTCGACATGCCTGCTCTGTCCTTTTTCTTATTTCCTGAGTACAAATAAAGATAAACGAAAAGCGCTGTTCTTCTTCATTCGATTAAAATATTTAAGTTCTTCCGACAATCTTCGTAAATCAAATTGAAATGTTCCATCATTTGAATCGCATGGTTTAATAAATAAATTTTGCTTTTGAAGATTGATAAACACTATTATTTTATTCTAAGATTTTACAAATGTATTAAAATATAGTTGTGTGAGCGTATAAATTGAGATAAATTTATATATCCATTCTTTTATGGGCGGTATAAATTTATACAATTGTACATTTGTTGATAATCGTCTCCAAATATAATTGCTTTTCATTTAATATTTTTATCACATGTACAAAATTCCGCTCTGAATCATGTCGTTGATTTACTGTTTTATATATTGATATTTATTTTAAATGTTAATGTAATAACATTAACATGTTATTTACCTGTTCATATTTATGAAGTGTAAAAATTAATAGTTAATTAAATAGTTTTTCACGGATGAGAATTATATTTTTAATGAAAAACCATTTATCTTATGTAATAAATTTCATATATTTATTTATTTTTATTTCATATTCATTTGATTGAATAATATTTCAAATGAAATGTTTTTCCACTTGCAAACGTCGTACCATGAATCATTGATTTACTCTCATCACCATTGCTGCGTTGTTCTATATATAGATGAATAAAATGCAAACCCAACCAAAATTCAACAAACAAATAAATAATAACTGCATAACTAAGCAAGAAAAGTGGGAAAAGTAATTTTATTTTAAAATTCGTGCTTCCTCGTATTTTCTTTTTCACTTAATTTCATGTTTCTTTATGTTTTCTTCTTCAAATTTTTTTTGTGTTTCTTTATATGTTCTTCATATTTCGTGCTTTTTTACATAATCAATATTTTAAATGTACAGATAATTATTTTAAATGTACAGATTAAATATACATATAAATGTACGTATATTTTTACTGTATAGATGAGAATTAATAATAACACACACTTTCTAAATGTAAACTTCCTTTCTGCAATTTTCAAAAAAAAACCCATTGAAATTTAATTAAAAATGATTAAACTTTAAAAATTACCGTGCCGCTTTTGCCAAAACTAAAATATTCAAAATATCATCACATTTTTTTCCTGTAAAACTATGCAAATATCTAATTAAATTTTTTCCTTAGAAGTAATTCGGTCGAAACCTATTACGCAATTTGTTTTTATCAAAGAATTGCCCTCATTTAATTTAAAGAAAACCCAATTTCTGGTGTGAATCTTATATACCTCTTTCAATTAAATTACATGTCAAAAACATTTGCGAAATCTGAAATTCGACATGCCTGCTCTGTCCTTTTTTTTCTTTTTTCTTATTTCCTGAGTAAAAATAAAGGTAAATGAAAAGCGCTGTTCTTCTTCATTCGATTAAAAAAATTGAAGTTCTTCCGACAATCTTCGTAAATCAAATTGAAAGGTTCCAGAATTTGAATTGCATAGTTTAATAAATAAATTTTTCTTTCGAAGATTAAACTGCACTATCATTTTATTCTAAGATTTTACAGTAAATGTATTAAAATCTAGTTATGTGAGCGTATAAGTTGAGATAAGTTTATACATCCATTCTTTTGTACTTGGTATAAATTTATACAGTTGTACATTTATTGATAAACGTCTCCAAATATAATTGCTTTTCATGTAATATTTTTATCACAAGTACGAAATTCCGCTCTGAATCATGTCGTTGATTTACTGTTTTATATATTGATATTTATTTTAAATGTTAATGTAATAATAGTAGCATGTTTATTATTTCTTCCTCTTCATTGACACAACAGCCTCCTGGTAGGACAAACCCGTATGCTTACCGGCAGATTTCGTGACGGGAAATTTTTTTTCAAAGAGTGGAATTAACAGCCCTACGTTTAAAACTCTACAGTCATATTAGACCGGGACCTACGGTTTAAAGTGGATTCAGAAACACTATAAACATCCATGGCACAGCTGGAGCTCGAATTGAAATCTGTGATATTAAGCTCCAGAACCCTAGAGCATGGCTATCGCTCTGGCTCTCGGTATCACAGGTTTCGGGTTCTAGTCCCGGTAGTGACATGGATGTTTGTAGTGGTTCGTAATCCACTTTAAACCGTAGGACACGGTCTACTACGATCGTAGAGCGTCGCGGGGGTAGTGCTACTTGCGTCCGGTGCAGCCCTTGCTTATGGCATAGATAACTGTCTAAGTATTTGCCTGCTGCATTAGAAAAAAATAGCATGTTTATTTACCTGTTCATATTTATAAAGTGTAAAAATTAATAGTTAATTTTTTCACTGATGAAAATTATATATCTTATGAAAAAAGCATTTATTTTATTTAATATATTTATTTATTGTTATTTCATATTCATTTGAATGAATAATATTTAAAATGAAATGTTTTTTTGCTTGCAAAGTTTAAAACCAAAATATACAGATAAAATGCAGAAAAACGATATAAACTTAGAAATAAATAATAATATTTCTAGAAAGACATTTTATTAAAAGATTACCTTATTTCTGTAAAATGAACAAAATTATTATTTCAATGGATTGCATAAATCCTGAAAAGTATTAATTTTGTTTAAGATTAAAGAATTTTAAAGATAAAGACTAATATAATGATATCTAGAATTAGAGATAACCTTACAGGTATTTAGGATTTAAACTAAACAAAATTATTTGAGTTCAGAAAAGAGAATTTATTTTAAACTAAAAGATTTCACAAAATAAACCTTTTTAATACTTTTATTTAGATACACATATATTCATAAGCAACTTCGCTGTTTTCAACTTTAGCATTGGCCATTCTCGATCTATTAGATTCATTCCGATTTTCTGATAACTCCTTATTTTTTATAAGCTTATGTTCAGATTTCTGTATAGAGTCAATTCAAGTCTGATTGAATATCTTTCTTTTCTTAGGCGGCATTGCAAACTTAACTTTAAAAATCAGTGTGCAACTCAATGAACTCCATCTGATACTGAGAACCTTATGGATATCAAATTTAGTACATTCGAAGTAAAGAGTCCAGTCAGATTTCAGGTCAGAAGAAAGGGTAGAAAACTTATACAGTACAACAATGTTAAAATAACATCAGCCATGAAAAGTTCTCCAACCACGAAAAGGTGCCAAATTGGCGTAAAACCTAATTTATCCTAAATTAAAAAAATTTCTAACGAATATTATCCAATTTCATTTAAAAATTTCGAATTCGAAATTTGATTGAATGATTCGTGAAGTTATCATTTGGAAATATACATGTTTTTTGAGGCATTCATAGACGTTTGACAAAAAGATATTTAAAGAAAGAGATAAGAAAAATTCTAGAAATTATTTGTCAATATCTTACACAATACCAATTGATTGTCATTTGAAAATTTAAAATCCTTCCAAAATATTAAAAGACAATTTTTTCTGAAGCTATGATAAATTTTATAATCCCCATTTTCAAGACGTAAAACTTCTGTTCCTTCTAAACTTCTATTAAAAATTCCATTCCACGTGTTTCAAACAATTCTTTCAAAATGGAAACATAAAATGAATTGAAGTGTTAATGAACTTTCTAGAATGAAAAGTTGTACTTTCCTTAGAAAGGAATTCATAAGTTATTACAATACTTTTTTCTTCCATAAAAGCAATGGCCTAACCATTATTAACCACTTGCGAATTCTTGAAGTAAAATGTACCAGCTGTGACAAAATTACGTGACATTATTATGATTCTCAGTTATGTAAGAAATTTCTTATTTGTATAGTTTTAACAAGAATTTATCTGAAATTTATACTGATTTGATCTTTAAAAGAACTGTATATAGAAAGTAAGATTAAACTAAAAATTGATTTGTAGTACATAGATTAAGTTAACTATCAAAGGCCATTAGAAATAAAAACATAACATAGAAACAAAGAACATAGAAATGTATTCGATATTTAAGCTACACTCAGAATAATAGAGTTTTAGTTCAACATACCGTATCATCAATCAGAACGAATTTAAGACAATTTTCTTATGGGAGTTATTTATTTTTAATATAAATCAAACAATATATTTTGTTACATTTTGTGATTCATTTTAATATTACACAGGTAAAGAAATAGTTGTTATTGCTTATTTTCTTTCCTAAAATGTGTAATTTTATTTAATATTGTGTGTAATTTTATTTAATATTGTGTGTGTCCGAATGGCTAGCCTCATGTCCGAATGGCTAGTGCTCTGGCGTTCGGTACCACAGGTATCGGGTTCAAATCCCGGTTTTTCCCGTGGGTGTTTGTAGTGGTTCGGAATCCACTTTAAGCCGTAGGTAACCGGTCCTAACAGGATCGTAGAGCGCTGCGGGGGCATTGTAACTCCGCGTCCGTGGCTTACCATCAAGTTACATGCGCCCCCTGGGTAATGCAAAGTGAGTAACGTCGGTGCAACCCTTATGGCGAAGATCACGGTCTGTTTGCAGTTGCATTAGAAGAAAAAAGCATTAACATTTTATATAATTTCTTAGTTTCCCTTGTTATACAATACAAAATTAAACTTTTATACAAAATACATATAATACAAAAAATATATATATATATAATGAAAAAATAAACAATCTTGCATTCTAAATAACAAATATGCTTATTTCTATAATGATTATGTAATAATACTTACATTGAAGTATTTTATGAAAGCCTTACATCAAGATAATTTCTGACATATTCAATTATTATCTGAATTTGTATTATTTTGGTTAATAAAGTTATCTTTTAAATATTAAGCATACGTTAGCTTCCTGACGAAAGAGTTAACTTTCTGGTTAGTTCCAGGTCCTGCGCAATCGATTGCCCATCAGCTTTTAAAGATTTTAAAATCCTGGAATTCCCGAAATTTACCTTGCCTTAAACATCGGAGTTTTCCCGCCACTTTGATTGCGCGAGGCATGGTAGATTCGCAGACAATTGAATTTGTTGTCGAGCAATAACGAAACAAGGCGGGTCGACGAGCCATTACAGGAGTGTTTACCACTTTCTAATCTGCTTACTAAATAAGGGATGGAAGATTCTTCTGTAAAGCTTTATTATTGTTTTACTGCTGGCATGACTTCAACATCAGAGTCGAATTTTAAAGATCATAGTTCATTTTGCTTTTATTTCAATCTTGGTGTTTTCTCTTAGTATCACATTAATTTCTTACGAAATAATTGTATGTATTTTATATTGTGCACCTTGTGTTTTGCTATGAAATTAAATTAATCTCAAATCGAAAGAATTTTTCTAAAAATAATATCGTATAAAATTAAAAAAAATATTACATAAAAGTAGTTTTATTTTATAATTATTTAATATTTTATTCAGTTTCCATGTATCTATTTTGGGGTTTTTTCAGTGTTTTATTAATTTTCCTGAACTTGCTCAAGAACCTTTTATTGGTGCATACTTCTTTTAACATCAGTAGGCCTCGTGTACCACTTATGCATTCCAACAACATTCCACCGATAGACAGTGCCTTTCGGGAGGACTTTTATGGATAAATATTCTGCTGCATTTGTGTGTCGTATGGGGGAAAAGCAGGAAAATTCATATTTGGTATTATTCCATTGCAAAGCTCTTTACTCAACTTTTCACTGTAACCATCGAGACTTCTCGTTTCTAAAAACAAGGACTACAGCAATACCGCCAGTGATTCTGACTCCATTCCAAATTGCAGTGAACGCGGTGCATCGTTCAGAACTTTTGCATGCTAGTGTGAACTCGGCTTTACGAGTGGCAACGAGTTGGAAAGTGCAAACTGTGTGTGTGTGAACCGCTTTTGGTGGCCAGGCGTGGAGAGTAAAAAATATGCCTTTTGATTCCAGTCTAAACTGCAGGAAACCCGTTTTCTTACGCACCGCTCAGAACGGTCGCATGCTAGTGTGGACGCGACTTTACGAGTGAACAACAAAACGAGTTATAGGATTTGAATCAACTTTTATTGTCCAGGTCCCCACTTGGCTATTTTATGGCCCTTCTATAGTTACAACATAAAGAAGCAAACACAACATCAGCAAACTTTAGGATCACATCTAATTATAACCAATTAAGAAACTTCTTGAATTGATCAACACATGTTCGATTTGAACCTCTGTTAAAAAAAGCCAAAAGTTGAAAGCTCGTGTTATTTTTTTAGGGCGTGGCGATCCTTTCAGCTATTTAGGGATAACAGAAACTGAGATGATCTAAAGATAATGCACTCTTATTTTAAGTCATTTATTTTGGGGTGGGGTGTTCCTCACTTCCTTGGAAGATAAATCCAAACCATCAATCGCATCAGACTTTGAAGAGATCATTAAAACCTTGTCTGGAGGGATTTTGTTATAACAGGTGACTAAATAACCACCTCTGTTCACGCATGCATTTGCTATGCTCGTTAACGGATTCTAAAATGCAGACTGGCAAGAGTTATTACTGGCATCATCAGTAAATGGAAGGAAATATTTGGTTAAGATGGTCATAATGGAAGGAAATATTTGTTTGAGGAAGTTGTAATGACGGGAAATATTTGTTGGATGCAGTCAATGCGAGTTTAAACATTTGGATATAATAATTTAAGAATTGCTGAAACAACGTTCCTGTCTGTAATTATGCGTTGAACAAGCTGGTTTTAATATTTGTTCGTTACCGTTTTGTTTAGCTATACTGCAAATTCACGATGAAATGAATCGAATATCGTTTATGTCTCCTTTGTTATTCAAAATTATGTAAAATGCTTTGTTTAAATCTTTTAAATTCGAATCTGTTTCTCATTGTAATTGTATTTAAGCACGCCTCAAAATTTCTCTAGATTTTATCTGATTACAATTACATGATAAAAGGTTTTCACAAAAATTATCTTGTTAATAAAAATAAAATGTTTTTTCCTTCCTATTGAAACAATTTAATAGCAAATTAAAGATATTTAAAATTAATTGAAAAACACGAATACGATCATAAATATTAATGTGTGTGTTAAATAAAAAATATAAGAATATGTATTGATGTATTAAATTGATAATCATGCCATGTTATCTCTCTCTATATATATATCGAATCTTCCACGAATCTAAATACCTGGTCTGCGATCAAAGTATAGCAGGTCTGCGTCATAAGTATTACACAGAGTGATTCATGAAACCACAAGTAGCTCACCTTGAAAACAGGCGGAAAACTATGGCCTATTCAGTCACTTTAGAGAAAAAAAGAGTAAAACAACACTTCTGGTCGACTCGTCGCATCCTCTTCACCAAAAAAACTCCTTTTGAGACAATCCGCCAAGGTTGTTCTCATTAGCAAAAACTCTAATTGCATGTAATTCAACTACCCATAATAAAGCCCGTCTGCTGTCAAATTTGAGAGATGGGTTTATTATAAATTTGTCAAATAGCATACATCCCTCTCTCCAGGGAATGAAATCCCAAACTCTTTTCTTGAGGGAAAAAAATGCTACAATGGGTGTATAAGAGGAACTTTGTCCCAAGAAATTAATTGAAACATTAAATCATGGTGATGGACTTCGTACAGGTTCAATGTCAGCATCAGAGCAAGCAAATTTCGTATTTTTTGATGACAGAATGAATTATAACTTTTGTTTAATTATTTAAAAAAACAAAACAATTTTATTTAATATATTTTACAAACAAATTATTTTTAAAAAAATAATTTTTTTTAAATCAAACGCAAACAGTTTAATTATTTTTATTTTAATTATTTAAAAAAAAAATTACAATTTTCACCCTAAAATTTGAATATTGTAAAGAGTTTTGTTTTTATCAAGATAACGATCCCGAGTACGTGGTGCAATGTTATTTCTGGTGTCTCTATAATTTTCTGCAAGTTCTGAACAGTCATCTGAACATCACTGGCCGTACTTCTACTGAATCTAACACATATAGAGAGATATGAAAATTAAAATAAGAAGATTTGACTCTAAAACGAAAACAGAACTAAAACACTAAAAATCGAAGAATGGATGAACATTGATATAGAAATTACAAATAAAAAAAAGGATGAACTCAATACTAAAAGCTATTGTGGATGCTGCAGAATATTCTACTAAGTACTAATTGACAGAAATATTACAATTATTTCCTAAAGCGTAAATAATTTTATCTAAGAGTACAAAGACTTTTGAGAGGTAACTTTTTGTTACTTATATTATTGATTTAAAAAAATCACTGTGTTCTTAAAACATTTATTAAAGCTTTGTTAAGAAAATTCTATGCATATTATAAAAAAGTTTTATTATGAATTATTAATTTATATTAATCATAGAACAGTATTTCTTTGAAATTCATAAGCGTACGAACACTTTTGGGAGACATTGTGTATTTTAATGATTCATCTAACTATGACCATAGATACTTTGTTAAGTGCAATATTAAAATGAAACAAGCTATTTTGGCAATCCTATTCAATTATCAAATATTTGCTAATGTCCTTGACAGTTGAAAAAAGATTGAATGTCATGTTCAGACAAAATATTTTCTTTTCTTTAACAATAACTAAAAATAAAACACCTTAACATTTTTATAAATGTGCTTAACAACTTTGGAATGATGAAGTTTAGAAATCTTAGAATTTTTCCTTGATGATCTTATTTCTAATGTGTATCATCAAGCATTTCCGAAATAGACACCTCCAAATCATGGATGTCGCAACACATTCTTTGTCTTTTATGATTCTGTCTACCAATTTAGATAAATTGAAATTTCAGAAACTTATTTTATGCAACTTTTCTTCAATCGGATATGGATAAACACATTTTGCAACTTGTTGCATTGATTTGCATGCATTTTCTTACAAAAATATTTCAAATTAATCAGCTCAAAAATTCTTCGGGTATTCTGTTGAGACAATACGCACAGCAGCTAATTAACCAAAACAAATGATATTTCCATAAGCTAAATTAAATTCCACCTCGTCTTTCGTGAAATAGTGAGCTAACTATTACATGTGCCTGTTTGCTTAACAACACTTTTAAGTAACCGGAAATAGCATGGATTCAATTATTTCTATGTCAAAGAAACCTATTAGTGTCAAAGGGTTTTAATTGCAGATGAATGATTCTATTTGTTCGTAGCGTTAATTGAAGTTAAAAAGGCGATAAACTATTTATTTAATTGAATGCACCAAGTTTGGTAATATTATTATGCAACTGTTGAGCCATGAAGTACTTTTATTTTGATAAAGAAGATGAGTAATTTCTTTCAGTATCTCTTGAAAAATATAGTTTTTTTATTTTATGATTTTTGAAGTAGATTTCCGATTATTCTTTCCCTATATCTCAGCTCGCTTTCATATTTATGTTAGATATTTTTCTCCCTTTAACTTTTGTTTGATTTTTATTCAAATACTATTTCAAGGTTGGTTAATGTATTTGTTGACCCCTGTTAATGGTCTAAGAATAAAAACAAATGCTCTGAATGGACTGTAAAAACACAACTCTTTCATTCGAAAACCAAATGCCCTCTGCCCTGGTTACATTCCTTTCTCCTTCTATCCAGCTCACGCCCACGCAGATGAAGATGTTTATATTATCGTGCGCTCCCACTCTCCCTATACATATCTTGTTCAAATTTTCAATCGTTCATAAAATAATTTTTATTCATCCACTCAAGTTCAAATACATTTTTTTGAACTTGTGGATGACACTGAATGTGAATACAGTTTTTTCAAATATTAATTTATTCATTAAATTTAATTAATTAATTTTACTTTTTTTTAGGTTTAAGTTGCATGTATCTACCAATAGATGGCGCCCGAATAAACTTTAAAAAAATGAATGAAAATTATTTATAAAGGACTTTCTGCAATAGAGTGAAAAGAAAGTAGGAATTGACTTTAAAAAAAAAATTATATTACTTGTTTTTGTACATATTATACACGCGCAGCTTTTTATCTGTGAGGTAACAACCCCTTTAATATGAGCATAATCATTTAGTTGGGTCAACGCTGCCTTTGAATGAAATATTCTTTTTTTTTTATTTTGCAATTATTAAAATATATTTCGTTTATTTTCTATGACTTTGTAAGCTCTCCTATTTGTGTCATTTAATTGTTACAAAACGTTTTGTTGTTTGTTTTTTATGCTTTGTAAATGTCATGTAATATTTTGCACATTGGTTCATTAACCAACTTACTTCTTTATAATGAGCAATACCACATACTTGGAGCAAAGCTGAACTTATTTGAAACTTTTTTTAATTGAAAGTTTTTAAAATGTAATTTCGTATTTTCTTCAGTGATTTTGTAAGCTTTCATATTTATATAATTTGAATGCTATACATTTTACGTAAATGACAATTGCACTTTTCCAGTTGTTAAACTCTTTATAATGAGCAACACTACTTGGGTGAACCTAAGCTGTTCTTTAGACTAGCGTAGGAGGATGAGTAAGGATTTATGAGAGAGCTTCTGGTATTGTCCGAGCATTTGCTTGTCTAGGGAAAACGACTACCAAGTAGAAACTACCGAGAATAAATTAGTTAGAATACCCAGACAATCCCTTTACCAAAGCAGCGTTTTCCTGTCGAGCCTTCTAACGTTCTCATTCGAGCGTTCTAACTGTCTGAGCATTTGCTTGTCTAGAGGAAACTACCATTGAGAATAAATCAGTCAGAATTTCTGTCCAGGCAATTCATTTCCCAAATCAGCCTTCTTGATTACCAATTTGATTACCTCTGGATTAGAATAAGCCATAACTGGGAATAGAGCCATTGTAATATCTAGCCTGTCCGGAAACCTATGAACCAAAAGAAATTCAATTATACGTGTGAGAATTTTTTAAATTTGCCGATATTGTGGGTGTCCTAGTGATAATGTGCAGGAGTACTAAAGTTTCCAATCTGCTGGCTGCATCCATTGCATTCACTGCTTTAAGAATCGAGATCCCTCGATAGCAAAGGTCAGTTGTCGCATTGTTTGTCAGATTAGCTGGCATACATCAATGGAACACGAAACCAATAAAAAAAATAGGACACAGAAATCAAATAAACTGTTTATTGAAAAAAAACAATTTTTGTTAATAATCATCAAAACAGAAAACCATAAATAATTTGTTAATGTTTTCGTTGCTGTGAACTTCTTATGCGTGTGTATGTGTAACATCAGCAGGCATCTCGCGAACAGTCAAGCAAAGGGAAGACAGTGAATTCCGAGAGGATTTTAGGGGTAATAACCCAGTGTCATATGAGAAAGAAATCCCCCCACGTCTCTCGACGCGAGACCTGTTTTACATATACTGTTACAATCACCATCTGGTCTCGTCGTTTCTAAAAGCAATGATTGCAACAATGCCTTTTGGAGGATTCGAACCTAGGCTCTCCTGCGCGCCGACTGAGCACTTTACCTTGATCTGATCCGTGGCCCAGTTGCAAACTTATTTTTGAGATTAAAATCAAGATTAAAAGAATGAATGTTATTAAATGAACTGAATACTGAAAGAAATCAAATCATAAATGTGTATTTCTTATATTTATTTTTATTAATTTCGTATAGTTTAAAAAGTTGTCTGTTAAAATTACAATGAAAAATATAATTACTATTCAAAAAATTGTATGCTTAGAATGCATCTGCTGTGAGTATTGTTTGTTCATTTTGTACATCATTTTGCATACATTTATAATTTGATTACTTTTTCAGCAATTCATTATAAAAAAACACTATTATGCAGTTAATCTGCACTTGCCTTCTTAAATCTAAAAACTTTAATCAACCTTTTATCACTTAATAAAATTTGTTTCTTAATATAACTTGAATTAGGTAACATTGTTCGTTTTTCTTGTCTTATTTAATCATTGAAAGGTTTCATTTCTCATAAGTACAAATTATGTATGGAGAATTGTTGTATATTTCAATGTAAATGTGTTACGAAATTAATTTAATTATAACCAAAGTATTTTCATACCACTAGCACAAAGTGTTGCTGTTTTGCAGTTAAATGTTTCTGCATTTGTATAAAAATGTCTATAAATAAATATTTAATTGGTCCATACTTGCATAGAACGTTTTAATTAGAATATTTTAGTGAAATAATTGCATAATAAGTTTTTTCAAATATTTTTATTAAAAATGATGATGAAATACTTAATTAAATAATGATCACATTCAGCCCAATATAGATGATTAAAAAAGTAGCTTTTACCGGAAAGATCTTTAAAGAAAATGTTCGAAGAATAAACTTTTTCAGCATGAAAGGATGTTAGTGGAAGGCAGGAGTTTTTATTATTTACAAAAGTATATTTTTTATAATAAGAAGCATTCATTCATTTCAAATAAATCCGTAATAAAACATTACATTAAAAACTTGAGAAATTTTACATGAATATTGCATCTTAGAAATATGATGAAAAAGAGCCTTAAATAAATAAAACGAAAAAAGCAATTCAATTTTATTTTTATTTTTCTATTGTAATTAAAAACAATTTTTGTTAATAAATTGTAACTAAATAATATAATATAATATAAATATATTTATATTTTTAATGATTATATAATTTATAATAAGTGCCTGATGGCCGAGTGGCTAGCGCTCTGGTGCTCAGTACCACAGGTATCGGGTTCGAATCCCGGCGTTGCCATGGGTGTTTGTAGTGGTTCGGAATCCACTTTAAACCATAGGTCCCGGTCCTAACAGGATCGTAGAGCGTTGCGGGGGCATTGTTACTCCGCGTCCGTGGCTTATCTTCAAGCTACACGCGCCCCCTGGGTAATGAAAAGTGAGTAACGTCTGTGCAGCCCTTATGGCATAAAAAGATCACGGTCTATTTGCCAGCTGCATTAAATATATATATATATATATATATATATATAATTTATAAATTTTTATATAATTAGATAAATAATATATGAATTTTCTTCTTAAGCTCTATACCGTGCTCCCGGTCAAGACTCTCCCAGTCAGCTTCTATCACCTTGACCTTTCTGATGTCCTCCATCTATAAACACCAACGTTCCCTGACCCCTTTTTCGTATTTTCCAGGCATCTCGTACGTGGCGTGACTCACTTATTTTTCTTACTGCTTTTGCAGTATTATTTTCTTCACTGGGTTAGTCTCCATACTATTTATACTACTGTGCCCAAAAAATAAGACCAATTATGTTTTTTTTTTAAAAAAAACATAATTGGTACTAACATAATAATAAACATTAAAATAATTTTATTCTTCCAAATTTATTTCATCGTCTTCAAAGTAATCCCCTTCGGACACGATTCATGCTAAAAAGTCATGTTGTCATGCTAAAATGCATGCATGCTAGAAAATCATTGACAGGGATGGCCTTCAAAGCGCGCGCCGATTCACGTTGAATCTCTTCAATAGACTCAAAACGGTGTCCCCGTAGTGGTCTTTGAGTTTAGGGAATAGCCAGAAGTCGCACTGTCCTATATACGGGGGTTGAGGAACGATATGGGTTTCATTTTTGGCGAAAAAGTCACGAAGTATAAATGTGAGCTGGCACATTCAGTGTTTTCAGTACCAATCGATATTTGACGTGTTTGAGGCCCAAAATGGAATTGACCTATCCTTTTGAAATTCCAACATCATCAGCATAGTGTCTAATTGTAAATCGATGGTTTGCAAGTACCAAATATTTAATTTTTTTGGACGTGAGCTTCTTCGGTTGAGGTGGAGGATCGACCAGAGGGCTCTTCGTCTTCAACGCGTTCTCTGTCTTCTTTGAACTGTTTATACCCCTGATAAACATTTCTTTCCGATATAGGAATGCTCACCGAATGCCTTCTGCAAATATCTATACGTTTCCGCAAACAAAATTGAATGCAAGTTCTTTGCTCAATTCATTCAAACATTTAAAAATAGCCGGAATCAGTTTTAGCGTCTTACAAAGCCAAGCGTAACTCAAGCACTAATGAATAATTTGGAGTCAAATTTCATACAGCTGTCAAGAACAGTGCCAGAAACCTAAAAAAGAAAAACAATTAAAATTTCATAAGCCCTGGAAGTTTTAAATTTAAAATTGTTCTTAGTTTTTGGACACAGTAGTATGGTCAAGCCACCGTATTTAAGAGGCTTTAAATACTTTTACTATATTTTCTTTACATTTTTTTTGTAATTCAGCATTTTATCTTATTCTCCAAACTCCATTTCCTTTACTGCTCCAAAAATTCTTTTCAAGATTTTTCGTTCAAATGTCATTAATTTAACCTTCTATGATTTGTTCAACATTCACTTCCATACAAAACTAAAGGTCGAACTTGTACAGTTGCACTTTTGGTTTACTGCTTAGGTATTTCGATTTAAATTGGTTTATAATCCATTCTAGCATCTGTTAATCATATTGATTCGATTCTTAATTTCAATAGTTATATCATTATTGTTATTTACAATCGTATCTAAATATTTAAATTGTTTAGCCTTCTCAAAGGCATAATCATTTATTTTTAAAGGTTGTAGATTTGGCCTCTGTTTGTAATTGTCATGAACTTAGTTTTTTCTTCATTTACAGTCAGAGTTTGGTCTTCTTTTACGATCAGACCAATGTTTTTTGTGGCCGACTCGCATGCACAAAATGCTTCAACTATTGCCACTTTAGTTCTTTCAACAATGTCAATGTTATCCTTGAAAGCTAACAACCGTACAGACTTTGTGAAAATGTTTTTACGCGTTCGTATGCCTAAGTCTCTTATTGCCTCTTCAAGAGCGATATTAAACAACTGGCAAAAAGAAGACTCACCTAGTTTTTGTCCTTCTTCAATATAAAATACATGGGATAATTCTGTTCCCAGCTTTACTCTAAAGTTTATTCTATTAAGGGTTTCCTTTATCAGGTTAACCAATTTCTCAGATATTCCCATCTCCAGCATCGCTTCAAATAACTTCTCCCTATCGATGCTATCGTAACTATCCTAAAATCAATAAAAAGGTAATATGTATCTGTACCATATTATTTTATCTTTTCGAGTATTTGTCTAATGCTATGTATTGGTCAATAGTAATTATACCATTTCGGAATCCACACTGATATTCTCCAGTTTTTTTTTATTTGTATAAGCAGATAACTGTTCAGCTTGTAAATTTGAGAATATTTTTGATGATGTGCACAACAGAGTAATTTCTCTATAGTTACTACATTTTTATATTAAATTATAAAATATTAAATTATTTTATATAGTTACAAATTTTCAGATGGCAGTAGCATCGCGTAGAACAGGTATAAATGCGCAGTGCTTTCGCAGAGCTTTCATTTCTGTTCAAGTTATTCATGTGAAGAGGTTTTGACGTGATGATGACCGCACGACGGGAATTAACAGACTTTGAACGCGGAATGTTAGTTGGAGCTAGACGCATAGGTCATGCCATTTCGGAAATCGTTAGGGAATTCAACATTCCCAGATCCACTGTGTCAAGAGTGTGCCGAGAGTATGAAATTTCAGGCATAACATCCCACCATGGACAGCGCAGTGGTCGACCGCCTGCACTTAACGACAGAGACCGGCGACGTCTGCAAAGAGTCATAAATTCTAACAGACAAGCAACACTGCGTCAAATAACCGCAGAAATCAATGTGGGACGTACAAGGGACTTGTCTGTTAGAACTGTGCGGAGAAATTTGGCTTTCTTGGGCTATTCCAGCAGAAGACCGACTCGAGTGCCTTTACTGACAGAACGACATCGCTTGCAGCGACTCTCGTGAGCACGTGAGCATATCGGTTGGTCCCTAGATGAATGGAAAACCGTGGCCTGGTCCGATGAGTCACGATTTCAGTTAGTAAGAGCTGATGGTAGGGTTCGAGTGTGGCGCAGACCCCACGAAGCCATGGACCCAAACTGTCAGCATGGCACTGTTCAAGCTGGTGGTGGCTCCGTAATGGTGTGGGCTGTTTTTTCATGGCATGGACTTGGTCCTCTGGTGCGACTGGACCGAACATTGACTGGAAATGCTTATGTTCAGCTACTTGGAGATCACTTGCAGCCATTCATGGACTTCATGTACCTAAACAACGATGGGACTTTTATGGATGACAATGCGCCATGTCACCGGGCCACAACTGTTCGCGATTGGTTTGAAGAACATTCTGGACAATTCCAACGAATGATCTGGCCACCTAGATCGCCCGACATGAATCCCATCGAGCATTTATGGGACATCATCGAGAGGTCTGTTCGTGCCCAAAATCCTGCACCATCAACGGTTTCACAATTATGGACGCCCATCGAGACAGCATGGCTCAATATTCCTGCAGAAGACTTCCAACGACTTGTTGAGTCCATGCCACGTCGAGTTGCTGCACTTCGCCGGGCGAAAGGAGGGCTGACACGATATTAAGAGGTATCCCATGACTTTTGTCACTTCAGTGTATTGTATATATTTTTTTTGTATATATATTTTATATATATTGGCATATGAATCCATCTTCTCATTTAATAGGTATTTGTTTCCAAACTCCAAACATTGATGATAGCATGTATTTCTTGGATAAGTTTAAAGTCCTTTATAAATATATTGATATATTATTTATATATATTAATTCTATTTAACATATGAATGAATAAAATCTTTTTATTTTCCTAAATTTGCTTTGTACTGCTTTTATTTTGGGAATGAATCTTAAAATTTTAAAAATAAATAAATAAAATTCTGGAAAGTGTTGCAAATACTATCTTCTTGTATGCTTTTATGTCTGTATTTCACATTAGTTCATATTAAACATTCACATTTAATTCATAATTAATTTTTTAAAATTTTTTAATGTAGTATTTTTAATGAGATATATGTTTTTAGAGAAATTAAAGAGTTAAAATATTTTATTCTAATTTTAATTAATTTAATTTAAGCCTAATTACTTTAATTTAAGTTACTTTTAGTTTATTACTACTTTTACTTTTTAGTTTATTTTTTATTTTTATTAATTATAATTAAAATAGTTAATTTTATTGAATGAATACTTCTTTAATACTAAAATAATGCTGATGAAATTATAACGATAAGAAAAATTTCAATGTAATCCATGTTTTAAAAAATTTCTTTCAGCGGAAATTTGAATGGAATTCTAAAATTTTAAAAAATAAACAGTAAATTGAAAAGGGGCTATTAAAATGTAGGTTTAAAATTGCATATATTTAGGAAATTTTCCGTTACTGAGAATAGAATTGTTTTTAGAGGATCTAATTGCCAAAACATTTTCAAAATAGAAGCAGAAATATTCCAATGCATAACCTATTGACACCATACGCTATTATGTCTTATAGTAGACAGCTCGTGGTCACTGTCTATAATAGACATCATTTTGTCATGTCAGATATCTATGGTCTTCGTAATGAATATGGCCTTCTTCTAGGTTGACGTCGAAAGAAATAACGTCTTCTAGAATAACTCTCAGCATTAACTAAAAGAATAGTTACCTACTATATGTGGTATAGGAAGAAATATGATTATTTATAGCCAGAGAAATTTTTAATCGGTGAGCCTCTGGCGCATTTTTTGTTAATTCTATTAGTTTTTTTTTCAAATCAATGGCTCTAAAAGAAACACCAACAGCTGAATCCCTCCCACTTCTAACTGACCATGAGTATGAAAATTATGAATAAAAAAGTATTCAATAGTATTATTTATGCTTAGAAAGAGAGAAAGTATTTATATATTAATAAATATAAATACTTTAAATATTTATATATTAATATATTAATGAAAGTATTTATTTATGAATTCTTCTATTAAAATATTACATTCAATCATCTCTTCCAAATGTCCTGTTCATACTTATAAAAGTTGTATGATTTGATATTTTTTATCGAAGGTTAGGCTTCATATACTTGTCAGTTACAGTTATAAGGAATCAAAGCAAATTTTTATAGCGTAAATAATCAATGATACATATCTGTTACAATTATTATATAACCCAATTAAGAAATATTTATGTGGCATGGAAAAATCGACCAGCTGTGGCATTGAGCCTGAAAGATAACCTGATCCTCGTCACGGACGTTGTCCACAGTGAGAGGTGAAGACAAAAGATTGATGAATTTAGTGAGGTCAAGGATATGGCATAGGAAAAATGATATCTCTCCCAAAACCAATGAGGGGCTGAGTGGCGGTCTCTATATGAAAATGCTGACCAATCATTACAGGTTCAATGTTGATTTAAAAAAGGTAAGGTGAAAAAACGAGAACGAGGGAAAGACGCCTAAAGGCAAAAAAAAAGTGGAAAAAAGAAGTTGTAATATAGTAGCTAGAATCATTGTATACCTGTGATGAGAAGAGACTAAGCCTTCTAGGAAGAAAGCAGCAATAATTGAGAAAAATATGTTGAAAACAAGTAATATATAAAAAAAAAAAATTAAAGTCAATTCCTACTTTTTTTTCACTTTACTGCAGAAAGTCCTTTATGAATAAAGTTGAAATTTTCCTCTTACATCTGGCGCCATCTATTGGTAGATACATAACCTTAAATCCAAAAAAAATAAATTTAATTAATTAAGTTTAATTAATGAATTAATATTTGAAAAAACTGTATTAACATCCAGTGTCATCCACTACAAGTTAAAAAAAATGTATTTGAACTTGAGTGGATGAATAAAAAGTATTTTATGAACGATTGAGAATTTGAACAAGAAATATATATAGGGAGAGTGCGAGCTAATAGTAGGAATTGAAAAAAAAAACTGACTGAGACCGCTTTGCTCAGGACGACTTCCGAACTGTTACGGCGATATCAGCAAGACGGGTGCGAATGCATTTATCAGCATTAAAAGAAACCATTCCTGATGATTTTGACAATCTATTTGACAAACTTCCCTATACGCGAGTGTCTATTTCCAAAATTAATTTTAATTGGATAGACATACAATGCTTTGCTGTGCATGATTAAAACTTAATGGTAAAACTTTATGGCTTCTTTCAAAAATATTAGCCAAGAGGTTCATTGATCAATGTTAATTGTCCATCCCAATGGACTTAGTTATTAATTATACTTGATGACTTACAATAATACAATGTGACTTAATTAATGTATTGTATGCAAAGCGGATACATTCTGTTATAAAATTATTATATTAGTTAATTTGCAATTGCTACTATGAATTCCACGTAGTACTATTTGTATTCTGGAAGTAATATGTTTAATTATATTGTGGGGTGATGACAAATGTAACGGCTGTATGAATAAACATAGGATAAGATTATTATTTTATTCAGAATAATGTTAATTACTTAAAATATAAATAAATCAGCAATTTTATTTTAGATAAGTGTTTTAGATATTATTTCAAGTGTAATGAACCTTTGAACCTCTAAATTTAATGAAGGCTTTCGAACTTGTTCTGTTAAAATGTGGTTTTAACGTAGACTAATTTATGGGTTATAGCAATTTACAACTTAGGAGATATTTTGTAACGATGCTTCAATATTTTTATAGGTTATTGGAAAGTTCATAGTTTTTAGTTAGTTTGAAGAATCGGGTATTTTGTAGAGTTCTTCTTTGTTTTGGTTTGTCACTCTACGATCATTTTTTTGAACGCTTTAGGCTAATTAGACCTGAGCCTGCAGTTTAATGAAAATTCCAAACTACTAACAAACATCCAAGCCAACGCCAGGATTCGAACGTGATACCTGTGGTACCAAAAGAATATTTTGCAGAAAATTGTTTTAGATTCAATTAAAAATCAACACTGTCACTTTTGACCTTCTTGAAACACTTTTTATATGAAACCGAAAAATACCGGATAATTCATCTAGGAAAATAGAAATTATTTAATGTTTGCTAACATTTCCTATTTCATAGATAACTATGTAAAATTGTTACACTCGCAAATTAAACTTTAAAGTTTCATTTAAGACTCTTTCTTATGAATATTTAATCTTTATCCAGTATGTTTACTCTCTTTTCCTGTAAATTTTTATTTATTTTACATTCACCTTTCATATTCAATGCTTACCTGAAGTCGAACAGAAAAATTCTTTTGTAATAAACTTCCGAAGTACACAAAGTTCTGTTTTGAGGACGTAATAAAAACAACGATTTTTGTCCCAGATACATAATAACAGGAAAATATTATACAAAACAATACTTTCGAAAGAGTTATCGAGACAAGAGACGTTAAAACCTTCAGGGGATTTTTACCCTCTTGAGAAAACAATGAATTTCAGAGAAGGAATTTTTAGTGTCTTCTTCGCAAATTTATGAGAAGGCAATACAAACATAAATTTCAGTGTTGTACTTTCATTCAATTTTAATTTAAAGTTATGCTCGTGAAAATAGTTTTAAAAATTCATAATTTACGTCCATTTATAGTGTAATACATATTTTATATTCTTTACACACTTTTCAGACAATTTCGTGGAAAACAGCAAAGAATTAGTTTCGTTTACAACATTAAACAATTTAAAAGCAACAATTTGAAATAAATAGGTTAGCGTTTTCTTTTTTACCGTCTGCCAGAGAAACGCTTCGATAAAAAAATATCCTAATTATTCAAATTGATGAAACAAAACTTTAAAAATATGCGTTTTGTTTTTTAGTGAGGAATTTTCAACTCAAAATGATATAATGGTTATTTGAAATTAGATTTATTGTATCCTTATAATTGGCATCTATATAATTATTGGCATACTATATTGTTTTCATCAGTTTTAAAACAAAGAAATTTAAAGAAATTCATAAAGGAAAAAATCATCAACTGCATCATGGTAGGCTGTCTTTGTGACCCAGTCGTGCGCAGCTGGCGGTTGCACACACAACTCCATTGCTGTTCCTGCATTAAGGAACGAGAAGACTCAGTGGATATTATGACGACGTATGTAAAAGCGTTTCGTATCAGTTTCGTTTCGGGTTTTTTTTTTCAGATAATCAAGCTACCTGAGAGAAGTTTCCCAGGTTCATATTGTTGTTGTTCTAATGCAGCTTTCAATACGGAGACAGTTAATGTTTATGCAATAAGAAAGGGCTGCACCGCTGTTTCTCGTTTAGCACTACCCAGGGGGCAATTTCACAATGCTCTACGATCCTATTAGACCGGTACCTACGGTTTAAAATGAATTGTGAACCACTGCAAACATCCGTGGCACAACCGGGCACAAACCAAAGCGCTAGTTTACCGGGTTCATACAACATTCAAAACAGTTAAACCGCGTAAGTCCTCCCGAAAGGCAGCATCCTCCCTTCGTCACGTGTCAGTAGGTTGTTCATGACAAACATAATGGGATAACACGATCCACCCCCTATCCTCCTTCGTTACATGAAAAAAATAATCGTATCTTGCCTAGCTCGAATACGTGAAATGCTGATGCCTCTACTAATCCATTGATATAACATAGAGTTAGTCGAAATAGTAACATTATTTTAAGATTCTCAATATTCAGCACGTACAGCTTTGAGGAGGGAAGGGGGAGGTTCTCAGAGGTTACTGTCCTCATTGGCATGCCAGGAAAAGTATACTGATAGTTAATATCGGGCAGACCAACTGCCAAGATAAGTTGTCCACTCTATCACGATCCAATTTTCCGGACGGATATTGAATTAGATTGTGATGTGTGAAAAGAAACAATTGCATCCAAAATGACCGCAGAGCAAAATCAGCAACTGGATTCTCCAGTGTTATTAATTGTAGTTGGGAGGCCCCTAAAACATAAACAAGACATTTAGGGTATTAAGAAGCACTTAGTTATAAAGAAATTTTAGTTGACCAGATCCATCCTATGATGCAAGTTTGTTTCCTACAGGAGATGTAATTTTCTAGGACAAGAATGCTCGTATTCATACAGCGGGATCTGTCCAATAATGGGCTTGAGAAACAAGTTCTAGTTTGGATGAATTAGCATATGTACTGTAACAATTCCATTCCTCTGCCCGGTTTGCAAAGCGATTTCCACAGAACTATTTCTTAAACCTTTCTCCAAACCTGCAACAGTATTACAATACTATAAAAATTATATCAATTGAAGAACTATAAATTATATTTACAATGACTATGACTGTGCAGTTATTAAAAACAAATACAAAACAAAACATACAATAAACAGAAAACAAAAAAACGTTCTAAAATTGTGTGACCAGATTTTAAAGAGAAGAAGATAAGCATATTTTCTCAGATTCAATTTTAATATTAATTAAAAAATCGATAATTATTTTTAATTCGAACTTTAAATATAAATTCTACTTTGATCAATACTTGTATACAAAAATTATTTAAACACGCATTTTTCTCGCACTTCCTGTAGTAAGAAAACCACTTTTTATTCCTTAAATTGGCTGTTATATAATATTAATAAATTCCTGTTCTAGATAAGGCAGGGGCAAAATTCAAAAGGTGATATAACGGTAAAGACTAGAGTTTTAATATTTCTTTAAAATTCGATATTTTTTAAAAGATTAACGTTTAAACATACTGATAGTTTAAACGAGAAAATAAATCATTTACTTTTACCAAAATAAAGAGATTCCTTTCTATATACCAAACCAGCACCATGACAAAATGAATACTTGTCATATTTAACCCTTGGTAGTAATCTACTTACCTCACAAATTTACTTAAGTGAAATAATACTCTTAAACAAATAATGCCTTGTCCAAAAAAGATTTGACCACGTTGCTCTTTTTCTACTATTATTTCTTTTAAATGAACTCGCAAAAAGAATCCATGGGAAAAGAACTGAATGTTCTTAACTCACTTTTTTGACATTCCATTTCTTTTCTCGTAAAATTTTTTCTCCCGACTTTTTTATCTCCTTGTTCAAAAAAATGAATTATCTTTAATTTAAAGAAACCATTCTTGCTTTCCAATACAAGTATTTTTATTCAGTAAATTTTTAAGAATAATATTAAAATCATGCCTAAATTAATGATTACAATATTAACCTCAATTCCTTCTATTTCTAATGGTTCTAATTTTTTTTTATCTTATAACTCAGTTCATATAATTTGTAGCGGACATCTTAAGTTAAATAAGATACCTCATAAAATTAAATTTAATAGCAGATGGTGGTATAATTAGAGTATCCATTATAAATGAAATAAAATAACATTTTATCTTATTTACTCACTATGTGTAGAAATAATCATCCTCTTTAAAATGTGGACTGAACTAGAAAACTACTGCGTTTCATCGGAAAGAGACATTTATAGAGGAATAAAATGCTTCTCTATACGTTTACATCTTTAATTTATACAGAATCTATTTTCCCAATTGGTAATTTACATTTTCGTTTGTTAATTTAACTCCTATAATGCTAGACTGCACTGAGCTTGGTTGGAGAAAAATTGAAGACTTGTGCGTATATGGCTATCACGATCCCAAGACTTAAATCCGACTGTGTATCACCATACAGGCATAACATAGTGCATATTTAGGACTCTTTAGAATATCGTATTACTTCACTTATTCCGCCTTGACTGCCTTGATGCAACAATTGCATTTTGCAGCCAATACGTACCTTCATTCTGATCTATGAGCACCACAGTCTCGGCAGAATTCTAATTTGTGAAGCACTATTTGATTAATGTTTTTGCCAAATATCATTAAATTCCGAAGAATAGATATTTCATAATCACAGTTTTTCGGTTTTTGTCTTTAATTTTTGGAAACCCTTTTTACACCCATATTATACCCTATTATTGCCCATATTGAATAATTTCACGGCTGATAATGCTTCCACGACTGTTAATATTGCATTTTGCAAAGGAAGCGCAATTTTTAGAAAACCCTTCATTTTCATACTTTCCAGAATGTCTATTTTTTATTTGTTTAGCTATTTTTATTTACATATTTAATTTTATTTATTTATTTATTTTAGCATTTTTTTTATATCACAAAAAATTTATTCTATTGCCAAAAATCCCCTAATGCGATTCAATTTAACTTCTACAAAAAAAAAAAAAAAAAATCGATAACACAAGAAGTAAACAAGACAGGGAAAAACATTCAAATGTTTATCAACTTCTTTCGTGAAAAAACGCTTACTGGAGATTTAAAAAATAGTCCTTCACTTGCCAAGTATAAAAATTATTAACAAATCACTTTTTTGCATTCTGCATTAAAATAAGACACAAGACTGAAGCTCTTGCCAGTATAACATTGGTGGGCCTCGTGTTCCATAAGAGTATACAGCGAACAGATCACGGGGAAGACATTGGCCGAATTGATTTAAGGACATTGCCATTCTAGAAAACCTTTAGCGCTAACTGCCTAGAATTTGCGTAACATACCGGAGAAAATCTGAATTGAATATAGAATAGGCAGGAATATAGAATAGGAAAATTGAATATAGAATAGGCAGGAATATAGAATAGGAAAATTGAATACAGATGAAGGCAGCCTGAATATAGACGCGATGTGCTTTACCCAAGTTGATTCCATCACCATTGAGTTTCCTCGTACCTGAAATTAGTAACTATAACTGATGCCATAACGGATTCGTATCTGAACCACGTGAGCACATTTAAGGGTAGCTGTCTCGGGTTTGTTCGTTTCTGAAAGCAGGGCTGCAATACGTCAAGTCAGTGGATTTGAACCTTACCCCTTCTTCTCTCTACATGCTAATCTTACAATGGACCCCACGTCAACCGAAACAATTATTAAAGCTTGGCAACTCATTTTTTTATTATTGTTCCATCATGCCATCAACAATGTCCATCAATGTTCCATCATATTGTTCTATTATGCCATCAACAATGCTTTGTCGTAAATACCCATGTGGTATTTCAAAACAGGCCGACATTTGTATGTTGAATGTAGTAAAATTCGAAAAATATCCAACATATCGATACTTATGCCTGCCGCTTTATGCCTATAAACGCTCTCACAGTCGCCATCGAATCTTCTTGTTTCCCAAAGCATTGCTTGTAAAACACGTCAATATCACAAAACCGAAACACTCTCTATTTACACGCTGGTATATGCACATTGCAGCTGAGTCAGGAATGAGATGAGCAATTTTGATTTCATATTTAATAAACATAACATAGCATTCATATTTATTAAACTATTTCATATGAAATAGTTTAATAAACTAATAAAAGTAATTAATGAAATAATTTAATTAATTTCTCCATTGTTACACAATTCGGATTTTTACCAGGAATCCCCCCCTATCACTCCTTGGTGTGCTGTCAATATTATGCATATGTTGAACATGTGTTCATCTTATATATATATATGTGTGTGTGTGTGTGTGTGATTCAAATTTAATTAATTTTAATAATTCAGATATCATACTGATTAAAAACACAAATAGTTTCCATTTCTGTTTGTTTGTTTAACTTACATCTTTGTTTGTTTGTTTATCTAATAGTATAAATATACCTTCTTTTATACTATTTATATGCACATCACAGATTTTTATTGTTATAGCTTCGATAAAAAAAACGAAGCAAAACAAGTAATCTGACGACAGCTCGGTGTTGTTATTACTGCCGAAACATTCAACACGCTTGGCTTGTTTTTTTACACCCTCAATGTTTACGCCTCATTTCGCTAATAAGCCGAACTAGGTGACGTCTTCATCCCATTCATCTTTGCGTTGGCGATAAAAAAAAGGGCAAAAATATTGCCAATACAATCCATACATACATCCGTATATACACAATACCACGGATTTTCTGATTATTTTCCTTTCGTAGAAATCTCGGATTTCTCGTATCCGAAGGGGTCATCGAACTCCGAAAGATGACAATGACCTTAAAGATGGGGGGGAGAGAGAGATGAAGATGCCGTGAAATATGGCAGATAACGTACGGTGTCAGTTATCTTAAGGTTTATTTTGCCAAAGGCGGAAGTGAGGAAGGCTTTGTAACAAAGGATCGATTTCGTTCCCATTCGGTCCATTACAGACAACACTTATCGGAAAAGTTCCCGGTCGTAAATTTCAACTTAAATTCACTGAAAAGCGCTTTCGTTATGTTTAATGGGAAAGTTAGCTTTCACATCAGTGCCGGAGGAAATGGAGGAATCATTGAAAGTAAAAGCTTCTAATGGACATGCAGATAGGTTAATAAGCAGCGTTAAAGTAAAGATGGACTCGGATGGGTTTGGTAATTTAGTGTGTTGACATATATGACAGGGTCTAGAAACCTGTATGACTTGGGGATAGCGCATCGGTTTTTGAAACTTAGAGAACCGGGGTTCGAATCCCAATCAGAATAGCCAAATCAAAATATTTGGTGGATGTGCCGATGATATGCATCATAAATCTGTAGATCATAAATATTCTGAAATTGGACTAGAAGAGGACAGGGAGGATGGGAACCTCCCAAAGGTTGCATGTCTTTTTTTATGTTCTTTCTTTTAATCAACCAATTTCTTCACCTGATTGGCCAGGTCTAGAACCGGTAAGTCAGCCTCTCGCCAACCATTGGTTACAACTAAAAATCATTTATCAGCCCCATCTAGGTGTTCCCTGATAGTACATCAGGGGGCCTGATGTCCGAGTGGCTAGCCCACTGGCTCTCGGTACCACAGATATCGGGTTTGAGCCCCGGCGGTGCCATGTTTGCAGTGGTTTGCTTCTTCTCAATCACATCATTCCCAAACTGTAAAGGGGCAACTCAGCTGTAGGCACAGTGATGTGTGGTGTAATAGTAGTAGTAGTGGTAGTAAATCAGTAGTTTCCGAGACTCCTTTCAACTAACAAGATCCATATATGGGTCAGAGGTTGTTTTCCCACACGCAAGGGGCCATCTGGACTGCACGCCCACGTCACGTAAATGTTTTTTACTTCGACCCATTTTTCTTGTGGCCACCATCAATCACATAATTATAGACCGCTTAGTAATTTTACAATAATTGAACACTTTAGTCATGTGTGGACTTTAGTCGCAACAATTATTTTCGAAAATATCCCTCAACAACCACATAAATTTATTTAAAACTAAATTAACCCGTCCGTATCACCATAACATTGCTGAAAAGAATCTTCTACGTTGTGATCCACGATAACCATATACTAGTCAAACAAAATTAACATAAACATCACGCATTAACTCATCCCATATTTGTCGATGAAGTATCGAAACCCTTTCGATAACTTACAAAAATAGAGGAAGAACAATAAATAAATAAGTTAACAAATTAAATCACATGCACTATAGTTTTATTCTACAACTAATGCATGTGAATAGATCCCAGGATCAATAATTAATGCTCAGAATAGCGTTAAACTGCAATGAATGCTAACAGCACATAAATACTCCAGCGGTATTCAGATTTTCTATCAAATTATAGCATAAGAACATATTACTTCGATTTATACATTAAGAGAAGAAGAATTTGAATAGCAAACGGCAGATTTAACAACACACCACTAAACGTAATTACACTTACTAGAGAAACAGAATAAATGAAAGACGACAATGTGAAAATTATAATTAAACTTCAACTAGATTTAACTAAACACATTTTCTATCCCCATCTCGGCGATTGTCTTTGTCAACATAAACACAATTTAGGTTTTTGTAAAACAAAATGCAAATTAGTGAAGTTTCAGTTTTAGCGGGAGTCTACCAAAAGGAGTAGAAAATTATGAAAGAAAAGAACTCACAGATATGTAGTTATCCGGCTCTTGGGAAACATAGCTGCAAGGCGATAAAGAACATAATCATTTACTATGGTTTTTGCCAGCAGGGGTGCTACAGTAGGGAGTTTGACTCATAGATAGATCGAATTATTCGCTGAGAGAAATTATGATCTCTGGTGTGGTCTCATGATTTGGGATCGAATTCTGAATTTGGGAACTTACCTGTTCACTCATTGTTTTTCTTTTCTTCATCTTTTTCATTATGGCGCTTAGATATCTCGCCTTCACTATAAGGATGGCTTTGGTTTATTTTGGTGGTCCTCTTACTCATCCAGTCATCTCTTAGTTTTCATTAACCTTCTTTTTCAACATAATTTATTCCTCGTCACCCTTCTTAACTAAATCTTCCTGTTTTCTTCAAGTTTCCTTATTTTTTTCCAAGTACGTCTTTTTTATTTTATGTTCTTCCATTTAACCCACAAATTTCTTCTCTCGATTGGTCAGACCCACCACCTGCAGGACCACTTCTCGCCAACCATTGATTTCAACTAAAAATCATTTATCAGTCCCATCTGGGCGACTCCTGGTGGTACATCAGTTGTTTCCGACAACCCCTTTCCAGCTCCAATATGGGTTAAAGGTCCAGATATGGTTAAAGGTTGTTTTCCCACATGCAAGGAGTCATCTGGACTGCATTCCCACGTCACATAAATATTTCTTACTTACACCACTTTTCTTTTTGGCAAGAATCGATCTCATAACTATGGACAACTTAATAACTTTATTATAAGTGAAAACTTTAGTCATGTACAGAGCACTATTTGCTGCAAACACCCACTTTTAAGTGTATCTTAATTTACCGCAGCTGCTACTTATGTTACATAAACCTTATCTATTAACAGAAAAACCAGCGAAAATGCCCCTAAACTGGACGTTGCAAATTAAGAGTCCATATTCAAAACAAAATACTTCCACCATTCTTTATGATGAAAAATAAATTTGCCAAACTGTGATTTGTTAGAGAGACGGAAATTGACGCAAAGTTTACATAGTACCCGTCTGCTAAAAACTTTACTCATTCAAAATCATCGACATGAAAAATAATTTGCACAATAACATCAATAGAATTCCAGAATAATTATGCTATTAAGGGAAAAAAGCACCCTCAAACAATTTCAAATGCAAGTGGAAATGAGAAAGCCATGCAACAAGCAAAGTAAAAAAAAAAATCTTTGGTGTAATATGTATCTTGAATTGGTTGGAATTGCTCTTTCGTTTGGCTCGAGGAGGAGGAAAGCGTGAATCTACATCCTGTTGAAAAGCATAAAGGAAATTAAAAGAAGTAAATTGATTAAAAAAATCCTTAGAGATCTGTGATTACAATACTTTAAATAAATTCATTCTTATCTATTCTGTCTCTATTCATTGGAATAAAATCCATGAAAGTGGAAATATTAAGTAGCTGACAGATTGTGCATTTCTCAGAAATTCCATCAAGAATAAAAACAATTAAGAATTTGAAACTTCAGATACGCAATGTCAAGTGAGATCTTTGAATTTTATAAGTTTAATTAAATACCGAGAAGTGACTTGTTGTGAACAAGTTCAACAGACTTTCCTCAGACAATGATTTCAATTGAAAGGAGGAGCTCTCAATTTTAAAATACACATTTTAACAGCACTTTTAAAACTTAACTAACCAAAAAAAAATCTTCTTGGAATTTTGAAATAATGGAACCCATTTTCAAATACTGATTTTTCCCCTCTAACTTTCGTCTCATGTCTTGACAATACTGGATTTATTAGTTAAAAAGGACTTTAACTATAATTTGAAAAGGAATAGATGATATGCATACTAAATTGTATGATATTTAGAATCCTCCAACAATACTATTTTTTTAATATTTCACGCCATAAAAGCAGATAATGAAATTTAACATAAAGATTGTCTATAAATAGAATAAATACGTAATTTTATTTAAATATACAACATTTTTAAAAGGAGGATTGTAAAATTTCTAAAAGTACTCGACAATTGTATAAAAACACCATGCTTGACACAATATTTCTTAAAGAATGGTTATGGAATTTTTTATTAAAAATCCAAGAAAAATAATGAGAGACAATTAGTGCCTGCTCAAAATGCCTCCCAACAGAGTCTATTCATAAGGAATATAGTTCTGATTTTATGAATCGATTTTTTAAAGATGTCTTTAAAGATTTTATCAGTTAACTATCGAAAAACTGGTTGAGGACGTGTTACAGCAGTTAATACACGCTTAGTCAAAAGAAAATATGTTAAAGTATTTTGATGTTTATATTTAATAAATTTAAGTGTTAACGTAAAATAATCATAACATTAAGAAATACGAACAACAAACTTAAGTCTCACACATCGCCCACCATTTGTTTTAGTATATTTTTGTTCCTTTACTTGTTACCACAACTAAATAGTTAAACAATCATTTTGTTCTACCTATTTCAGTCCTTTACCTTTTAAACGCTACAAACTCTACAGCAGTATTTGAAGTTGAGACGGAACTGCTGTTCTTCCAAACGTCAACGTTTCTCATCTCTTGTGAAAAAAGTTGAAGTTTTTCTAACAAGGGGGTGACAAGTTCATAGGCTGACACATAGATGGCTCTACTAGTATTAAATCCATATGATTTTTAGTTAGCCCTAACCTTCAAAAGACACGTGTATAAATTTGACAGCTGTTGCACTATTAGTATGGGAGTTATAGTATTTTTAGTGAAGCAACTTTTGCTAGTTTGAAAAAATGGATAAAAAGGAATTTCGTGTGCTTGCTTTCGCATTGTTTTTTGGCGAAAAAAAAAATACTACTGAAACCAAATCTTGGCTTGATAAATGAGGCTTGGTTAAATTTAAAAGAGGCGAAATGAGAGCCGAGGACGATGCACGCAGTGGACGCCCCAAAGAGGTTGTTACCGACGAAAACATCAAAAAAGTCCTCAAAATAATTTCTGATAACCGTAAAGTGAAGTTGATTGAGATAGCCGAGACCCTAAAGATATCAAAGGAACGTGTTGGACATATCGTGAATATTTGGATATGCGAAAGCTCTGTTCAAAATGGGGGCCGCGCGAGCTCACAATCGACCCAAAAGCAACAACGAATTGATGATTCTAAGCAGTGTTTGGAGCTGTTCAATCTTAATAAACCCGAATTTTTGCGTCGATATGTGACAATGGATGAAACATGGCTCCATCATTTCACATCGGAATCCAATTGACAGTCTGCCAGGTGGACTGCACATGATGAACACTAAACATGCTATAACTCACATACTAATAAGTGCAACACCTGCCAAATTTATACACGTGTCTTTTGAAGGTTAGGGCTAGCTAAAAATTATATGGATTTAATACTAGTAGCGCCATCTATGTGTCAGCCTACGAACGTTTCAGCCCACCTGTTAGAAATGTTAATTTATTATGGAAGCAGTAGACACACTTTGCCAAATCAAAAATAAATTACCCATGTCCTTAAAGCTATAAATGTAATGATTGCAAATACTTCATTGCTTCTGTGAAAAACGTCATCTATATTGATCAGTTCGTATTTTTAAGAACTGGGAAAGATGTCATTTTTCATATTTCAATTGATTCTACAAATTAAAGAATGTTTCTTTTAAATATTGCCTATTGAGAATCGTCTTACATAACTACTCCACGATACATCAAATGGTCATTTGTCACTTGTTATTTCTTGTATGATGGCTTTATACGCTCAATGAATTTTGCTGGTTGAGTGTATGTAGTTGAAATTCTGAAAATCTCCACCAAAATATGGAATGTTTTAAAATATTTACTTGCTAGATATTCTCTTTGCATAATGCAATACATATGGAAAGAATTGGTGTACATCAAGTCGTAATTGGGGCTTGCAAACCATCGATTTACAATAAGAGACCTTGCTGATGATGTTGGAATTTCAAAAGGATCGGTTCATTCCATTTTGGGCCTGAAACGCTTCGAATCTGGATTGGTACCGAAAACACTGAATGCGCCAGCTCACACTGCATTGATGCTTCGTGACTTTTTCGCCAAAAATGAAACCCATATCCACAACCACCGTATTCACACCGTGTGACTTCTGGCTATTCCCTAAACTCAAAAGACTACCCCGGGGACACCATTTTGAGTCGACTGAAGAGCGCTTTGAAGGCCATTCCTGTCGACGACTTTTTAGCATGCATTGAGGATTGGAAAAAAAGTTGGCATACGTGCGTTGTGTCCGAGGGGATTACTTTGAAGGCGACGAAATAAATTTAGAAGAATAAATAAAGAGTTTTTGTAAAAAATAATAATTGGTTTTACTTTTTGGGCACAGTGGTATTCTCTTTGGATAATGTAATAGATAAGGAAAGAATTGGTGTACAACAAGTCGGCATTTAAAAAAAACTTTCTAATTAATAAACCTTCCATAAAAGTATATACTTTTATTTCTTTATATAGAGAACCACACACATATTGTTGCTTACAAAAAAAGGTACAAAAATATTGTACTGCACTATTGTATTTCACTATTGCTACTACTCTCAGTGAAAAAAGGTAAAATAGGTAAAAAAATATATTGCCATTGTAGATGAAATGCATCTCTCAAAATGCACGCGTCTTCTGAAGCGTGGAATTTCACGAAATTCTGTATTCTTCAGACGACAGAGTGCAGCGATTGTTGTTTCACACGCCATTTCCGTTCCTTCCATCTTCTTCGTGACCAACTTGCATTTCACATCATCTGCATAGACTTGCTCAGATGCGCATTCCTCGAAATTTATGTTTTTTAGGGACACATTTACAATGTTATATAGTATATGTACATATACTTAGTTTAGTAAGTTATATTCATAATAAAATAATTAATAAAAATATGCATTTACAAAGATGCTAAAATAGTTTGAAATGCTTATTTCTCCTTTAAAATGGATGTTCTTTTAAGATTTATTTTCTTCTCTAATTGACTGAATATAATCGTTTAGAAATTCAATGGTTTAATTAAATTTCACGATTGGGAATTTGTAATATTTATGTATATACTACGAATATGTCTCTCTTCGCTGATTTTTCTTCCTCTTTTGTACCTTTGTTTTCGAAAATTATTATTTGAAAATAGGGGTTAAAAGGAGGAGAGGGGTTTAAAAATTCGAAAATTAATATTAGCTGTTTCATATACTGTTATAGCACTCCAATATTTATTCAAGATTGAATGTCTTACCAATAGCTACAAGTTTTGGATTGCGTGTAATTAAAACAAATTATATACATTTGCGAAACATTTTTTAACTATCACGTATTAATGAGCACATGTTAGAAATTACATTTATTATAATAAGAATTATTTATATCTTTGATAGCTTTCAACCTATATATTTTCAATATATGACATTATTAAGTCATATTTGCAAAAAAGTTCATTCAAATTACAGAAAAAATTAAATTCTAAATAATATATAGTAATTACAAACTATATAAAATATTTAAAAAGATGTCAAATTCAGAAAAATAGAATACATAATTTTATTTAGAAACCCAATTTTACACACACAAATATTTATTCTTAGCGTCATCAAAGAATAATTCTGTGACATCAATTCATTTTCCCAGATTTTCTATTAATATATGTGAAATATTTGTTGTATTTTTTTAAAAGCATGCTATCGACATTAATATATAATTCACCAGTCATTTTAATACTGACTTTGTGTAATTGCAATAAAATTATTTATCAAAATTGTCTATTTTTTTATCCACGTTAATAAAATTATTTAAAAACAATATGAAAAAGTTCGAAAGATTTCGATTGCAGGCCCAAAAATAAGTACATTTTCAGAGAAGTTGGGCAATATAAGCAAAATAATAGTGCATCAGAATATTAAACGCTTTATTAGTTCAGTTTCTACGTTAAACGTCATTGGAGACTTTTCGAACAAAAAAATCGAAACAAGTCTGAAAACAGTCTGCATTTTCTATAAATGGAAATTGAGTAAGGATATTCAAAGACAGTCGGTTACAGATATGAATTTTCGACACCATTTATCTGACAAATTACGATGCTGAGTCATTGGGCAAATAGAAACCGAACAGAATGAATTCTACGTATGAAGATGGTTGAACTTGAGCATTTTGTAATCCATTGCATGTGAAATACGAATACACTGCAGAAAGTCAAATTTGAAACAGCGATGCAAGACCTTCTTAAAGTCGTGAATGACCATTAATTACCAACACACAATAACTGTATACTATACACTAATTATTGATTAAGGGAAGTGAGAGGGTCATCACTGGACAGTTTGGGCTCCCATTCGGAAGGAATGGTTGAATTTACTAACATTTTGGATATTTTTGGCACAGTCGTTTTTTCTTCTGAAGCTTCATTCATAATTTTGAAGCTGCATTTGCTTAGTGTTTTTACTGAATTTCTTTAAATTGCAATGAATGGATATATCACTATCACATAGGGATTGCAATATCGGACCAAAATTTCAATACCGGTATTCGGTATTTTTTAGATCTTAATACCGGGATACCGGTTTTAATACCGGTAGTAGAAATTTCAGAAAAAGAAAGAAAACGCAGGTGTTTTTTTGTTTTATTTGCCAGTTTTATTAGAGAATGTAAATATCACGGAAAAATATCAGCAAATTATATCAACTGATTTTTTATATTCCTTAAAGTTATTCTTATTCATTATTATGGGGATATATATATATAATAAATAATATTTATGAGTATATATATATATATAAATAAATATGAAAAATATTGTGAACTCTAAAGTATTACATGCAAATACAATGTGAATAACAAACTCACCAATTTAAAAACTATCGAAATATTACACACTTTCTTCAGAACTACAACCTTGTTTTCACAGATAAGAATTTCTAGTTTTCAGATAAGAATTATGAATAAGAATTCACACATAAGAATTATGAATAAGAATTCACACATAAGAATTATGAATAAGAATTCACACATAAGAATTATGAATAAGAATTCACAGATAAGAATTCTTTTACAGTTAAGAATTCTAAATTTTTAGTAAATACCGAAAAAACGGTATTTAGACTCGTGAATACCGGTATTACAAAATTGTAGAAATGGCTCAAAATACCGGTATTCGGTATCCCGGTATTGCAATCCCTACTATCACAATTTTTTTGTTCATCGAATTTTGAAAACCTAATAGATGATAATAAAAAAGAAAGCGTATAAAGATAATAATGAAATAAATAAAGATAATGACAAAATATATAAAAATAAAATATGTAAATATAATAATAAAATAAATAGAACTATTCAAATGTTAAATTCTTTAAATAGTTTTAAATTATATTACATTTTTGAACTAATTTACTTTTTTTTAAATTTAAATAAGGAAAATAGTTTTTTTTTCAACAATAATAACAATTCCTCTGTAAATAAGTCTGTAAGAACTGCAAAATTAGATACACTTAAAAAAAAATCGACCAATCAGCCTGTATACAAACCTCTTTAACAATCTGAACTGCCATCAATATTTTTTCGGATACAGTTATATGTTATAAAATGGTACTAAGTAGTTTACTGTTTCAATGTACAGACTGCATAACTTATAGATTTATTTTTCAATAAACAATTCATGTTTGGTGTATTGTATATTGTAGTATACCATATCATATTTATTGAATTGAGTTTATTGTATAATATTTTTAATGATTATAGTCTACACTGAGTTTTGATGAAAATGCATTGGTTTTCAATTAACTATAGAGCCATCTCAATCTTAATAAATAATTTCCTATTACCGTAAACGATTTCGTAAATATACTAAAAATTTTTACTAATTCTAAAGTTTTTTACAAGAATTAATTTCACAAAATATATTTTTTTAAATATTTAAAAATATTTTTTTTAATTTGCATGAAGATCTGCAAAATAAATCTGATCTTGAGTAATATTAGCAAAGTGCATCTTCATAAATTTTCAAAATATCTGTGTAAAAATTTTTAATCCTTTTACTTTGAAGGTACAGAAATCTTAATTTTGAGTTCACTCATGAACATAATTGTTACATTTCTACAATAATAAAGAAAAAAATTATCACAATTCGTGGGTATTAAAAAAAATTCAAATTCTTTTATCGATTTAAATGTATAAATCACTGTTTGAGCGAATAAAACTTACAACCCAGTGCATATTTTTAAATCAAATGCATTAAATCTTGTTCGTGGGCAAGTCCTTAATATTATTTTTCATCTTTCTTACAGACTTCTAAAAAAACAACTTTACTTTTCTTAAAAGATTTTTTTAATTAAATACCACAAGAAAAAAAATCGCATTTTACTTATATTGTCTCTTTACATTTTGCATAAAATGCAAAAGAATTTAGTATTTGTGCAAAAAAAAAAAAAAAACTAAAGAATTTCTTAATTATAATTAAGGTGGTATTAATCATACTTAAGTAAATATACATGTTAATTATTTAAAATTAGTTTTTTCATCCTATTTCTTAGATTTTATTTAGATTTATTCAACAGATGTGAAAAATTATAGGTCTTTGTCAACAAATCCAACAAAAAAAAATTTTTTGTTCGAAGGAACAAATAAAAAAAAATTTAATTAAACATAATAAACATTTTTTTTATATGAATTACACGAGAAAAAAATGTTTTAAACACATAAAGCAGAAAAGGTTTTAGCATAATAATAAGCTAAATAATGAAAATAAATTGAGTTTCCCAAAACAATTCTGCTTCTAAAAAATTGTATTTTAATTTTTTTTTCCAACCAAAATTCCTTTTAATTAGTCATTAATTTTCAAGTTCAAACAGGTTTTTGTGCATTATTATTTAATGCAACAATCCAAATGATAAAAAAAATATGTCTTATCTTTTTAAAATAACATCAATATGAAATATAGGGCCCCACAAATGTTACTTATAAAATTGTTCGATGAAAATATTAAGAAAATTTTTTTTGTTCTAATGCAGCTGGCAAACACTTAGACACTTGTCTTTGATGCCTTAAGGCAAGCGCTGCATCGATGTTACTCACTTAGCATTACCCATTAGATGCGTGTGGCTTGAACATAAGATACAAACGCGGAGTAACAATAACCCCACAACTCTCTACGATCACGTTAGACCGGGAACCTATGGTTTAAAGTGAATTCCGAACCACTATAAACATCCATAGCACCGCCAGGATTCGAACCCGAAACCAGTGATACCGAGCGCCAGAGCGCTAACCAATATTAAGAAAAATAAATTAATATAATTAAATACAAACAATATTAGTTTATATAATGAATTCAAATAAATCTATTTAATTATATATTAAATCTATATTTATTATTTATTAATTTATTTAATTAAATATTATGATTATTAATATTATGAATTGTCTAATAGATAATTCTCAAAAGAGCAATTAAGTTCAATAAAAAATTTTGAACGCTTAATTAAATAATACTTAATATTTGGTTAGTTAATTATTAATACCACTTTTCAAACAGTTTGAATTAATTTGAGCCATGCAATTCAACTTTTCTGCAATAAAAATTTCAGCTGCTTTAAAGAAATGGAATTTTTCAAATTCTAATGGATTCTAAATATACTGTCTGAGGGAATATTTAAATATTTTATTTGCACTTGTGCAGCAATCTCATTCTAAAATTCAATGAAGTAAGCTAAAGGTTATTATCCTAATAGAGTTTGGAGATATTTTTTAGTCTCTGATTTTCAGCAGATTTTTAAAAAAAATTTGTTTAAAATTGGGTATACTTTTATTAATTCATAGTGCCATTAATAAATTCTAATTTACTTCAACGGACCTCCCTACCATAATTCCTGCATCGCCATGTTAACAAAAAAGAAGTATGTTCGATCTTTAAAATTTAATTTTCAATTTTCCATTATAGAATTCAAGCTCAGAATATATTAAATTTGATAACATCAACTAATATAACGATGACAAAAATCTTTTTTTAATGTTTCTGATAAATAAAATTATGATTCTTTATTCTAATGAAGAATCTTTTTCTTGACACTCGTCCATGATATCTGATTGATCGAATTATTCTGTGAACTATACTGGGGAAAAATGATAACACCAACACCAAGAAGAAATTAAGTTTAAGCAATGCATTTGTCTAGTTTACATATTTATTTTATTAAATCGGGGCTCGGAATTTTCCCTAAAGTAATTGATTTGTTATCCTTCGTCATGTGATGTCAGCTGAAACTCTAATTTCTGCTGAAAATGCAGTACAATGTACAACAGCTATGCGGTGAATATCCGTCATAGTCCTCCGTCTATGACGGATATTCCGTCAGTAGTCATCCGTCTCAACCGTGCCCATGTATGACCGAGATCTGATCTACTTGAGACAGTACCTCACTTGACCTCTAAGTTAGCCAACATCACACCCGTGTTCATAGAGCTAATCTTATCATTTAAAAAGATGGAAAATTAAAAAAAGATAAGTTCCAACTCAAGACCTACATGAATACAATGAATTATAATACACAAAAGAAAAACACATCACGGTACTATGTAATTAACATAAGCATAAATGAAATGCGAAGTATACAATACAAAAACTAATGCTGATTAACCTGTGAAAAATGTAAAATAGGGCATGGTATACAAAATATTATGACTACTTTCATTCTACAAAGAATGAAACACTTTTGTTATAAAATGGTAGCAGAGAATTCAATTTGTACTTCAGGCATGATTCTGTTATTCCTTTTCTTTTATAAAGTTCGTTAATTTGATAATATTCCCTCTGAAAATTATATTGCTGCGCCCACTGAATGTAAAAATCTTGAAACTTCTCGGCTACCAGTCGGTTTTCTCCGCTCTGGAAAAAATTTGATACCATTTCTTAGTTACAAATATTTCCGAGGTGATAATCCTCTTGTCTTGCAATGCAACAGTAATAGTGAAAGTATTGCATGAAGAGCAGAAAAGATTCCTTATTTTTAGGGTCTCATTTTTATATAATTTAAACCGTCTTTAGCAGAATATTCAGACCCTGATTCATTTGCTTAGAAGCCGGAGCTTCTCTGTGCAATGTGTACAGACACAGTAGGGGTTTTTTGTTTCACAAGTGATATTATACTTTGGAATCTTCCAGACGTGCAAGAAGCACCATTGGTGCATATTCCAACTCAATTTTTCCATTCTCCATTTCCATTCTATTTTTATATTCTCAATTTTTCCTATTTCTTCCCTTTTAAATTCATTTAGAATAGAAATAATGCAAATATTTTTGCCTTTGAGTACTATTTTTTTTTTGCAGAAAAAAGGACTTCTGCTAAAACCAACACAAAATCAAATGTGGGCAATGAAATTAACATCTATATTAGCATTCTATTTGTTGCCTCATCAAGCTGAATTAAAAACAATTTGTCATGAAATTTCTCAAAAGTCTGATGCTGTACATGTTCTGATATAATAACAATTGGAAGGGGGACAGTATCATTTGATAGAGTTATGGACTGCAATTGCTTGGAAAGCTATTCATCTCCAAATATTGTTTTTACAATCTCAAGTGCAGCTGGCAAAACAAGCTCTTCCTCAAAACTGGCTATTTTATACATACGAAACTTTGTAAGAGGCAAACAAAGGTTATTCATTCAGAGTAAAAGCTCAATTTTTAAATTATTTTTGCTTTTTATGTGATTTTAATGTTAATCTGAAAAATTCTCAGTGTTTTTTAAAGTACTCACTTTGAAGTGTTTCCAAATCTTAAGTCTTTGAGCAACTAACACACAAGGACTTTTCTTCTCCATTTATTTCAGTACTGGTAAATCCAAAATTTAAGTATTCTTCAGAATATTTTCTTCGTTTTATTTTTAGGACTTTATTCGTTTGTGTACTTATTTTTCACTATTTTCTAATGCTCGCTTACATCAATCTAAAAAATTTATCCAGGATTCTGTATAAATCTACAGCCGTGCATATTTAACACAGTGAAATTGCAACATACACATTCTGGAATTGAACCGAGAGCAGCATTTATGCACGTTTGCGCTGCGATAGTGCAGACATTTCAGAATGCTCGAGACAAATTGGAATTTCTGACGAAGCAGCGAGAATGTCAGATAGGGTGGACGTAAGACAATGCACGACAGAGAGGCATTGATTCTGTTTTTGCCAATACAGTGAGTGGATGGGTGTCGCCAAATATCAAATTTACTTATTCTTGGCAATTTGTGAAGTTTGTAATTAAGATTTTAGTTTAGCTTTAACGTCAAAATATTTTATTATAGTTTGAAATTTGGTGGGATGCGATGAAAATTGGATCCAAATACTGAAAGGTTGAGAAATGCTGCTTTGAACAAAATTACTAGGGGAATTTTGTCGCTGCAACTACTTTTGAAGGGAGTTCTACACTGAGAGGAACTTTGGGTACAGAAATTATTCTACTTAATCTCTTGGATTTAAGAATTAGTTTCTTGTAAAGTGCCCTTAGCTTATTTTTTATTTTTTGATATTTTCTAAAACAGAAATTATTCATTCACCGTCATTTCACATTTGAAATGGGTCTTCTCGTGCATACTCCAATATCTGACCTTGAAGCTTAATCGAACGAGTAATATAAAAAAAAGGTTCTTAAAGTCAATTCCTACATTTTTTTCACTCTATTGCAGAAAAGTCCTTAACAAATAAAGTTGAACTTTTCCTCTTACATCTGGCGCCATCTATTATTAGATACATGCAACTTAAATCTAAAAAAACTAAAATGAATTAATTAAATTAAATTAATGAATTAATCTTTGAAAAAACTATATTAACATGAAGTGTCATCCACTACAAGTTAAAAAAATGTATTTCAACTTGAGTGGATGAATAAAAAGTATTTTATGAACGATTGAAAATTTGAACAAGATATACATAGGGAGAGTGTGAACTAATAGTAGGAATTTAATAAATATATCACCTAAACAAAAGCTTTGCTCAAATTTCAGTTCTATAAATAAATTTCGTCTTTGTGATAGGATTTCATTTTCTCCCAGTGTATTTTCGGACTTACTCATATTCCATATCATTGTAATACTACTACTACATCGCACCACATCATTGTGCCTAGAGCTGAGTTGTCCCTATACAGTTTGGAAATGATGTGGGGGAGAAGAAGTCTGATTGGGCTCTGTGACGCTCATATGAGAGCCTAAAGTTTAAAGTTGGTTCCGAACCACTACAAACATCCATGGCATACCCGGGATTCGAACCCGATACCTTTGTCACCGAGTGCAAGCCACTCGGCCATCTTGCCCCTCTGATATACCGCCATTGATCACTCAGATGGGGCTGATAAATGATTTTTAATATATTAAATATCATTTATCAATATCGTTTATTTTTAATATATTAAATATATTTCAACACATTTAATTACTGATGATGTGGGGAGAATAAGTCTGATTGGGCTCTGTGACCCTCTACGGTCCTATAAGACGGGGACCTACAGTTTAAAGTGGATTCCGAGCCACTGCAAACATCACCGGGATTCGAAGTCGAGGTATCGTGCACCAGACGGCTAACCACTCGGCCATCAGGCCATTATGACGCTCTACTGAGTGATTGCAACCAATAATTTTGGATGTGCATTTATTTCTCGAATGATGATTCGCTTCATTACATGTTGAGACAAGTTCCTGAATCTACATTTAATTCAATTCGTTCTCTTTTAATGTCTTATGTAGTTGACGTTATTTTGTTAATGTTTAATTATAAAAAACCTATGATTTGTTAATGTTGTTGTTGTTGTTGTCGTGTCCCTCATGAAAGGAGGGAAGAGGGGTGCAGCTTCTGTTCTGATAGAGCACCCGTAGGTAGAAGCCTGACTTCTGCTCCGTAACTCTCTTACAGTCCCATTAGACTGGGACCTACGGCTTAAAGTGGATTCCAAACCACTACAAACATCCATGGCACCGTCGGGACTCGAACCCGAAACCTGTGGCACCGAGCGCTAGACACTCGGCCATTCAGGCCCCGTAAAATCATTTAAACCAAGTATTTGAATAACTTTTTAATACTAAATTATTTTAAATAATTTGCTTACGTGATCTTTAGTTATGGAATTATTTTAATTAATTAAATAAATACAAAAAACAAATATTCTATGAAAGCAATATTATTTAATGAAGTTAGCTGTATGAAACAAAATATTTCGAAAGTACTCTCGAAATTTTTTGTAAAGCAGTCAAATTTGATACGACGCTAAATCATATTGAAAACCTTTATTATATTTATAGATTTATTTACATTTAGAAATATTCTCTACTAAAATACTATATCTAACAAATCCTAACGTATTATCTGGAATAAATTGAATTTATATTTGCGTTTGCAATTGTTTATATTCTATTTATTTATTTCGACTTTCTTTTGGTATAGTAACTAAATAATATTTATTCGAGACATTAAATGTAATATGATCTAAATAGCTGCAGGATGGTAAATTGCATAATAAAAATGCTTACATAGAACAGATTCTAAGTCTAGATAGAATAATTTTTTTTTCCTTTGTAGGAAAAGGCAAATGAAGTGTGAAATTGATATTTTTAACTTCAGGAATAACTGAACGGTTCACCATTAGTAAAGGTAACTATTCGAGAATGTGACGTCATGCCATGCAATTCCATAGCAACGAAAATCGAATCGAAATATCCGTTCCATCAATTCGGATCACTGGGCGGAACTTCTATTCCATTTCGATATTATATTTTAAAAAGTTATGGTTACTGGTTGAATGTCGAAGTGCGGGAGAAGACTTATACATTTAAAAATTTCCTTTTTGAATCAATTTTTCTTTTGCATTTGTGGAAATTCGGAATGCATTTGTTTATCCATCTTACTTTTTTCAAAAAGATGTTCACATATAATTCTTTTTGAAATTTATTCAAAAAATTCACTTTTTATAATGAAGATATAAAATCTAAATTGTTTTTTAAACTAAAACTAACTGACTTTCTTATTTTTTAAATATTTTTTTCTGTAAACGATTTATAGGATCTGTTTTATTTTCGCAAATTCTGTATATAGGGTGATTATAATTAAAGTTCCACTTTCAAAATGCTGTAAAAAAAAGAAACACTCGTCACAATGAGTTCAAATTTGAACTGAAGATACTTAAAGAAGGGGCAAACGGTACGGCATCAAAAAAATTTTCCAAAGTGTATTAATAGATGGCGCTGTAAGCGGTATAAAGAAAGTGAATTCGGCTGTCAGTGCTATTTTGAATCGAAATGACAGCTTATTTGTCATGAGTTGCACATTAAACCAACTATGGTGTTCAATGTGCATTATTGTTTCGGTTTTGTGACGGAAAAAATGACTTCCAAGTCATTCAACAGTTGTGATACTGTCAGCAGAAAGCCCATCCACCACGTCAAAGTCATAAAAATTTGGACTGGAAAAATCGGTGCAACTTTTTTTGACATTTTTGTTATTCCTTACCGTTTCCCTCTTCTTCAAGTATCTTCAGTTCAAGTTTGAACTCATTGTGACGAGTGGTTCTTTTTTTTTTTTTTACAGCATTTTGAAAGTGGAACTTTAATTATAATCACCCTGTATATTTAATTAAACTTGGTATTTACTGATTCCGGAATTCCATTTGTTTTTGGGTAATCTAAGTAATTCATTTAAATTCTTAATTATTTCGAATATTCGTAAAAAATAATTATTCTTTTAAATATATATAAATAAAAGAACATTGCTTAATTTTTTTTTTTTTTTTTTTTAATTTTTAGACCTCTCTATCAGATAATGTTTGACAATAGCAAGTTATAAATGTAGTATACTGCCAAATTTTTCTCTACCTCCAGCCAAATTTCGCGAAGTAGACAACATATTTAATTTAAAATTTAAATTAACCTTAACTATTTCACTTACACTTAATTAAAATTATGTAAATTTTAATATAATCAAAACATTTTGGTTAATAATATTTTACTAACATCACAGAATAAAAACAAAAAATATTTTGAAATTAAGCTTTAGTCAAAAATTCTGTCTGAAATTTATACGAAACAACAGCTTGCATATTACATTACACACCACTAAAAACATCGTAATTATGAAAACTTATCTAATACTGCAGTATCTTTGTTTCATTAAATATCCTGCTTACTATCTACTGAATGTTTAATAACTTTGCTTTGAACTTGGGCCGGTTTAAATTACCATCTCTAAGGGAATTATTAGCATAATTTCGGAAACGCAATTAATGACTATAAGCTGGTACTTCATAATGTACAATTTTCATTAAATTTAAACTAGAGGATTCAAGATTTATGAGCCTTCATATGAACACTGTTAAAATGTGTATTGAAATGAACAATACATTATTACTAAGATTACTATCATTATTTCGATATATACACTCACGTCCATAAATTAAGGATAATGAAGTTCAGGCAAAGAAAGAGACAGAAGCAAAACAAATTTGACTTATTTGTAAAGTCTACTTATTAAACAAAAGGTAAAGAGCAAAAAAGATGCTATATGTTTCACATAATTAATAAAAATTGCGATTTTTACTCCCTGGAGCAAATTTAAAAAAAGAACCTATTTACAAAAAACACTATAACATGGTTAGTATGATGGTTAATATGGAGCATGTCTCCCGGACGATGCAATACAGGCCTTACAACGCCTAGGCATGCTGAGTATCAAATTATCAATCTAATCTTGGGGAATACTACACCACTCATCAAGCAATGCCTTCCGAAGTTCCGGTTGACATGTGGGAGGGGGTCGACGGGCTGCAATTCATCGTCCAAGCATATCCCACACATGCTCTATTGGATTCAAGTCCAGTGAGTATGCTGGCCAATCCATACGGGTGATATCCTTCAATTGAAGGCATTCGTCTACAATGTTTGCACGGTGAGGACGGGCGTTGTCATCCATAAACAGAAATTCAGCACCCATGATGCCCCGAAACAAACGTACATGTTGTTCCAGAATAACATCCCGATAGATGTGGCCTGTCATCGTTACACTCTGAACATGCAGGTCAGTTCTGGAACCAAGAATAATTCCTCCCCAAACGAGCCATCCTGCACCACCGTAACGGTGTCGTTCAATGGTGTTCTCTTGGTGGTAACGGGTACCTGGCGCTCTCCATATGAAAGTCCGGCGAGAATCAGACAGCAAACTAAACCTGGACTCGCTGGAAAACATCACACCAGACCACTGTTGCGGTGTCCACAATGCATGCTCTCTACTCCAGGTTAATCGCAGGCGACAGTGAGTTGCGGTAAGTGGAACACATCTGACAGGCCTACGAGCATATAGACCAATGTGCCCTAAGCGTCTGTACACGGTCTGCCTTGAAACTGTCGTACCGGTAGCTGAAGAGAGCTGACGAGACAGGTCTGATGCTGTGCACCGTCTGTTTCTTTTGGTAGTAACTGCTAAATACCGGTCCTCATTCGGCGTTGTAACTCGGGGGCGACCTGTGCTGTAACATCTACTCACATTACCATCATCTTGGAATCGTTGCCAAAGCCTGGAGATGACACTCTGGGCGATTCCAAGTTCCACGGATACTTCCAGCTGAGTACATCAACATTCCAGTCGTCCGATACTTCCACCATGTAAAAAATCATCCAAATGCTTCCTTTGCGCCATAACTATGCGGTTATTGCAATGAAAGGCTTTTAAAACGCTTGTGAACAATTTTGCTTCTTTGCCACCATTCCTTATATACCCCTCTCTTACACTCTCGTCATTTTGACGCACTATCCGTGCCATCTGGTGGTTTCATGTAATTTGCATATTCTTCTTCAAGATGTGTGTGATAATTCTACAGGTGAAATTTTTATTTTAGAGTTCAATTTCTGTGTGATTCTGAATTATCCTTCATTTATGGACATCAGTGTATAATAATGTAAAACCTTAAAAAATGTTACATTGCGTATTATTTATAAATCAATAATTACATGTTTAATAAATATTATACATATTTAATCTTAATATTATTAATTATGTTCTATTTTAAATGTATTATTAATGTAATATAATTTTAATCAATTATTTCTACGGATTTTTTATTTTAATTTAATACATAAAAACAGATTTTTATCAATAAGAAGATTGCGCAGATTTTTTTGGAACTTGCGTAATTCGAACAACAAGTATTAATTGTTTGTAATTTACACAAATAAACCTTCAAAAATTATATTTTACAAGTTGTGGAATGAGGACCTGAATGGACGAGTGGCTAGCGCTCGGAACCACAGGTTTCGGATTCGAGTCCCGGCGGTGGCATAGGTGTTTGTAGTAGTTCGGAATCCCCTTTAAAACCGTAGGTCCCGGTCTAACATTATTGTAGAGAATTACAGAGAGTTGTTACTCCTCATCCGTAGCTTGCCTTCAAGCTACACGCACCTCCTGGGTAGTGCTAAGTGAGTAACGTCTGTGCAACGCATGCATTTAGGCAACCGAGACAAGTGTCTAAATGTTTGCCCTCTGAATTAGAAAAAAAAATGTTGTGAAATGAAAACTTAATACTTACTTATTTCAAAATAGAAGTTTAATTACGAAACTGGATGTTATTAGTTGATTAAGGTTGTTAATAGTTGATTAAAAATCAACAATTGACAACATGACGCTTAAAATTGCAATTCTGTTAGTTGTTCTTTATACATATTCACAACTCCTAAATTTGGTACTGACCTAGCCTATGGCCCTTGTAAGACTGTAGGTTAAATTTAAACTTTATAACTATACCCTTATGACCTTTATTCCCCTTGATCCCTTATTATCCTCTTATCCTGATTTCCGCCCCTTAAGACCTTATACGGGCAACTTTAAATCGCCCGTTCCCATTGCAGTAATAATAAAAAAATGAAAAAAAAACAGAAAATATGATACGGTTAAAAAAATATATATTGTGTATCCACAAGCAAATGCCTTATTTTTTTAACTGAAATCATATTATTTTGTTGCCTTATATATATATATTTTTGTACCACTTCTTATGAGATGAGTGCAGGAAATATTAGGTAATTCAGCTAGTCCTAAATAACATTAAAATGTTTTAATTTAATGAAAAAATTAAATCATTTTTAATGACATAACAAAAATGAAATGCTTTAACGAGAGTGAATTTGTTTATTATTATGTAAAAATTGTCACGAGATTTCGTAACATATTTCATAATGGATCATAATTACTTATAATGCACAAATTATTAGTAGCTAGCATTACCAACTCAGTCTTAATATTCTGAAATAAATTCAACTTATGTCCAATTCCACTAACAGAATCCACTGATACACATTGCTGCTTTTCGAAAACAGCAAACTCGGTGGTAATGGTAACAATATGTATAGATTTCTCACATCATTTGTAAGGTTGCCTGTTGGAATTTTATTGAAATTTCTCCCATGTGGCAATCATATTTGGATTAATTACCCTCGAAGGTACTACAGACAGTCAATTCGCTCTCTTCATCATACTTTGTAGGTCTATTCGATGTGTACCTAAGTAAGAAACAAAGAAATAGAATCAGTTCTAGATTAAGGAAATTCTTGGATTACTTATATACATTTAAATACATTTTTTTAAAGCCATTAAAAGGCATTCACTCCGTGTGTTTATTATAAAAAGAGATAAAAACTTAACGTGTTGTTGTAGCATTAAATAACACATTGCTTTATTGGAAATAAATCCATTACAATAAGGATCACACACAAAGAAGGAACAGGCAAAACAAAGCAAGCATACAGCAAGACAGCAATCGACAATAAGTCGGTCTCACACACCCCAAAAAGTCAAAGGGGTAGAATAAATAAAGGGGGTAGACACTTTAATTCAGTTCAGGAGTTCTCTGGCCTCCCAATACAATTACAAAACTTGTCCTTGGCGCTAAGCCTCCCTCCCGGTTCAGTCCTGGACATTTCAAAAGTTGTTTTGAGACTCATTGTTCCAGCTCTACATATTCAGCAAGTGTTCAAGGAGTGGACATCTATTCTGTTTAGGTGTTACGCAATCATGTCTGGTTCTTAATCGAGTATTGACAACCGCCTCTTTACGTGAACTAGAGTTAATGATTTTCCAGCTGTCTTGAATGGTGTGCTACCTTTTTGCCTTCAGATTTAGTTATGAGATTATCAACTTAAACTTTTTTTTTTATTTCCAATGGCAGATTATGAACAGTTACAGCAAAAAAAAGAACAACGAAAAAAAAAAAAAAAAAAAAAAACATACAACAACAAATACAAAAAACATGCTGAAACAGAGTTCGTTAATCTAACAATAATGCCAAGTTGCAGATCTTTTAGCCATTAAAAAGTGTTACCAGGTGCACCACGGGGAGGTAGATCTTCTGCGCACTTAAACTTACACGTAATATAGTAAAAATGTTCCTTCATAAGATGTTCCTTTAGTTAATCAATATAGTAATGTGACTCAACTCAGTGTCTAATGGTAACGCATGCAAACGGGTTTATATTCAACTCTTCTTGTAACTTCCGATGCAGTTACTGCTTTAAGAAATGAGGAAACTTACGGATTATGGTAGAGCTTGTAAAGGGTCTCGCAGCGGGAATCACCCAGTCCCAACTTTTCTAATATATAGCACGCAAATGCGATATATTACTTATAAAAGTCCTTCAATTCGCTAAACATTCACTAAGAAATTCCACATTAAACTGTAGATCAGGATCTAATTAGCCTAAAGTGTGCATAAAATGGCAATACAGCGACGAACCAAACCAAATCAAACCTGAAATTCCTTTTAAGTCCAGAAATGAATAAATGGAAATGGAAATCTAAATCAGAAACATAGGCGCAATGTTAAGACTTTTTCACGTGTTTATAATAAAGTACTTCTCATGTTATAATTCTCTCAATCATTTCTTTTGCAAATTAGATATCATAAACTAGCTTAAGGATTCGGTGTAATATTCTAAAATTTTCAAAATCCACCTGTAAGAGTTTTAAAATAGTTTACTTTTAAAGTATAGAAATCCTAATTTTGAATTCATTGATAAAAACAATTACTACACTTCCACAATAATAAAAAGAAAAGTTATATTCTTGAGTATAAAAAAAAACCCAATTTCTTTATTCTTTTAAAATTTATTAAGCATTGCGAGAATGAACAAAACTTATAATCCAGGAATATATATATATATATATATGAATACTGGATTATAAGTGAAATTGAAACTGAAATCGAAAAAATATAGTTTATGAAAAAGAAGGAAAAGAATCTTTTTTTTTTATCAAAAATCCGTCACGAACAAAATAAATGCACGCCGAGTGAGTTTTATTCTAAGAAAAAGCCATTTTTCAAAATAAACAGCCGTTTAACTTCCTTTTCTATGGGCTTTGTGCCCGCCGTCATTATTTATTCGCCGTCACTTGTATCTGATGCTGGAGTAGAGTAAGCTGGAGTAGCTTTTCAAGAGCTTTCGATATATACGTTTTTTGCCTTTTTAACAACCTCGTTAGAGTGAAATTGGAAATCATCCTGTCATTCGATAGGGTTGTGTCCGATATATTTTGGATGTATATTAAGCAGTTAGATCCATCATCATTTAATGATAATTATTTGACAAATATTCTTATTTTATATCCCTACATTAAATCATATCGGCTAGTAATACAGCTATTATTATTTTTTTTTCTAATGCAGCTGGCAAATAGACCGTGATTTTTTTATGCCATAAGGGCTTTACTCACTTTGAGCTACCCACGGGGCGCGTGTAGCTTGAGGATAAGCCCCGGACGCGGAGTAACAATGCCCCCGCACCGCTCTACGATCCTATTAGAACCGGGACCTACGGTTTAAAGTGGATTCCGAACCACTACCATGGGCAAGCCGAGATTTGAACCCGATACCTGTGGTACCGAACGCCAGAAAGCTAGCCACTCAGCCATCATGCCCCTGCTATTATTATTATTACATTAAATCATATTCGTCTAGCAATACAGAGACAGTTAATTTTTTGTGTAGCTTGAAGATATGCTACGGATGCGAATAAAACTACCCCCATAACGCTCTACGATCCTATTAGATCGGGACCTACTATTTAAAGTGGATTCCAAACCACTAACAAACATTCGTGGCACTGCCGGGACTCGAATTCAAAACCTGTTGTACCGAGCGCCAGAGTGCTAGCCACTCGGACATCAGGCCCCTTATGTCAAGTATTATTCCCCAGTATAATTTTTGTACACCATGCCATACATTAAACCATATAGTAGTTTCAATGTTTCAGTGCTTGAAAAATAAAATTCTCAACTCACAGACCACATAAAAAAATCATGTATTAGATAAATTTTAATAAAGAAAATAAACAATTAATCATATCAAATTATAATACCCGAAATATTAACTGAATTTATCTATTACAACATCTTTACTTTAAACAAACCATTTTGTTAATTTAATCACTTGATCGATAGCAACATTTAGACAATGTCCATGAATCCGTGGTCATGATAAAGAGTAAAAAAGTGAAGCTTTTTTTTTTTGTCCTTGCGGTACAAAGACATGGGGCACCCAAAGGGAGAAGTCTGACTTTATCCCACCCTGTTATATCCCCGGGTACCCATTTTAGTCGCCTTTTACGACATGCATGGGCTACAGTGGGGCTATTCTAACCCGGGCCGACACAAGGATACCGGGCGTTCATATACTGAACGCTGGGTATAATTTTTGTATACCATATCATATTATATTTTCATATCACGCTTGTAATCATTTCTTATTCTTTTGGTTTTATACACTTTTCATTTCACTTATAGTAATGTTAGGTATTTAGTTTCTTGCCGTATTTTTTTCTATCTTTAGATTCGTTGTATTCTTAGAATTCCATAACTATAATTTTTTTTTTTCAATTTAAGTTTTTTATGTTATATTTACCCCCTTCCCTTTTTTAACTGAAACGGGGTTGCATAAATCTTTGTATGTGTTAAGATGATAACAGTAAAGGAAAAAAATATATAACTTTTTCCAAATACGCCTTCTTAAATTATCAATCATCACGTAAAAATCATCTTGCTTTCGAAATTATTCTGCATTTATAACTTAACTTTCTAGTGTGTTTCGAATTGGTTTTTCTGTTTTACTATGGGTAAAATTTTTAATAAAGGATGAGGCTTAATGGATGACAGATTCTGGTTGAATGACGTTTATTCGTTCATTTCATCGTATAATCTTAGAATCTGGTGAGAATTCAACTTAAGGCCCAGAAAAATGAGACCTTTAATGACTCTCTCGGGTAGCTCAATGTATTTAAAGATACATTTTCATATATCTATGTTACAGTTAAAAGTTTTTCACTGTATTTTTGATCACATCAGATTTTATTTTATGTGGATGGGCTTAATTGATGCCGCCTTAATGGATGATAGCTTCTGATTGGATGATGTTTGTAATCTTATTATTTAGTAAGAATCCGTCCACCTTCAATTAAATTCCCTTTCCTTGATTGACTTTATATGCATACTATTCATTATCTTATTCATTATTCATATAAGTGCTTTAAAAAATAAACACAATTACCAATACGACAAATTATCTCGCACAAAAATAAACAGTATTTATGCTAGAAATTTTCATGATTGTGACAAACGAATGCTCAAATTTAAATACTCCACTAAGACATAATTATCTTTTCCGTAAGAGATAATATTTTCCTATTGAATTGATGTTCCCTGGAAAATACGAATTATCAATGATTTTGCATATGTCAGTGTCAAATTTGGCAATTAGAGCATTGAAAAAAACGACCCATTTAATTTCTAAATTTTAATGTAATTTTAATATTTACATTTTTAATGACATAAAAAAATATTCAGTTATTTGTTTTCATATTAGATATAATTTAAGAAAATATCATGAGGACTCTGATAATAATGACGAATAAAATAATGATGATCAATATAACTGTATAGTGAAATGATATAATGATGATCAATAAAACATTAAATCAAATCAAGAATTTCTTTTTCAATCAAGAAAATTCTAGTTTGTAAATTAGAAATAGTTTTTCAAATGTATTAAATCTTCTACTTTGGCCAATCTCTCAATGTTAGTTTCCTTATATACTTGTAAGAATAACTTGACATTTCTTAAAAGATCTTTTAATAAATAACACAAGAAAATAAAAAAAATCTCAGTTTATATACTTAAAATTCTTCTGTATATTCCATTAATGTAAATTAATTCTACATTTATGCACAAAGTAATTTTAATATAAAATAATAATATAATTTCTTAATTATAATTACTGTACCGTTAATTATAATTAAGTAAATGAAAATATTAATTATTTACGATTAAATTTTCTTAGTGTTTCTTGTCAAATGCTTAATGCTTGGAGACTTGGTTTTTTTTTTTTTAAAGACTAAAGCAGACAATCGAAAACATTTTAAAAATCGTAATAAGCATTTTTATATGAATCCAACAAAAAAAAACTGCTGAAATACATACAAAGAAATTATAAACATACATAGAAGGCATTTGTAGACTAATAAGTTAAATAATGACTATAAATTGAATTTGCGGAAACAATTATGTTTCTAGGAAATAGCACTCTAAATTATTTTTTGAAAAAAAATACATTTTAGTTATTTTTTTTTAATTTCACATACAGACAGGTTTCTTGTAATTATTAATTAATACTGCAATCCTAATGATAGGAAAAACCTTTCTACTTCATTAACATAACATTTATATAAAATACTATGGCTGGCAGTTTTCTGATAGACGTGACCTTTAAGAAAAATTGTAAAATAGCAATATAAAGACGAATAATAAAAATGCATTGCTTTAAATTAACTTAGTATAAGCATGTTTTTCACTTATATTTTAATTTTTTTTAACAATCATTGTGAATAAATTTGTTTTTTGAAGCATCAGGAAACAGGATGAAAGAATGAAGATTATTTACAAAATTTTTCGCATAATAATAATTAAGTTCAACAAACATTTTTTAATGTTTACTTAAATAATTACTTGACTGGCTAACGATTAAAATCAATTTTTTAATAGATTTTGTACAATTTAAGATTAATTTTTTAGTAAATTTGAAGCCATTTTGTTCCATTTTTGTCTGCATTACGGATCTTAGCTGCTTCTTTAACCCTTTGTAAGGCGGTGGTAAATATATTACCACCACGCGATTTGATTCCCAGCACCAGGTGGTAAATTATTTATTATCGCCCCTCAGCAGAAACCGACCTTCGGAATCAGCGTTTCACGTTTCAACCAGTAGATCGCAGTTGGGGGCCTCGTAAACGGCTGAATTTCCTCTTTTTGTCAGTTTTCGAGCAAAATGGCGAAGATATGCACGTGTATCTCCCAGTATAATTATGAATAAAAATACGTTAGAAGTTATGTAATGGTATTTTGTGTATCTTGAAGATATAATAGCTAGATTTCATTATGTATTTTGAAAATTAATGCTAAATATTTTTATTTGTACGCATTTATAATTGGTGGTAACATATTTACCACTGCCTGCTTAGCGATTTTAGAGGTGGTATATAATTTGCCACCGCCTGGTTTGCAACTGATTTATTCGTTTTCAGGAATGCATTTCGCTTGGCTTAGTACTTGATTTATATGTTTATATATATATATATTACACCATTTATTTATAAAATTTATTATTACTAATATTATTAAGCATACTTTAGCGATTTTTTTTTTGATTACATAGATATTTAAATATTTAGAACTAATAATTCGAAATGGAATGTAATAAAAGTATTATTTTTATAAGATCTTTTAAGTGATTTTAAAAACAAGAAAGTAACTCAATGTATTGAATGATATTTTAGATAGAAGCATCGAAAAACAAAAGTCTAACCGCCGAATAAGCTGTCCACCTTGCAAGATATGTTAGGAAAGCCTATAAAAAGAGGATATAAGATTTGGGCTAGGTCAGACGCATCCAGCGCTTTTCTGTATCAATTTGAGGTTTATACAGGGAAAATAGACGATGGTGCGATTTTGGAAGAATTGGGATATAGAGTTATAACAAATCTTACCAATGATTTGCACCCTACTTCTCCTCTTTTGGTGCTTTTTGATAATGTTTTCACTTCAGTTCTATTGGTGGAAACAATGTTTTCCAAAAACATATACGCCGTTGGTACCATCAAAACTGGTAAAAAATTCCTTCCTGAACCCATGAGGAAAAATTAAAATTACCAAAAAATATGAATCGCTGATGTTGGCATGTAGAGACACTGTTGCAGTGCAACGCTAAAGTTGTTATTCTTCTTTCAACAGCCCATAATATGAAAGAAATGACATAAGTAAGTGGAACCCAGAAATATGGCTCTAAAAAGAAAATTGTTTGCTCAAAAGCAATTGAGATTATACAAGAACTATGGGGGGAGTGGATAAATATAACCACTTGAAATCTTCGTATAGCTCAAGTAGAAAATCAAAGAAGTGGTGACATAGGTTATTTTACTTTTTTTTATGTGCTAGCTTAGTAAATTTATATATATTGTACGTGAATAATCATGACGTAGCTAAAAATTCGCATCTAGAAATTAGGTTAAGAATAGCTCGTGGGGTAATAGAAGGATTTAGCAGTAAAAATCGAAAGTTGCATTCAAGTCGGGTTGCAACGAAAAAGCAAATTGGCATTCCACAGGAAATCAGAACAACTAATGTTCGAATACACATGTCAGAAAAAGGGCAAGCATACAAAAGGTGCAAACATTGTAGCATCAAAACTAACCAGAAACGGACAAAAGTGTTATGTTTAACATGTGATGTTCCATTGTGTGCAACTCCTTGTTTTATGTTGTTTCACTAGAATAATTAAAAATAATACATTTGGTAATTTACATCGTATTGGGTTTTTCTACCACTTATTTCATATGTAATTAATATATTTTTAGTTTAGAAATAATTAGTAATAAATAGTTTTACAAAATGCATATTTATTTGTGAAATTATTTATATTTCATATTTTTTCTATTGAATAAATCAGTAAAATGTCATTGCTTGTATAGGGCGGTGGTAAATATGTTACCACCCCTGTTATAAATAACAGCCACAACAACAAACTTAAAAAAATAATTTTTTTGCTCATAAATGAGCTTCTTTTCTCTAATTATAGCGTAAAATGTAAATTTTGAAAGAAATCGGCTTGTGCCCGTTAAAGGGTTAAAGAAACATTATGGTTGCATACTCTAGTGGATTTTAAATTTATGGTCTGTGGGTGTCTTTAATATTTTATTCGCAATTATACAGCAACGAAATTGAACATTCAATGCAGCAAGTTCAGGATTATTTTCCTAATACAACTTGAAGGCATTCTGTTGACTGAAATTTTCGACTGTTTTTCTTTAAATTTAGTATACTTTTATTAACTCGTAGTTTTATTAATAATTTCGAACTTACTTCAGAGGAAGATTTATACCTCCACATTATAGATCCTCCATCTCCATGTTAACAAAATGGCTAACTAATTTTGCTCTTTGAGATTTTATATCCAATTTTACCCATGCTATAATGAAATTCCAGCTTCAAAAATATTGCATCTGCTATCATCGTCAAATATAACACCGAAAAGTCTTTTTTTCATGTTTTAGATAAATAAAATTCAAATTCATCGATTATTTACTGTAATGAAAATTTTCTTTCTTGCCACCTGACCATGATATTGGTCAGGTTGATCATCATGGTATATGATGATTAACCTGATCATATCATGATTGATATCTGCTTGAGCACATTATTCTTTGAACTACACTGATGAAGAAGGAAATCCCAACATCAAAAAGAATATAGTTTAGAGCACTGAAATTTAGCCAAATCGATTGTCTAGGTAATATATTTATTTGATTAAAGTGACAAGGTCACATGTTAAAACATGTGTGAGAAGAGCAATCTCAAATAAATGGTGGTGTAATATTAGCCACGATTTTGAATGTAAGCACTCCACGGCACATGAATTTTGCAGTACAGACGCCACATATCATTTTGTGGAATTACTTTATCTGCCCTTTGCAAAAGTTCAGTCAAATAAGGAACTGGCCACTGGGAATACTCCATATATGCAAATGGTGTAAATGGTGTAGCTAACAATCCCCGGTGCACGGAACAATCCACAAGAGTTATGTAGCCGCATCGCTAGAGGATTAATATTTTTCCATTGAGCACATATGATGACCCATATGTGCTCAATGGAAAATGATGTGGCCAAAGCTACATGTTGGCGCTCTGTATAACTTGTTGAATGAAAGCAGACGTATAGGGATGAAATTTATCCTGTTGAAAAACGCTGCCGAAAATAGTGATAAAAGATAGCAGCATTAACGACTTAATCGCCAGTCTGACGTACGAATTTCCTGTTGCGGAGCGTAGGATGATGACGATAATACTACTGCTGTCATAGGAACCTAGATATGATACTCAGACCATAACTCCTGGTGTAGGTCTAATTCGTCTGCGACACAGACAGATTTCCTCCACCTGGCTCCCTTCCAGCAGTCATACGGCCATCACCGGCACCAATACATTGGCCTAATCTGAGAACATAATAGATCTCTACTACTTCTTCCAATGAGATCTACATGACAGTACTGAAGTCACAGATGGTGTCGATTTGGAATTAATAGCATGAATGGTACAGGACTTTTGGATCTGAAATGCCCTTCAGGTAATCGATTTGTTATGGTTTGCTATCTCACTCTGAGACAGACTGTAGGTCAAATTTGTGCTACAGATGCATCCCTCTCTGTAGGCCTCGTTTGCGACAGTACCTTCCCGCGATCACTGCTTCAAATATCAGGCGCACTTGCCAAATCTTTCTGGGACATCTCGAAAAGAAAATCTCCATCTCTATTACACCAATACGGCAATGACTGAACAAGTGCACAAGCATTAAACTAAATCCCTCAATATGACATAAGGCATCTGTAAGACATGATATGTGTTTGAAAGTTTGCATTTAAAATCGGAAAGAACACGCCTGACACGCGTTTGAAAGTTTAAATTGAAATAATAGGCAATGACAATGACATGTACTCACATTAAAAGGCATGCGTTTGAAAGTTTAAATGGAAATGATATGCAATGACAATGACAATGACATGTACTGACAGTAAAATGACATGAGTTTGAAAGTTTGCATTTAAAATCGGGAAGAACACAGCCGTTATTATCGTACTACAATTATAGCAGGTCTTCTAGCGCATACTTTAACCTGTGATCTTGAAATTTTAATCAAATAAATATATGACCCGGAAAACAATTTGCCTCTCCGTCAGATATTGTTTGTCAATAGAAAGTTATAATTAAGTTTGTCCATTGCCAAATTTTTCTCTATCGTAGTGAAATTTTCGCAAAGACAACATAGTTAATTAAACTTAACTTAAATAATGCATTAAGCTAAACTGCATTTTTACCACTTAATTAAAATTATGCAAATATTAATGTATGCATTTTGGGTACTTACGTATTAACGCTACCTTGGCTACAGTTGCGCCAATAAAGAGCAATCTTGTTGTTCGCACTCTCACGCAGTTATCTTTTTAACGCCAACCACAGCAACAGATTTGGCGGTTTTTAAGTGGCGCCAATCTACACTTAAAATTTTTGTTCAAAATAATAAAATATATAAAACATTCTCCATATTCAAGACACCTAATTCACGCATGTAATTGTTCCAATCTATAACAGTTTTATACGATAAATCAAGTTGCTTTTCACAAAATTTAATCGACGTCAATTCCTCGCAGCAGCAGTATATGAATCTCAAAGCTGTACAAAATGGAATTCTGCTTCCCTCAAACCAGTTATCTTTTCTAAGCCCCACATGATAAGCACACTGACTGAAATTGCATTTCCAAAACTTACGTTTACCAAAATAAAGTTTCATGTCATGGAAATCGGGACATTTTCGTTTTTTTGGTAAAATATTTCGCTAATGAAAAAATAAAATTGCATCTTGTTCTGTTTCTGGCAAATCCCAAATACGCATTTTCGTAGCACTAAAAAATAGCGTCAAAAATCAGCACATCTGTAGCTGTTAGATTGGCGACACTTAAAAACCACCAAATCTGTAGCCAAGGTAGCGTTAATACGCAAGTACCGCATTTTTTTAACTATATTTTACTAACAATATTTAATAAAAAACGAAACATGTTTACAATTTAGTTCTTGTTGAAAATTCTGTCTGAAATTTATATGACTCTAAGGTTTGCACAATCACATTACATGACACTGAAAACGTCTCACTTATGAAAGTTTATTTAATACTGCATTATCTCTGTTTCATTAAGCATCGTGTTTACTATCTACTGAATAACTGATAATAATAATCTACTGAATCTTTAATAACTTTGCCTTGAACTTGGACTGGCTTTGTTTACTATCTCTTTGGGAATTACTAGCATAATTTCGGAAACATACTTAGTGAATATACTAAGTTAGAAAACTTTATAATGGGAAATTTTCATTAAATTTAAACTAAAGAATTCACCTTTTTGAGCCTGATGTAAATTGCAAATACTGTTAAAAGGAATAGTGAAATAAGCAATTTCGTAATAAGATTACTATCATTATTTAAAGATACATTAATATAAACCCCCCCGAAAAGAAATCACATTGTGTATTATTTGCAAATCAATAACAAGGTGGTTATAATTATTCTTACCATGTCAACAGCATTTTACAGTTAAAATGAGTGAAATTATTATTATAACTAAATTTGGTATATAGACTATAAGATGTGCTGAAGGAATTTGGAAAAAAGAAATATTTTAGTTCATAAATATCCACTAGGTGGGGCTTTTCGTGGAAAAACATGATATTTAATAAAATAAAGGACCAATATAGAATAAATAAATAATTTGAAAAATTCAGAATAAGGTGTATAATTAATAAAATATAAAACCTAGAAAAGCCATCGGTCCTACGGAAAAAACTCGGGATATGCATGAGTGCAAAAGAAGAGGAAGTATTATGTAAAACAGTTCTGTATATAAACATTTGCAGAAGTTGTTATACTTAATTTCGATGTTCCCGGCTTTCATGATGGTGGTATCTACAGTTGAAATTGCGTAATTGATAAAACCTAGACTTATGAAAACAAGGGGAATGCTTCTGCTGGGCTCGTGAACGTCGTGGATCAATGCTAATGTTGTTAAAAGGCCATGATTGCTTGATTTGAAGAGACCAAGAAATTAGGAATTCTACCTGAAAGGGGCTTTAAATATGCCACACTGGTAGCTGTTGATGTCGTCAAGATAGTTGTTGTCGAACAGTCACAGATATTTGTCTTTGGAGGCAGTAGCGCAAGTGACAGTATCTCAAAAGGTTGGCTTTCCTAATAGCAAAGTAAGGAAAGTCCTCCAAAAAAAAAATGGTTTTCTTCCCATACAAGATCCATCAATCCCAACAAATGCATGATGTGGATAGCCCACAACGACTCGGATTCGTAATTCGTCTTTTTCAACAAGATGGTTGAAGATGTCATGACCATAGAATATTTTGTGGGTAGACAAGACTCATTTCTACCTGATTCTGATCCTGTCTCATTTGTGTGAAAGAAATCTCGCCGATACACAAAGAAATTCCCCTACATTCTCCAAGATTGACTGTCTGGTGCGGATTCATGGCGATATTCATCATTGGGCTATTTTTCTTTGAAGAAAGGACATGGTCTTCTCACAAATTTTGTTATGGGCTAGTCGGCATCATGACATGGTACAGACCTTTGTTGTGCAGCAACTATACAGCGTAGGTAGTGCCATTTTCGCTTAGAATGGCGCCTCCACATGTTCATAGGCTCATGAAGGAGTTTTTGCTCCAGTACTTCACGAATGAATGTGTTATTAGTCACTCCTTCATTAGTCCATAGCCACCACTTTCGCTGGATCTAACTCCATGTGATTTCTGATTGTGGGACCTCTTAAAAATCTCTTTTTTGTTGAGACGTTGAATGACTTTATTCTAATACTCTTCATGTGCAAAGCATCACAGCTGATCACTTACGATCTGCTGTTGAACATACTGTCCATCACCTTGAAATTCTATGGATAAGGGTAGTCACATTGAACAGCTTTCCTTACACGTCTGACAATTGCTTCTCTTGTGACAGGCGTACTGTTATTTATTTTCTTACCTTTATTTAATGTGTTTCGACGACAAGGTAAATCAAAATCCAGTAAATAAATGCTGTGTTTATGTATTCCGTGAAGTTCGTTTATTTTAAAAATTGTTATATTATTTAGACGTTGTCGTGTTATTTTGTTAAATCTAATTTGAAAAAAACACTTTGTAACAGCTGAATAAGGTACCACAATTAGCTACAATACCGCATCAACGTGTCTTTCTGCTATCAACATGCCTCTGATGTGCACCAGACAATCCAAATGATAAGAAAACAACCTAACTTGACATAAAATACAGTGTTTCGCAAGTATTTTCTGATAGAAGTGTAATATATAAAAATTGTTAGATAAAAATATTATTAAGACAAATTATATACATTTATCACTTTAAAACAAGCATGCTGTTATTTTATTTTTTTCCGATTATTGTAAATACATTTGTTTGTTCTAAAAGCATCATGAAAGCATGGCGAAAGAAAGATTTTTCATAAAATATTCCTCAAAATAGCCATTAAGATAAAAAAAAAATCATTTTGTGCGTTTAGTTAAATAATACTTAAGACTTAGTTGAGTAATGATTACTTTTAATCAATCACTTTTTAATTAATCACTGCTTTAAAGAAATATTATGTTTTTAAATTCTAATGGGTTTTAAATCGAATGTCTGAGTGACTATTTTAACATTTTATTTGCCTTTGTAAAGCAGCCAGAATAGAAAATTTAATGCAGTATGCTTAGGGTTATTATCCTATTAGAACACGTAGGCGTTCTGTTCCCTGAAACTGTTGACTGATGATATTTTAAACTTTAAATTAAGAAGTATTAATGGCGTAATGCAGTTAATAAATTTGAACTTATTTCTGCGAAATATATGCAACTCCATACCATAACACCTCCACCCCTATGTTAACAAATAGGAGTAAGTTCACTCTTTAAATTTTTTTTTTCCACCAAACCATTATGCATATCCAGCTCCAAATATATTAAATGTGCTATCATCAGCAAATGAAAAACGAGTACTGAAGAACGAGAGAAAATTAATGTGCAAATTTTTAATGTTTGATTAATGTTTATTATCTTCACTTTAAGACACGAAAGAGCAGCAGTGACTGTTAAAAATCCTCCCATAAAGCTTATATTAGCTGTAATATATATTGTACCAAGAAGCAACTATCGAATTGATGTGAAACCTGTCCAGAAAGCTTGTTTCGCACATCTATGTAAATGTTTTAAATTGCTGTGGGATTTTTTATTACGTAAGATCAATAGAGAGCTTTTATTTGCAGTTCCTGCTATTGCAAGCAGCATGGTTAACAATTATTTGCTAGAGTGGTGCCCATTATGTGTGCTTATTTGAAAGTTAACTATCACGTCTCCGTTTGGAGTGGTGAGTCACTCAGCGGGTTTGGACTGCGATTGCGGGTTTGGAAATAATGACTAATCGCGATTTGATTTTGGCACTGATTACATTCTTGTATAGAAATAATTTTATCTACTTTATGAGGAGGGCATCGCTCCTTCATCCACCTCTGATGGTTTGGTCGCAACTGCACATGCTAATCGATCCCTTATAGTAATGATCCTCTCGACATTTCAACCCAGATGTACATTCATCAAATATTTCAGTCACATGTTTTACCTCTCATGACAGGCTTCCCGAAATTTATTTTCCATCATGATACTCCTTGGTTATATACATCAAGGGTACCCAAGGATTTTCTCTTCTGTGTACACAATTTGGCCCACCCAATTACCAGATTTTCGTCGATTGAAAATTTGGGGTGTGATCTTTGGTTGACAATTTAGACAGTGCACGAGTTTGGTTGAAGTAAATTCATGTTTATTGCAATTATGGAATAAAATATCATTAGACACTAAAATAAAAAATAAAAATCTGTGCAGCTTTATGACCGATCATATTGCATATCTCATTTGAACTACAGGTTATCCACCAGGTACTTGACCCTGTATTTCAATACATAATCTTTTTGCTTTCATTCTGTATTCTTATATTGATGTCAAAAATTCATACAATTACAAATAGTATTGACAATTACTTCCTGGTGCACTACTTTTAAATGTACTATGTAATTAATAATAACTATATAATTAAGTAAGTATAATAATGTACAATATTATCATTAAGCAACACAAACTATCTGATTCGTTCTCAAAGCAAAATGTTTTGGATATTTTTACGTACATGTACCACTCCAAATAAACAGGGACAGATTTGATAAAATAGTAAACTAACCATTATGTAAAACTTTGCTAACTTTTCCCATTTTTTAAATAGATAGCATCATATTTATAAATTGCTGTTCATAATAATAATCTTAAAAATAAATTCTTTTCTCTGGAAACATTTTAATCGCTTCGAATTAGTAATTAATGAAAATCTCTTCAAAATTAAATTCACAAGACATTACTGTAATTACAAAATTTTAAAAATTCGTTGGAGACTCAATTTCTCAAGCTTAGCTTTATAAATCAATCTTTAATTTTTTCAAATCTTTGCTACAGAGTATGGTTTAAAAAGAATGCAGTTGAGTAAGACAAAAAAAAAGTCCATGTTGTGTTAATAGTTTACATTCCGGCTGTAACTGAAAGACTGCTTGTCTTAAATTTCTATAATCAAAATTTTCTATCCAATTACAGTTTAGCTTGTCTAAGTAATTAATCTGCAGGAACTTTGACACATTATCCTCAGTAATAATTAAAAGTTATTATTATTTAGTAAACATCACAGTGCCTATCTCCTAAATTTACGATCCGCGCTAATTGACTAGGGCTACATTAAGAAACTTAATTTGTTAAAAATATGCATGTTATTCATTTTAGAGGGATAAAAATTGACTCGAAGTAAATGACTTTTTTTGAGATATAAGATTATTTTATTGATGCTTCCTTGGTTTTAACTTTCAGTAAGTAGATTACTGCTTTTGAAAGTTGAACAGCTGTTTATGCCCAGTTATTAAAATCACAAAAAAATCAAACTTCAATTATGCAATTTATTTCAATGTTTATCAAATTTATTCAGGCTTATTTTCAAAATTAGCTTCTCACCATCTCAATATATTGCTTATAATTGTGCTTAATTAGAATTATAAATAAAAAACTTAACCAGATTTTATATTAAAAAAATAAAATAAAACTTTTATTGTAAATTATTAGTTTTTTTTTATATGTATTTATTTTTTGTGCATCGTATTTATTATGCAGATTTTATAAAATTGATTTCCAATAACCACTAAAAACTCGGTTCCCGATTTATTACAGAAATAAACATAAATAGTTACAGTTATTTTCTGGCTTCCTGGGCCGAGTCCCGGGTGTGCCATGGATGTTTGTACGCTTTGGAATCCACTTTAAACCGTGATCATGTTAGGTACCATTCTAGCATGACTGCAGAGCGTACGGTCGATAACCTTATCCTGGAAAAAGAAAACATCTTCTATCTCGAAATCTGCCCCTCGACAGACGGCCTTGGCCTACCATAGGGCTGTTCGCCAATGTAGAAGTTGTAGTTTTTACATGTACAGTCACGTGCAGCCAATTTTTTTGCTGCCGTGCTGGCTACAGCAGGACAGTGAAAATTTTAATCTGTTAGCAGCTTCCATTGCAGACACTGTTTTCAAAAACGAGAAGATTCATTGGAGAGGTAGGACAATATGTGTAAAGGTCTTATATCGGTATTCAATCTACCTGGGGGGTTAGTTCTCTGAATTTTTACTATAGAGCACACAAATGCGGAGCAGTTAACCATAAAAATTAAGTTGTCCGTTTACTGGAGTATGTTCGTGATATGGATAAGTGAAACACAAGACTAACCAAGAACCTGAAAAAGCTTGGATGAGTTCTAGACTAAGAACTCTTTTGGCATTTCGATTCATTCTTAAATACACTAAATGTAGTAAAATACAATATCACTCAATGTCATCTTTCGACAAGGGGCAAAAAAATCAACTCTTAGAAAATACTTCAAAAAGCTCTTTCATATGTTACGTTTTAACCTAGCGTTAACATGCATATGCAAATGTTTGAATTACTGTCACTGTTTCAAAAACAAGAAGACTCAGTGGATATCATCGCAACAAGTCTCCCATCGATAATCAGACTGCAGGGTTTGAAAAATTTTCAGGTTTTTCCAGATACAACGGCCAAAGTCAGGAAAGTAACTCTAAATGTCCTGATTTACATATATATATATATACAGCGTGCACCCTCTTTTTTACGAAGAAACTTGAAATGTACAGGTACAATGCTCTTATTTTTGAAGTCATTTATCCAAAAGATTTTTCTAACCTTAGGACAGCATTATATTTATCAAACTACAACCATAAAAGCCAACGGCCGTACCATGCTGAATATACTGGTTCTCGTTAGATCACCGAAGTTAAGCATCATTGGGCGCGGTCAGTACTTGGGTGGGTGACCACCTGGGAACACTGCGTGCCGTTGGCAAATTTGGGACCTGAATGACCGAGTGTCTAGCGCTCTGGCGCTCGGTGCCACAGGTTTCGGGTTCGAATCCCGGCGGTGCCATGGATGTTTGTAGTGGTTCGGAATCCACTTTAAGCCGTAGGTCCCGGTCTTCTATGACTGTAAGAGCGTCACGGAGCAAAAGTCAGGCTTCTACCTACGGGTGCTCCATCACAACAGAAGCTGCTTCCTTCCCCTTCAATCATGAGTCCATATGGGCTCGTGGGCTTGGCCAGCCAAGTGGGATAAGAAACAACAAACAACAAACACAACCATAAAGCTTCTCTTTCATGGGACGGACGATATATCTTGCAACAAATCAGAACGTGCCTGAGGCTTGTTGTGCTCTCTGTAGCATAATCAATAAAGTTCACTGTATCCCTTTCAGTAGTAAATATGAGTCATGCGAAACGAAGCAAACTCAGTGCTGGTTTCAAAATCAAATTGATTCAATTTACAAAACAAAATGGAAATCTTGCTACAACAAGGATGCTTGATGCTAGTGAAAGCTCCATAGGCGAGTGGAAGAAAAATGAATTGGCAATCATTAATATGTCAAGGAATAAATGTGATTTGTGCAATGGAGTAACGAAATGGCCTATCCTTGAAGAAATTTTGTGAACTGGGTCCTATAAAATCGCCACAAAGGATTAATTGTAACAAGATAACAATGTACGTTTATTTGATTTAAAGTTGGCAAAAAAGAATAAAAATGAAAGAGAACATTTTGAAGCCACTTTGAGATGGCGTAGCCGATTTATGGTACTGAATAATGTAGTTAGGCGAGAAAAAAACGTTTCACAAATGCTTCCTAAAGATTTGGACAACAAATTGATAATTTTCCACAAGTGTGGTCCTTGACCTAAAAGGGGAAAAAATTACTCTCACATACTGAAAAATACTCTCTCATACTGGAAATATAGATGAAACTCCAGTCCTGTTTGATAGGATAGGAAATAAAACAATTGATGTGAAATAAACAAAAACGGTTCATATAAAAAAACAGGTCTCAAAAAATCTCACTTCACAGTAGTGCTCTCCTGCTTAGCTGACGGTACAAAATTAATACCCATGAGTTTTTTTAAAAGAAAAATAATGCCAAAATCTAATTTCCCGTAAGATATTTTCATTCATGTACACGAGAAAGGATAGATGTACGAAAACGGTGTAAAATTATACATAAAAAAATGCCTGGTAAAAGCGTAAAGGTGCTTTAAAGAATCCAGAAAGTCTTTTAATTTTGGACATGTTCAGAAACCATCTTACAGATAATACGAACAAATTGCTGACACAGTGCAACAAAGACATGTCAGTTATTGCAAGCGGATTAACGTCATTAGTTCAACCTTTAGATGTGTGTATTAATAAACTATTCAAAGGAAATTTAAAACGATAATGGAATATTTTGGTGTTAGAAAGGAAAAAAAACATTTACGAAAGAAGGTCAAATGCGTCATGCCAGTCTAGAAACACTGTGTGAGTGGATAATAAAAGCATGGGATAAAATTAAACCAGACATAATTCATTTAAAAAATGTAATATATCAAACAATCTAGATGGAACAGAAGATGGTTATTTATTTATTGATCAGAGTTGCAGTGATGGTGAGGATGAAACAGAATTCTGAAGATGAATATGACGAACTTTTTATGTTATCCAATAATGAAAATTAGGGGCCTGAATGACCGAGTGGCTAGCGCTCTGGCGCTCGTTAGCATAGGTTTCAGGTTCGTGTCCCGGCGGTGCCATGGATGTTTGTAGTGGTTAAGAATCCACTTTAAACCGTAGGTGCCGGTATAACATGATCGTAGAGCGTTGAGAAGTTATTGTTACTCAGCGTCCGTAGCTTATCTTCAAGCTACACGCACCTCCTAGGTAGTGCTAATTGAGTAACGTCGCTGCAGCACTTGCCTTAAAGCATCCAAGACGATTGTCTAAGTGTTTGCCAGCTGCATTAAAACAAAAATAATACTTTTTTATTTTAAAGAAATGAAACATTAAGATATATGTAGATAGCACGCGTCATTTTTAAAGTTATAATTTTTATATCATTCGTATAATTTCAGCCCTAAATTTCGATCTTATTATTATTTGTTAAAAGTGTGCGTTATACGCCGAAATATACGGTGTACATAAAATGTAGTCGTATTTCAAAACTCAAGTGGATTTTGCAGAAGTATTAGATCATGAGTATTTTAGCTCCAGCTGAGAGAGACGACGGTAGAGCGAAAAACAGTGCGTCGAAAGAGTGCGAAAGTTAAAAGGTCTGAGTTCTAAACTAAGAACTAGCGAATGAAAATTCAAATCATTGAAAATGTACTGATTAGTATCTTGCAGAACACAGTAAATGAGGAAACAGAGAGAGTTCACAAACATAAACTCCAAAATAGTGATTAATTACAGTAAGAGAAAGAAGCAGTTGTTTTGAGAAAATGCTGGAACGCAAGGTTGCATTAAATGAGTCGTGAAATCATTAATAGAAAAATTAAAAGCGAGTATTCGTTTCGAACGGTATACACAGGGTGATTATAAAAACAATTTCGCGATATATAAGCTATTTCCTATCATACCTTTCACAGAAATTGAACGAAATTTTGATTTAAGGTATTTTAGGTATGCGCTCAAGAATCATATCAAAAACAACAGTTATGGTTACGGGTGACAGTAACATTATAGTTTCTTTTAAATTGACAATTAATTTTACCAAATATTTTTATGCAATATATATATGGATAGAATACATAAAATTATGCACGGATTCAAATGGCAACATGTACTTTTTTCATTTTAATGTATTCTCCATAGTAAGAAACCAATAGGAACCAGTAAGACTGTAAATATGTTCGGCAAGGCCTTAAGAAGGAATAAAAAAATCCAAGAGAAATTTAAAATAAAAAATATAGATTTATGTTTAATGTGTATATAAGTGTCATTAAAATTCATTTACTGTAAAAGAAAACTTTGCATTTGACTTCGTGCTTGCTTATTGATTCCTTGATCTCGAATTATCCAATTACGACTTGGTATTGAATAAACTATTAATTGAAAATATTGCAAATGCTTGTAATAGTTTTGTTAATTATCAATTGTATTTATTATTTAAAAATATTGACCAAAATAACGCAAACTATAACTCAACTTTAACTCAAACTATTATTTAGGAAAATAAGCAATATATTATTCATTCAATTTAATATTTCTCATTCGTATAACTTTTTTTCTGAAATCGAATAAACATGAAATTATACTTGAATATAAATAAATAATCAAATTTATTAAATACTAGAAGACCCGGCCACGCGTTGCTGTGGCTTTCTTGTATTTCGTTCAATTATTAGATACTATAATTGGTATTGTTATCGTTTGCTGTCGTGGTTTGATTTGTTGACATGAGGGCCCTCTCAGCACGTCTACAATTAAAATAAAATCGGGATATAATAATAAATGACTTTAAAAAAAATTCACAATAAAATGTAAACGATTGTTTAAGGTACACGAACACGTTCGAATGAATTTTTTTGAAATTTTTTATCTTTTTACACATTTTTGGATTGAATGTATCTAAAAACTAATGATTTCACATAAAAAAATTTCATTATTATTTTTTTTTAAATTTTTATAAGCTAAAATAAGGGTACAAATTGCCAAAAATTGATACTGTTACAAAACATAATAACTCAAAATCAAATCAATATTTTTAAAATTTCTAAGTTTGTATTTGTTTGTACTAACATATTATAGGGAATGGACCTCTGGTAAATTTATATCTTTATTATTTTGTGCTAGTTTAAATGCTGTCGACACAAAATTCTTTCAAAATTTGCATGTAATTCCAAGCTTAACAATTAAAATAAAAAATATTTATGTAGCTATAATCATTTCAGAGTTTTATTACCTGTAAACATTTATGAAAAACATAAATACTAAGTTTTGTAACATTTGGATCAAAATTACTTGTGTTATGGTGTTTCACATGAAAACAAAAAGCATAAGAATTCATTCTGAGAAAAAGCTAAAAACAACTTTTAATTAGAGATATTACTTTTAAAAATGTTGTAAATATACTAAAATGCCATTGAATTATCAAGTTCATAGTCTTATTTATTAAAAAATATAGTTTTATTTTTCCTTAAAGCTCTAAATATTTTCTGAGTTTTGTTTTGAAAAAGTTAAAATTTGCTCGACAAATTTTTCTTTTTACAACTTCCTGCTATTTGCAAAGGCTTTTTAATATGAAATGACCTGAATTTAAAATATTTAGCCTTTTTGCAAGTGTTTTGATTAAATCTATTCAAAACCTTTGAATTTCACATAAAAATATCAACTTTAACTATTTTTTATACAATTTATTCTTTAAAATATGGATAAACATTGCAAAAATGTGATATTGTTGCAAAACTTGATAATCAAAAATAAATAAAACATGAATAGTTTTTCCTTTGCAAGTATTTTTATGCTGGGAATATCCTTATGTAGGTAATATACTGTTTTCAAATTTATATCTTAATTATTTATACATTTTTGTATGCTTAAAGTTTATCAACACAAACTTTTTTTACAAATTTACAAAAATTCTTAGTTTAAAAACTGAAATAAAAATAATTTATGAATTTAGGTTAATTTCCATGTTCTATTCCTTTCATACATTTAAAGAAAACTTTTACATGAAGTTTCAAAGCATTTAAATAAAAATATATGGGTATTATGATGTTTTGAAGGAACACAAAATGCATAAAATTCAAATAAGAAATAATTAAAACCAACTTTTAAATGTAAATAAAAACAAATGTACATACATAAAAATGTTATTGAGCTTTAAATTCTCCTTTATTAATATAAACACTTATTTATTTGTTTTGTTTTCTTTAAATAACTTCCAATTTAAAAGTACCATTTATCAATTTTTCTTCGACAATATTCAAATCACTCAAATTTATAACTCAAATTCTTTGTTTTTCAATTAACAAAAGTTTTTTTTAAAAAAATGTCTTTGATTTTCAACTTGCAACTATTATAATACCTTTTATAAAATTTTAATGTTATGATTATATCAAATAATTGCAGAGTTTACTTCATTTTCCCACTTTTCAAAAAATCCTTAAATTCATCATCTTTCTTTAAAATTATATTGTCTATATTATATTACCTTTCAGATCACATTTCATTTTAGAATTCTTAATGAAATAAAACACATGTTGACAAACTTTAAGCATAAAAAAGTTCATTGTTTTGATTCACAACTTTTCATTCAATATATTTTATTCAAATTTAGAAAATGTGTTTTTTCTTCTTCACAAAAAATGTTTTATTATTTCATGATGAAAGAAATCACAAAACAAATGGAAAAGTTAATGAGCTTTAAAATCTCCTTTTTTAATATAAACATTTATTTAGTTGTTGTGTTTTCTTTAAATAACTTCCAACTTAAAAGTACCATTTATCAATTTTTCTTCGACAATATTCAAATCACTCAAATTTATAACTCAAATTCTTTGTTTTTAAAATAACAAAAGTTTAAAAAAAAAAAATGTCCTGGATTTTCAACTTGCAATTATTATAATACCTTATATAAAATTTTAATGTTATCATTATATAAAATAATTGCAGAGTTTACTTCATTTTCACACTTTTCAAAAAATCCTTAAAATTCATCATATTTCTTTCAAATTATATTGTCTATATTATATTATCTTGCAGATCACATTTCATTTTATAATTCTTAATCAAATAAAACACATGTTTGCAAACTTTAAGCATGGAAAAGTTCAATGTTTTGATTCACAACTTTTCATTCAATATATTTTATTCCAATTCAAATTCAAATTTAGAAAATGTGTTTTTTCTTCTTCACAAAAAATGTTTTATTATTTTATGATGAAAGAAATCACAAAACAAATGGAAAAGTTAATGAGCTTTAAATTCTCCTTTATTAATATAAACACTTATTTAGTTTTTTTTTTTTTTAAATAACTTCCAATTTAAAAGTACCATTTATCAATTTTTCTTCGACAATATTGAAATCACTCAAATTTATAACTCAATTTCTTTGTTTTTCAAATAACAAAAGTTTTTAAAATAAAATGTCCTTGATTTTCAACTTGCAACTATTGTAATACCTTATATAAAATTTTAATGTTATCATTGTATCAAATAATTGCAGAGTTTACTTCATTTTCACACTTTTCAAAAAATCCTTAAAATTCAACATCTTTCTTTAAAATTATATATTACATTATCTTATAGATCACATTTCATTTTAGAATTTTTAATCAAATACAACACATGTTGACAAATTTTAAATTTATTTTAAAAGTTCAATGTTTTGATTCACAACTTTTCATTCAATATATTTTATTCCAATTCAAATTCAAACTTAGAAAATAAAAAAAAATATTGATAATGAAATCAGGTAATACTTACATGCATTTGAATTATTTCTCATAGAAATAATATAAATTTCATACAATATAATTTTCACAAAATTTAAAGTAGTACATAAAACAATAATATTCAGAACATGAGAATTTTACGGTTATGTAGTACAGGCATCGAGACACGGCGCCATCTAACTTACACTTTATTGTGGTATGTCTTTCGTCTGTCGTGGAAACAAACTTTTTACTCCAACGATGAAATTAGTGCAAATAAAAATTCTGCAATTAATTATCGAAATAGCAATAAAATAGTCATTATATTGTTCGGAAAATGAAGCTACGAATTCCTCTAATTGCAGTATTGCAACCCTAAAGAAATTGGCGGAGAATTGGCGAAAATTCAGGGTTGCAAGATTGGCGACTTCCTCAATTGTAGATTTTAACCGATTTTGCAATTAAATACAAAAAAAGTCTGAATAAAAACTATCCTATTTCTCAAGTTGGAACAAAACACACATTTAAAAAAAAAAAAAGTTAAAATCGGATGGTTAGTTTCGGAGTTCATCGCGAACAAACATCGTGACACGGGAATTATATATAATAGATTTAATGAAATTAAAATAATTAAATTATTTAAATTATTTGAAATTCCCCAAAGAAATTAGTATATTTCCTATAAAAATTCCTTTCAATATATTTTAACTAAATAATATACGATTTTATTCATTATTTTAGCATATTAAATAATTTTTAAATATATATTTTTTTAAATATACTTAATAAATGCTTAATGTTTTACAATTATTATTTATTTATATTAAACTTAAATAAATTGTAAAATAATTAAAAATTATAGATGGAAATTGAAAGTGAATCAAAGATTAGATTATTTTAACTAATAAATAAGTAATACTTAATTCAGTCTCATGACATTTTTTATTAAAAAAATAATTTATGATTTCACAAAGTTCTTAAAACATTAAACTCCTTTGAAGTCATATCGAATACATAATATGGCTAGTCTTTAAATTCAAAAATATATTTAAACAACCTGTATAAAATCTGTACTGTATAAATCTCTATCAAGACTACATTTTGATTAGTTAATTTTATCCGTCTGTAATATAGGAATTTTATTATTTTTTGCTTTTAGTCAGACAGTCTGCATTCGTCAATAGTATGTTTTTAAATATTAAATAATTCCACCAATTTGAAATATATTTTATCCTTTCGAGACTTGGTTTGAATTGCAAGTCATTAAACATTTATGAAATATGCTATATTCGAAAGTTTCGATGCTTAAATAAATTTATTTAGTACTCAAAATACTTTAATACAAATATATGTAAGTTTCTAATGCATTAAAATAAAATGTATATTCATCCCATATATTTCATTCATACGTAAATAGAAATCCTCTTAATATTTAATGAACAAATGATTTACGAAAAATAATTTATAAAATTTACTTTGACTGCAATTTTGTAAGACTTTTAAATTGTTTTTTGTATAATATATTAAGCTAAAAAAACAAGCATACAATACAAGAAATTTTAAATTTGTTTAAATTTGAGGAGTAAATATTTTTTGTATTATATTTAATGATGAAAAGAAGAGATAAGTCAAATAACGTTCCTCAGAAAAAATAATTATTAAAAATATAAAATTATAATATAATATAAAAATTTTTCGAATATAAATAATTTTTCAGAGGTAAAAAATTGCAAAAATTCAAGAAAAATCTATAAAATTAAATCTATAAAAAAATTATATTAAATTATATTATATTAAATTTTATTAAATTTATAGATTAAATCTATAAAATATATAAGTTAAAATACTTATAACTAAAAACTAATTTAATCTTCCAAGAAATTAATTAACATAACTTCTAAGTTTTAATTAATTAGAGTTACTTCTAAGTTTAATTTATCATGAAATTGCTATAACTTCGAAATGTATATAGTGCTTAAAACTTATGGAAGTCTCTAAAATATAAACAACAGACAATGATAATCAGGAAGTTTGTAATACAGTAGGGCATTAAAGTTAAAAGAATTCTACTAAGTTCTGGTGTAATCGATTGTTCTAAATAACAATTCTTTATTTTGTTGAAAATGACAAAGTTCAACTAAAATGCTACTTTTTACAGGAAAGCGGAAAATAAATAATTCTATAATTCTAGTAAGAATTATTCAGGTATATTTTTATGAAACAATAAAATATTTATTACTTTTTAAGCATGGAAAATTATTTTTTGTTTTTTGAATAAATAAATAAAAGCAAGTTAACACTTTATTTTTATTTTCAATTCATATTGAAACTCAGAGACATTTTTCACTTACCCTCTATCTCAGTATTAGCATATGTAATTAGAATATAAGCTTATTTGATATTCAATAATTTAGCTGGAGCTCAGTTAATTCTTAAAAGTTGTTTTTGAAATTCAGTAGCATTGTTGCATTTCAAAAACAACTAAGGTATGTAACCTTTCGTAGACTAAAAGGCCAAAGGTAAGAAAATTATTATTGTTTTTATTATTATTATTGTTATTTTTAATTTTACTTGTTTTGTCTACTTTTCTTTAGATTTTGGAAGGAATTCCCTGGAGTTTTAAATTATAACAATAAAATAAAACAATATAAGGCATTATTTTTCAGCAGAGTAAGAAAAAAACAGATTTTTTAAGTTTATTTGCAGTTTATCTTGCAGTTTATCAGTTTGCAGATTGTTCACAGAACATCTGCAAACTGATAAATTGCAAGATTACGCTATGGTACATGAATTATTTAATATATTTTAGATTTCTGTAGATTAATTTCTGTTCAAAAAGTACAATCTCTGACTTAACATGCAAATTTTATACGTTAATTATATATTATATTTTGCGTGCAGCTCAATAAATTCTATTTTGTTTTTTTCAGGAAAAGAAGAAAAAATATATCCTATAAATCTAATAAGGTTTCTGCATATTGTCTACAAATAAGGGTTTTTTTTGTTCTAATGCAGCTGGCAAACACTTAGACAGTTGTCTTTGATGCCTTAAGGTAAGTGCTGCACCGACGTTACTCATTTAGCACTACCCAGGAGGTGCGTGTAGCTTGAAGATAAGCTACGGACGAGGAGTAACAATGCCCCCGCAACGCTCTACGATCAAATTAGATCGGGACCTACGGTTTAAAGTGGATTCCGAACCACTACAAACATCCGCCGGGACTCGAACCCATGGTACCGAGCACTAGCCACTAGACCATTCGGGCCCTCTACAAATAAGGTTGTTCCAAGATTTTATTCTTAAGCATATTTAACACAATAAAACATTATAGAACTCAATATTAGTTTTTTAAACTTTACTACAATGAGGCTTGCGTGCAGGAGGAGAAGGTTCAAATCCAATATCAGCAGCCATTGCAGTCACTGCATTCAAAGACAAAGACTCGATGGAGATTGTGAAAATATAAGTAAAAGCGTTTCGCTTCGATAGACTAACTGGCTAGTGAGAGTTTTTAGGGTTTTCTACCATACGACATCTGAAGTTATCCTTAAAAATCTTCAAGGAAGGAAACCAGTGTCATTCTAGCATCACAAGTCAGTGGGCATCAGTTTGCATATATTGGTGGAACAAGGATCACCGTTGTTAGACGATAAAATGCACGCAGCTAGTTTGCCGAAAGGATAATTTTTAATCCTCTGTCACTGTCCACTGCTATCACCGTTTTCTGAAGTGAGGAGATCAGATGATGATCTAGATAGTCAGAATAGCGGTAATTTTCTTTCATAAAGTACTCAAATTTACCCCTAAAAAGTTCTTCCCGAAAGCAATCTCCCTCCTTTTGTCATTGGACGGTGGGCTTTTCTAGTGTGTTTCCGTAAGAGATAGAGACTTGAAAACCGTAAAAATAAGAATAAAATATATACATTTTAAATAATGATGTTTTCATAAAAATAATACACTGCAAAAGAATTTTTGCTGTTTGTTCTGAACTAGCTGAGTTACCCACGATTTCCGATAGAGTAGCAATAAAATAGAGCTCATCCTATTCTAAAGGGGCAGGTAGTAGATTACTCATGGGATAATCAGCCCCACTCTGAAGGTCACTGAGGATAAGTCGCAACAACAACGTTAATACTTAATGTTAAATGTGCTAATAGGACATTTAAAACTTTCTTGGTTAAATGCCCCATTAAGATATTTACTTACAAATGGGTCAGTATTTTTAACGAAGGGTCTGACATAGGGTGATAAAGGGTGCAAAGTGGGGGAAGTCTTAACGGGAAAGATCATCATGTATTCCAACAAGTGAGTCCGAGTAATAATGCGTCAAATTAATTTGGTTTGTGCACACGAGGGCTAAATAGACCGGGACCTACAGTTCAAAGGGGATTCCGAACCCCTTACAAACATCTATGCCATCACCTTATTCGAACCTGAATCCTTCGATACCAATGGACAGAGCCAGGGGTAGATTTTCCTATAGGCTAACTAGGCTTCAGCCTAGGGCCTCAAGATCAAGAAGGGCCTACATTCAGATTGTTAGCAAAATTAGAATTACACTATTCTAAAAACAGTAAACACTAAAACACGGAATCGAAAATAAGGAGAAATTCTACACATATGACTCGTAAACAAACATAAAAATGTAATGCAAATTATTATGAAATAAACTTATCTGAATTGAATTTGCTTTAATCTTCAATGTACTGAATATATTTAATTTAATTTGATAGAAAATAGGATAATTTTTATTGCATATTTTATTTTCGTGGTCAAAGATTTTTATTATTTGAATTTTGTTTCTTTGTAAATGTTAGGTGTTTTGTTTGATTAGTTATTGTGACAAGTACTATATAGGGGGCTGAGAATAAATGTCCAAATAAGTGCTCTCGAATATTTTTTTATTTATTATCCGTGCCACGTTTTTTATAAAGATTAGTACCCATCCCAACATGTTTCATTTAACATACTGATATATATCACGCTAATGATGTATTTTATTATTATCTCTCGTGTAATTTACAAACTTAAAAATTGGAGGGGAAAGAAACTCATAAGTAGAATAGCCTAGGGCCTCTTTTCATCTAAATCCGGCCCTGGACAGGCCGCTTCATCGAATTAGAGAGCAGAGGAAGAAAGAGCGCTTACTGCAACTGAATTTTGAAAAATATTATTAATATTAAAATTTTTGTTTAAGTTTATTTATTTTAAAACTTATAATCGAAGATAAATAACTATTCTATTTTTTTTTCCAGGCAATTCAATTTCGTTTTCCAAGTGTACCAGTACGAACTGATCTCAAATCACTGCAGTCGAACAACATTAAAGAGTCAATTTTCGGGGAACAAGTAGATATATATATTTACATATCATTGTGATATATGTTTCCGGCGCAGATTACATCTATAATGCAACAAGCTGTCCAGAGCAACGAATGTTTCTTCTGTGAATGAAGAGCGGATGGTTGAAAGCGTAATGTTGCGCTGAACGAAGATAAAAGTGGGGTTTTGTAGGAAAGGCAAGACCTACTCAGATGGAATTAGCAGCGAAAGAGGCTCGCGTATTAATGGCACTGGAATACTTAATGTGTTTCATAAATAGGTATGTAAGAGGGTGCGTGGAAATTACGTGAGGATTCATTTTGATACGAATTGTTAACTGAATTGTTACAGTTGAGGGGTACTTAAGACAAGGGAAATTAACTGAGATCATGCCATATATCTGTATTATTTTTCGAATTAAAATTGAAGAAAAAAGGATGGGGTTTTTTCTATTTTTATTTATATAATTTTATTTTTATTTATTTTAATTTTATTTTTTATTTATTTATTTTATTTTATTTATTTATTTAAATTTTTATTTTTTTTATTTTATTTAGTTAAATGTTTTATTTTTTTTATTTATTTATTTTATTCATGTATTTATTTATTTATTTTATTTTGTTTATTTATTTTATTTATTTAATTATTTTTATTTATTTTATTTTTTATTTATTTTATTTTATTTTTACTTATTTGTTTATTTTATTTTTATTTATTTTTCATTTATTTATTTTAATTGATTTATTTTATTTTATTTTATTTATTTATTTGTACATCAATGAACATTATGCTCTACCTCTATATACCACGTACAACCGACTGACGGGCGATGAGAAGATAATTTTTGGACTAACAGCCCTGCATTTGAGTTCATATGGAAGAGAACCCAGATAACTCCCCCTAAGCAGCTTAAATGCCGATGAAAACGCATTAAGCACATTTGTATTATTGTCTCCTCATTTCTTAAAGCAGCGATTATAACTGATACCACTAATGGAATTGAACTTGAGAACTCATGCATGCTAGCTGGGACCTTAACTGTTTGACAACGTGTCGGAGAGTGAAAAAACTTTGGAGCAAAGCATATATGTATGTAGATATATATATTGTGTTTTGCTCCAAAACATTTATTTATTTATATATATATATATAGGGTGCGAACTTCCCAGGCTCCATTGAGAAGGTGGTGTTCGTCCAAATTTGTGATGGCAAAATATGGATGTAGAGGAGTAGTATAGAGGGCGCCCTCTGGTATATGTCTGAGATAGCATTGAATCTGCATCAAAGTGGAGGTATACGAAAACAACAACAACGAACTAGCTTAGATTATATTAAAATTTTGTATGAATTATATCAGTATAAAATTATAGTAGAATTAACTTGCAGCATATCTCCGTTAATTTTAAAAGTAAATCATTAGTAAAATCTTCATTAATTTTCTTTTTAAATATAAAAAATATATCATTTTGTATATGTAAGCAAAATTTTCTTTGTTGTTTTAATTTTTATTTACTTATTTATAATCCTATTAAAAATAGTAAGAAATATTTTATAATAATAGTATTAGTTATGGTACCCGTTAGTTACGTTTTTTTTTTTAAATTAAGATGCATACGTTTTTTGTTGAAGTTGTGATTGCTTGATTTGCATAAAAAGCAGAACGGTATTGTGTATCAAATATTAAAACTTATATTATCTATCCTTTTAACTATTCTAATTATGAAATGAACACGAAATATAAAAACATACAAAATGTTTGTGGAAAAACTCCAGTAATTAAGATGCTCAATTTTTTTCCTTAGCAATTAATTATAAGAGCATTTTTAAATGGTATTTGAGTTACAATTTAAAATATAAACAATTACTGAAAACATTTCATCTGTTTTTAAGCCCATGCATTTTTCGAATGAAAAATTGTAGTACAAAAACTACACTATGATATATATATTCTATAATGAACTTCTGTTTACTGATATAGGACTGAAATATTTATTCTATTTGAATAAATGTTTCATTATACTAAGTACATGCATAAAATCACAATTTTTTTACACTTATTATAATTAGAATTCGTAATTTGTGTTTACCATAATTGTAAAAATTCGAAATAATCATCATAAGAGGAAACAAATTGTTAATCATAAGATCGATTAAAAAAAAATTTATGAAAAACAAAATGTATTTTTTTTTTTTATTTTTACCAGGCTTTCAAAAAAACTCTTACATAAATTTAGTGTCTATTCCGATTTTCAATTCAGCTGTAAAGGACATTATTTCATTGCCTGCAAAAAAAATTTTAATGTATTGGGAAGACGTATACTTATCTCTAAACCAGTGGTTCTCAAACTTTTTGAAGTTAGGGGGCATTTAAAAATCTGCAAATAATTGTAATCGCACTACATACAAATTTCTGAGAAATAAGTATCCACTTCAAACACCTTACAGTTTTATATCTAGATGGTCTATTCCCCATACAACTACTTACAGACAGCGGAGTCTGAGAGGCTCCAATGGAAATTTTTTAACATTGAAAATCACATATATACTAGCACTCCCAGTAGCCAACCTTGGAAGTTACCATTTCAAGTTCTCGGAAACCATCTCTGGCGCATTATTGCTGTTTGGTGCTCTTTTTTAAGTGACGAAAGAAAAAAAAAGATTAATAATATTAATTGTTTTTAATGAAAGCTGTCTTTGAATGGATAAACTGACGAGGAAAAACAGAAGCCATGTATATTTTTATATCTGGCCACATATTTCCTGGAATATCACACGGCGCACCCAAAACTCTTCTAGGGAATTTGAGATCTACTGCTCTTAGTAGTTAACAACTTAGTAATGATATAGTTATAAAGCAGTTAATTAATTTTTTAAAAAAAAAACTATTATTGTAATTGTATACAATAAAAAAGATAATTTTTCGTGAGTGTAAAAGAGTTGGTTTCTTGTTTCATTTACGTATATTGCGAGAAGCACTCTCGATTATGAAAGCAAGATATTTCCTTCTCCTAGAACTTTTAGGGGTATGAGAATATGAGAGAACCACGAAATCCTCCAACCAAGCCTCTTTAAATAACACACATTATATATATATATATATATATATATATATATACAGGGTACAACATAATATCTGTACGCGAATCTTTATTTTCGCAACCATTGGTAGTAGACATATAATTTCAATTGCAAAAACGTATCAACTAAAGTTAGCATGAATAATTTGGCATTTATGCTTAAAAAAACCAATATTCTATAAAGTAAATATAAAATCTAATATTTTTACACAGATAAACAAATATAATACAAAAAGTTTAACTTCTGTGAGACAAAAATTGGCCGAGATGTTTGTCAATGTAAAATAGATACCCCTAGACAAAATACCCCTTGCTAAAATAATTTGTATAATTCTAGCAATAAAATTATCCACAGAACTATTTTAATTTCAGTTTTTATTGCTTAAAATCAAACATTTTTTTTATTAGTTAAAATCATGCAATGAAAACATTGCAAAGAACAAAAACAATGACACCAGTGACTGAATAAATAAACAGTGCTATTTCAGCAATTTATCTAGGTCTTCTTGAGCATTTTTTATTTTCAGGATATCGATTCGATATAATTCGACGATGGCCTAAAAAGTTTTTAACAGACACTTTCTGTTGTTTTATTTCGGAGTTAGATTTCCATATTTCTCCACCGGAAATACTGCGACTGTATTTGCGCGTCGGTTATGTCTACTTTACTACAGATGTACTCATCGTTTATGGTCGAGGAACCCTCCAGCACCACCCTTTTCACTTTTCAAGATTGCGATTTACCCATTTGCAATCTCGAATTATTTTAAATAATTTTATAACCGATAGAACAAATGAAGGCCGAAAAATATCCAATCACGGCCTATTTTTGGCGCACAGAAGTGAAACTTTTTATAATACATTTGTTAGGATGGGTGTAAAATATTACTATAGTGACCAGGAGGGAGGGAGGTATATAAAAAGTTAAATTTTGTCATTTTGCCAATAATTATTTTTATGCCCTACTTGCCCAGCTGTGGAGCATTAGGGCATATTCAATCCGCTGGCAGCTTTTTTGTAGACACCGTTTCAAAAAATGAGGACACTCGATGGCGTTTGTGATGGTCAGCATCTTGCCTCTTTAGTCAGGCTACCTGGTGGGTGTTTTCCGGGTTTTTTCTGCCATACCATAAACAAATGCAACGTATTTTTCCCCTAAAAGTCCGACTGTCCTCCTTCTTAAGCGACTCGGAGCTAAGTCAGACTTCTACCTAAGGATACTCCATCACAACAAAAGCAGCCCTCTTTCCCTCCATTGCTGAGTAGACTACTAATGGGATGTCCGTCCAACGCTGCCGGACACTGAGGATTATATACAACGACAATACATAATAATTTTTATTATTATGGATTCAAGAAAATTTTCCTTAAAGTACATAACAAATACACTGAAGTGACAAAAGTCATGGGATAGCAATATGCAAATTATCAGATGGCAGTAGCATCGCGTAGAACAGGTATAAATGCGCAGTGCTTTCGCAGAGCTTTCATTTCTGTTCAAGTTATTCATGTGAAGAGGTTTTGACGTGAAGATGACCGCACGACGGGAATTAACAGACTTTGAACGCGGAATGTTAGTTGGAGCTAGACGCATGGATCATGCCATTTCGGAAATCGTTAGGGAATTCAACATTCCCAGATCCACTGTGTCAAGAGTGTGCCGAGAGTATGAAATTTCAGGCATAACATCCCACCATGAACAGTGCAGTGGTCGACCGCCTGCACTTAACGACCGAGACCGGCGACGTCTGCAAAGAGTCGTAAATTCTAACAGACAAGCAATACTGCGTCAAATAACCTCAGAAATCAATGTGGGACGTACAAGGGACTTGTCTGTTAGAACTGTGCGTAGAAATTTGGCTTTCTTGGGCTATTCCAGCAGAAAACCGACTCGAGTCCCTTTACTGACAGAACGACATCGCTTGCAGCGACTCTCGTGGGCACGTGAGCATATCGGTTGGTCCCTAGATGAATGGAAAACCGTGGCCTGGTCCGATGAGTCACGATTTCAGTTGGTAAGAGCTGATGGTAGGGTTCGAGTGTGGCGCAGACCCCACGAAGCCATGGACCCAAACTGTCAGCAAGGCACTGTTCAAGCTGGTGGTGGCTCCGTAATGTTGTGGGCTGTTTTTTCATGGCATGGACTTGGTCCTCTGGTGCGACTGGACCGAACATTGACTGGAAATGCTTATGTTCAGCTACTTGGAGATCACTTGCAGCCATTCATGGACTTCATGTATCCAAACAACGATGGGATTTTTATGGATGACAATGCGCCATGTCACCGGGCCACAACTGTTCGCGATTGGTTTGAAGAACATTCTGGACAATTCCAACGAATGATCTGGCCACCTAGATCGCCCGACATGAATCCCATCGAGCATTTATGGGACATCATCGAGAGATCTGTTCGTGCCCAAAATCCTGCACCATCAACGCTTTCACAATTATGGACGTCTATCGAGACAGCATGGCTCAATATTCCTGCAGAAGACTTCCAACGACTTGTTGAGTCCATGCCACGTCGAGTTGCTGCACTTCGCCGGGCGAAAGGAGGGCCGACACGATATTAAGAGGTATCCCATGAATTTTGTCACTTCAGTGTATATATAAAGTGAGCTGAAAAAGAATGTCTTGGAAACACAACCATTTTGTATAGTAAAAGTCGTAACAAATCGTAAATTATTTTGTGGTTCATAGAAACAATATTATATAAAAACCATAATAATATTCGCTATACAAGAACCTTGAAATGCTTTATATTCAGACTAGAAAGAATAGAAAAATCATATACAGGTTGTCACAATCGTCATCAAATTTCTTCCTCACGTCTGAAAATCACTGATTACAGTCGAGCGGATTCGAATTGGAGTCCTCCTATATCCCAGCTGCTAGCATTGCATCTGGGTCATAATTTTTTTATGTATATTAGTTTGCAGTTTGTGAAATATTATTCTAACCATACTTGTATATTGATTTATTCATTTATTACTAAGACACAAAATTAAAAATTAAAAAAAATCCAATCGAAAACTGCAAAAAAATATATATATATATTTCTTCTGTAATCTTTACATTTTAACTCTAATTGTCTTTGTATCTAGGAATAATTACAATTAATGTGATAAAAATAAGAGTCGATAACTCCTATAGCTTGACAACTAAATAGATTAAACATTAAAAAAAGTTAATACTGAATTCAAATGAAAATTGTCATCAAATTTCATAGCAATTACTTTTTTTTATAAAAAATGAACTAAATAACAGAATTATAGTTAATGACAAAATTTCTAGTTAACAATTTTTTACATAAATTTGATTTTTAAATGTAAGTTAAGATAAAACTGGGAACATTTTTAAATATGCTTTAAAAAATCTAATTTTCTGTGTAAGGAATTAAGCATACATTAGGAAAATGAGAATTTGATTTTTAAATCGTCTGTTCAATCAATTCTGTTATCTTTTTTCTGTATCTATTTAAATTTTTAATGATCAAAGAGTTCAAATTTCTAACTTATTTCTAAAAGAAACAAAAATTACTCTTAGACGCGTAGTGTATTGGCACATCTACATTTAAATATATATATATACTCGTAGGCAGATACTCACTTAGGATTTTATCTGAGTGGGAAGGGGTGTTCAAACAAAATAAAGCGTTGCATTTCTAAAAGTTCAATAGATCATACCAAACTATGAGTAATGGAAAAGGTATCTGAAGTCGTCATTCTAATTTTATTAATAATTTTTGCATTCCACTCATTTGGTCCCAATACATAGAAAAAGAACATTAAAACTAAAAATATTTCACAAAAATAAAATTTTATTTCTAAAAATAAAATAGATCAACAAATTTATTTATTTTATATTAACCACGCAAGAAAGGAATTTCATACACCCTTTAAAACAAGTATTAAAGAGAATCGTACATTGAAATTGAAAACTATTTTTTTTATTTAGTTATTTTTATTTATTTATTGAAGGCCTACTATAAAATGCACCGTTTTTCTGTTATTATGAAGATACAATTTTCAAACATCCTTTAAACACAGTAAGCTTTGTAAAAAGATACTCGAATAAGACCTTAATACATTTAATTCCTTAGTTAGATTAAACATGGAACAAGTAGGGATCACTCTATAATGATAGTTAAGTCATGGCTCAAGTATTTCCAATTACAGTGTCACAAGTATCACCATTATTGTTTTATAGGCTTTTACTAAATAAAGCCTGCGACTTTTTAAGCAATTTTTGATTCAAAAAGTAACTGAAACTATAAGCATTCCAATCTAGTTATACTGCTGCAGCGTAAAACAAAACTTTAATTAAAAAATGTATAAAAAAAGCTCTCGTGAACACTTACTTCATAAACATTAAAAAACAATATTGATCAGCGCACTTTCAAAATGGTATCAAGGCAGGTGATTTCGTTTTCACAAGTACAAATACTGTATGTTAATACGTCGTCAACTTTAGAAAGAAAAGAATCAACCTACTGTAAAGAAAATAAGGGTGGTTCATTTATCGCCACTCTCCCCTCCTCCAAGAATCCAGCAGAAAAAATAAAGTTCGTTGTTTAGTCTACAAGGTGATTCAACGGTCACGGAACAAACTTTGACGGATGGTACAGCTTACTAAAACATGTGTTTATTTTTTATAGGTTTGGTTTGGTTTGTCGCTCTACTGTAATCTTGTGCACACTTTGGGCTAAGCAGACAGGGATCTACAGTTTAACGTGGATTCCGAACCACTACAAATACTCATGGCTCGGGGGCTCGAACCCGAAACCTGTGGTACCGAGTACCAGAGCGCTAGCTACTCGGCCATCAGGCCCATTTTTTATAGGAATGTATGATCAGAAGCGACGATGAATGAATGAACACACTTTCAAACAAATTTTTTTCAACTGCAAAGTAAAACGGATATCAGTAATGCCTCAATTGATACCTGTCAAGTGATGAGTTTCAATTCTTCTGGTTGGCAACACCAATGCGCACTCTATTTTATTCTCACTCTGTGTTAGCAACTGTGTTTTCATTTGCGAGATTTGAGTTAACTCAACAGAGGACCTCATTGCTCGACTATCCAAATGCTTGCCATCTTTGGAAATGTTCGCCAATCCCTCCTTCGAAGCTACCTAGCGTGTGTTACTGTTGGTGATTGGAGTTTTGAGCATTCATTGTAAACATTGAATCAAAAAAGCACTTTGCAGTGATGATGTAAATAAACAATGTTTTTATCTTCATATCTCATTTTTTTATGTTCGTGGCTCAATGCGTCACTACAAACTCTACATTCCTATATAAAAGTATATGCTTTAGTAGGTTGTAGCTACCCATCTCATTCAAATTTTGTGCCATAATCATTATATCACACTGTATTTTTTACACATTTTTCAATCCCTTCTATTAGCTCACACTCTCCCTATATATATCTTGTTCAAATTTTCAATCGTTCATAAAATACTTTTTATTCTTCCACTCCACGTTCAAATACTTTTTTTTGAACTTGTAGTGGATGACACTGGATGTTAATACAGTTTTTCAAATATTAATTCATTAATTTTAGATTTTTTTTTTTTTTTTTTTAGATTTAAGTTGCATATATTTACCAATAGATGGCGCCAGATAATCTTAAAAAAATGCGTGAAACTTATTTATAAAGGACTTTCTGCAATAGAGTGAAAAAAAAAGTAGGAATTAACTTTAAATTTTTTTTTTATATATTACTGGTTGATTGTATACTCAGTTAGAAAAAGATTTAATTTTCGCTAGCTATCACTTGTATCAAAACTAATGGTAAAATACCATAGGAAAACCTCCGAAAAGCTTCTCATTTTTTTTCCCTCATCTTGCGGATGAAGAGTGATAAACTTCCTTCATGGCATGTTGAATAAAATTGTATTCTTTATAAATCATCTAAATACTCATTTAGCAGGAAAATAACTTCGATTTTCACAATTTATTTCACACTATAAAACAGAAATTACTTTCATGCCAAAACAATAAAATGCAATACCAATGTAGCAAGTATCCAGCTGACAAAAAAAAACTGCGATATTTAATGTGCTTTTAATAATCAGATAGACTCCAACTAATGAGAAATTCCGAAATATTTTAAAGATATTCAGTCAAGCAATTTTCGTAATTAATTCAATGATAATACAATAAATAGACTATTGTTAATTATCAGACTGTTATAAATGCATAATTCCTTTACAGAAAAGTTTTAAAATAAATATTTAATTACAATTTTTTTTTAATTCTTAATTTATAAATTTTTTGATCATTTAAAACTTAATGCTTAGAAGACTTTTTCAAACATCAAGTATTTTTGCTTGGGGTAACAACCTCAAGTTTTGCAAAATATTTAACTACGCTTTAAGTAACATTACTCAACCACAAGCTATTGTAATCTGACTTCTATTGAAGAAATTAAATTTACATGTAATAGTTTAATTATAGTTAAACATTTTACACGATTTTATAGTTAAAACATTTTATAGTTTAAAATTTTACATTCAGATACTTTTAAAGGCATTTAACCTTTTTTTTTTCCTTACAAGTATGGAAAAATCCAAATTCAGAAGGTCGTCTCAAGTTTGGTTTAACTAAAATATTTCTCATTTACTCTTTTCTTCTAAAATTTATTTTCTCAGACGGCTTTCCTTGTAAACATTTTTATGTTAAATATAAGAAAAGAGATTGATTTATTTTCATAAGGTGATATTAATGTTAGTGCCTAATGATCGAGTGATTAGCGATCTGGCGCTCGATGCAACAGGTTTCAGGTTCAAGTCCCGGTAGTGCCATGGATGTTTGCAGTGGTTCTGAATCCACTTTAAACCGTAGCTCCCGGTCTAATGTTATCATTGTGCGTAGGACTGAAACCCTACTCCGTAAAAAGAAAACATATGTTTCGAAATCTACCAGTAGGAAGACTGCCTTGGTCCACCATGGAGTTGTTGGCGCCAATGAATAAAAGAAAAAAATATTACTAATTCATTTTTGTGGCCTGATGGCCAATACGACTAACGATCTGGTCCTTGGTACCCCAGGCTTCAGGTTCGAATCCTGGCGGTGGCCTGGATGTTTGTTAGTAGCTCGGAATCCACGTTAAACTGTAGTTCCTGATCTAATTAGCCTAAACTGTGCACAAACTGATCGTAGAGTGACAAACTGAACCAAAACTGTCTCGAAATCTGCCAGTAGGCAGGCGTCCTTGGTCTACCATAGGGATGTTGCGCCACTGATAGTGACAATGATATTAATTTTATTTTCGTTTCGGGGAAACGTTTCAACGGATTATTCTATTTGAGCAAAATCTAAAACATTTTTTGTTAAAAATTTAGTAAAAAATTATGTACATTTTTCTTATAAGAAATATTTTTTGAATTTTATTCGGAAATTGAGATTAGTCGGAATAATTAATTCGGCCAGCCCGAAGGCACACGAAACTATATTTGAGATTAATATAGCAAATCATTTTTTTTTTCATTACGAATTTGTTTTGTCCTATTAATAAAAACGTAAAAAATTCAATTTCTAAAATTGCTCTCAAAACTTTTTATACCTACTTTTTAAAAAAAATTAATATAATTTTCCACAAAATGTTTTCCTTTAGAATTTTTATAAAATAAAATCACAGCTCTATAAATGTTTGCATAATTATAGAAAAAAAAAGCACGTAATTGTTTTTAAAACATGCTTCAAAATAATAACGAATTTGTTTACTTAAAAACAATCCTTCTGTTTTCAAACAATCCTTTCGTAAAAAAAAAAAAAATTATTTTACTTCCTTGAACTTTGCACTTTGCAACATTATGAATCAAGCTTTAATAAATTTTGTAAACAACTGGTACACAGTGAAATAATGGGGCTTCTGAAAATAAAGTGATAGTTTAAAAAAATACACTTTAAAAGAATTGATTAAGAGTGCATTGCAAAGTGTGTTAATGAAAACTTTACTTTGTTTACTTTAATGGATGCTTTGTTTTACTATGTAAACAAACTATTCGGAAGAGAAGATTCAACACTGTCAATGAAGTATTAAAATGCTGAACTTTACTAAGGAAATAAAAAATTGTCTATAAGCCCAACAACTAGTTAAAATAAAGAACTCAATGTACTGAATAGAGTTACTTTGATTACTAAACAAATAATTTACCCGGTAAGTACACACGTAGAGAATAAAGATATCAGTCCGGTGCTTTTTTTTTCTTTTCCGTTTGTTATCAGTTCTAGGAACTTCTCAAACATTATAAGTAACAATTTATGTGCTGACCTGTAGCAATAAAATGTAATATTAAAATCATGAAAATTTTAATTTTTATTTTAAGAAGATGGGATCAAAATATTTCTTCTTGTAAGTCTAAGATTCCTTTAATATAATTTATTATCCTGAAAAACCTGTGGCCATATTATTCAGAATATAATTGTTACATTTAAACAATTGATTCTTGATTATAATGATTATTGATTATCTTGATTATAAGTTAAATTTACTCACATTGTCAAATTGTGTCTTAAATTTAATCAATCCATAAAACATATTCATTATTAGCCTATCTATATCATATATTCTTTGTTAAAGCGCTCATTTTCTATTTTAACTCATCCATAAATTATATATAAGATAAGTAAAACATATTCTATATTAGCAGTAAATTCCAAACTGTTTTTAATCTCAAAAATCATCAGATCCAAATACTATCACCCTTTTAACTGTTTTAATTCTCTATAATCTTCTAAAAAAAGTTGAATTTTGATGAGGAGGTTAAAAAAATCAATTTATTTTCAATCAAGATGAAATATTGCTTTTCATAAAGTTTAAAACACTTCTACTTTACGTAAAGTACAAAACACTTCTTTACGTAAAGTACAAAAAATTTCTTTACTTAAGACTTAAGAGTCATTTAACATAACATATTTTATTGGAACCTCTTTTATTAACGTATTCATTTTTTATATTAACCCATCTATAAAACATATTCTATATTAATAGTATATTTTTAATCTCAAAAATATACAAAATCCTCATACTATCACAAACGTTTTGAAACTGTGCTGATTCTCCAAAATCCTTACAAAATAAAGCTGAATATTGATGAGGAAATTTAAGAAAATGAATTTCGTTTCATTTTAGTAAGTTGTGATCACAACACTTCTTTATGCAAGTCTTATTGTCCTTTAACATAATATATTTTTATTCGAATATTTTTATTAACGCATTGATTTTCCATAATAACCCATCCATAAAACATATTCTATATTAACAGTAAATTTCAAACTGTTTTAAATTCTCAAAATAAACAATATCCCCATACCATCACCCCCGTTTTGAAACTGTTCTGATTCTACAGAATCCAATAAAAAATACCATCTAAATTTAAGCTGAATGTTGACGAGGAACTTCCTTACCAAGTCTTAGAGCCATTTCCAATAACATACGTATTTTCCCAGAAAAAAGCAATCATTTAATCTATTTCATTCATTTTTTAACTTTTAAACAATTAGTTCTTGTTGATAGTGAAATAACATTGAAAATCAACCGTACTGTCGAATGGTGCCTCAATTTTAATGCTGCTTAATCCATCCATCCATAAAACATATCCTAAATTGCTTTTTCTTTCCAAAGGCAAACAAAACTACTCTCATATTATCATCCCAGTTATTAAACCGTTTTATTTTTCCAGAAGCCTCCCAAAATAAGATCTAAATTTCAGCTGTATATTAATAAGGTATCAAAACAGTGCATACCATATTTTCCGAGAAACCTGCGGTCATGTAATCAAGATCATAAGCTTATCCATTGAATAAATGAATCATAAACTTTTTCCAGGAAAAAAAGTCACCTTATCAAAAGCCTGTTTTCCTTCCTCAGTACCAACCGGAAACCATTTACATCAATTTTTATCACCCCAGTCATTAAAGTCTCCCAATTTTCCCGATTTCCTTGAAATACGATCTATTTATGAACAGCATGTTGATGGGGGAATAGCATATTTTTCCTGGAAATCTTCTCCTCTCCGGTCGTATAACACGGGGAATCATTTTCATAAAGATCCAAACCCTTGCAGCGACAAGCAAACTAATGAAAAGCAATAGTGGACAAAGAATCCCAACGGAGACATGCGAGACGATCAGGATTTTTGTCGTTCTTGACCCAGATTTCGCATTAGTTGAGGGTGAACACAATCTCCAGGGGACATTGCTAGCGAGTCATCCGTCTCGTGATTTACGACTCGCAGAAAATCTATCACCACCTATCCCCCATGTTTTGTTTTGGCGCCAAGAAATTAGGGATCAGTTTTCGAGAGGGCACAAAGTAAATATTATGTTGCAAAAGACAAAAGGTGGAAGATATTGGAAAAGGTTATTTATGTCCATTAACTTGGTCAGCTGTCCTTTAGTCGTGTGAGTCCGGGAGAAGTTGATCTTGGTTTTATTTTTGTGATAATAGAAGACTTCGAACTTTATTCGATTGTATTGAAGGTAAAAACTAATTACGAATTTCGTTGAAAGGAAAGAATTAAAATATATTATGGCCTTTGTTGAGTAAATAAAAAGGCTCGAATAAACAGGTATATTAAAATATTGTACTCGGTATTTTCTAACATATAATAATAACATAATTATAAGGATAAATAACAAATTTTACTTCGTTAATTTTCGTTTGAAAAAAAAATTTGTCATAAAGACTTTTAGGTAGGATTATTTAATAAATTCAATTTAATATCCCTCTAAAACAGTAGTTCCCATATTCACCCCTCCCCCTATAAATCTACGAAAAACAAATAATCTTCTTTACCTTTTTAACATAATAGCCATCGTAACAATCTAATTAACCCTCTTTTATTCTAACAATCTTCTTTAAGTGAACAATCAGTAAGATGTGTATATAAATATATATATATATCTTTTTCTAAAAACATAGTAAGTAAAAATGTTATAAAAAAGACATGTCAAGCTTGAATTTATAAAATTTATTAAAATCCACTCTAGTAACTCTTTCATTACACACACAAAATTATGACGTAGGATAAATACGAAAATAAAAATTGCGAATAAAACCAAAGGTTACACTGACGTCAGGAATAAAACTGGCACATTGCTATAAATAAATAAATCCTTGTCTCTCTTTTTTCATATTCTTAAATCATCTCGATTTGTCATTTACATTTTTTAACATCTTTACGTCCACGCAAAATCCACATTTCATTAAATATGACGGAGAAATTGCAATCATTATTACTTTCTTTTCCCTCTTTATGTCCTCCTATCTCACTCCTACTCAATTTTTATTAAATGCTTCCCAAATGCACCCGAAGGCTATCGCCCCTTGAAGGTTCCCTTACCCACTAGGGGTGGTTATCGCCCACTAAAGCTTCATCGTACAAATTTAAATAAATGGGGAAAAAACTTTTAAATAAAACAGATTAAAATCATTAATAAATAAGTAATATTTACCAAGCCACGAAACGGGACCTTTCAATACACAACTTGCTCGAAATTATGAAACTGGTTCAGGTAATGTCAAAAGATTATTTGGCTTATTACGTCATCGTCATCACTACTTTACGTCATCGTCATCATTACTTTACGTCATCATATTAACTAGCTGTTTATCCGGCTATGCCAGAGTTATTATTATTATTTTTTAATATTTTGTTAAACAGAAGAACAAATAAAAGAAGAACGAGTACAGTGTAAAATTAAAGTAATTTTATTGACAGATATTTAAAAATATATAAATAATATTCAAATTATAAATTAAAATATTTTTTCAAATTAATTATAACATAAATTTAATTCATAACCTGATTAAAACAAATTTTTTGTTTCATCCAAAGATGCAAGAATAGAAAAATTTATCGGATGAACCCTCCCTCCAGCAAGCAACATAAAACTGTTCATCATCAATAGCACGACAGCACAGAGTGGACCAAAGCTTTCCTTTGAAGAGATTTCCATTCATTCCTCTGGGTGACAAGGGTCCTCCAATTCTTAACCTTTAGTACAGTAAAATATTTTTCAACTGCTTTCTATCCATCGAAACTTGGGTCGTCCTCTTCTTCTTTGTCCTTGTGGCTTTGCCAGAACGAGCCTTTCTACAGGGTTTAAATGATTCATTCTAAATATCCAGTTTGAGTATCCCAGTTTAATCTATTGAATAAAATTGTTCATTAGACAAAAATGGTGATCTGAAATCTACTCCACACTACTTAATAGACTGTCCCTATGACTTGTTGATTGTTATTGCAAACGTAAGTCTCACTGGAAATTGTGATCTCTTATTAAAGTTAAAAGTGAGATCCACCGGAATGAGTGGTATCCTTGTTATAAAAACTGTTTCCCTTTCTCTCTTTTTTGCTAAAACTGTCACTTTAATCACTTTGTCCAGAATCTTCTTTACACGCAGCCTTGTGCCATTGAAAAGTTTTAGCTGATCAAGGTTCCTTAAAATTATTGACTACCCAACTGTAAGTAAAAGAATATGTGGTTGCAATTCAACTGGAGCAAGTGAGTTCCCAAATTCTGGTGGGTATTTGACGACTTCATAGGCATCTAATATGGAATATGGATAATATAATATGGATATCCAAAAAATGGTATTCAGGGACTATGCCTGATAATATGGCAAGTATTTGTTTCGTTACTTTGTGGATATCTTCATTTTTAGCAGTGCGAATAACCCTTTCTCTTAATCAGTTTAAATTGTGGTAATTTTGGAGAACAATTGAATAGAGTGGTTCTATTAGCTCAGCAATAAGTGATACCGAATTACAAAAACCTAGAGTAGTTTTATTTTGACAGAAGACTACTACTAATCCACCTTCTCTGGTTTGCAATGGTTGTCACAAAGTAAAAGAAATTATCAAATTCACTGATTCAAGTAAAACTAGAGTCCTTCTAATTAAATCTGAAAAGAAAGACCCCAACCTCATTGACTCCACATTAATAAAACCCTGTTATGTGTGAGTTATTAATTGAGGATGGGGAATACTAAGTAAATAATAGTAGTACTAATATTTAGCTAATTTCCTAGAACAAAAATCCTCCTATTTTATTGACTTTGCAGTGCTTATCTTTCATCTACTTCTACTTTTCAAATTAGATAACCAGCGAACCGTTGATTAGCTGCATTGGTGGAATATGGCCGGAATGATGATTAAATTTTTAATTTTCATTCATGGCATTGAAGTATTATTCAATATATCCATTATTTTAAATTTATAACTCACTTTATTTTTCGTATTTCCTATTTAATGCTATATTTAGCCAACTCTCAGATAAAAAAATTATTTCATAAATATTACATGATAAAATATAGTGTAAAAATATTGAATAAATATTTATTTCGTAGGTTCTTTTGATTTAAAAAGTGACAATAAATCATTTTTTATGTCTAAAATACCTAAAAACCTGTCGAATAATTCTGTATACTGCATTATGTGAATACCATAAATAAATAAACGAAACTTTGACGCTGTTAAAAGTCAGAGTTATAATACTGAAACAGTTTATCTGGAGATCAAAATGTGGCTCATGAAGTTTAATATGCTTCTTTATTCATAAGTCAATGTACGATATTAAGAAAGTCATTTACCCCAATTAACAAACGAAACTTTCTGAAAATTCTACTTTTTTCTAAGAATTAGTTTCAAATATTTATACAGCAATTTGCTATTTAAAATTTATGTTAAGCTATAAATTTTAAATAGAGTTACATGTGTCTTTTCAAACGAATCATTTATATTTATATTCTTTCCACCAGAGCATATAGCTGTTACATAATACCAGTTAATTCAATTTTACTAAGTTCAACGAAACATATATAGGCTTTAATCTAGTAACATAGCAAAGCTCCCCCATTCCATTCTTTCAGAATAAATCTCATCTCTTGCCTTTTTAAGAACGAATGAATTATTCTAGCTCACGAATAGTCCAAGAAGACGTAGGTAACTGAAACGAATCTTGCTTTGGTAATCTTAAATAAGATTCCCACATCCCCCCTTCATTCTTAAGGACACCCAATGGAACTATTTCACTTGATGAAGAACAAAAGCTGAAAGAACCAGCAAACGATTTGTTCGCCCAGCTTTTAATAGACAATAAAACTCGCTTAGTGGAATGCGGAATATCATAAAAGAAGAAGACACAACCATTGGAAGGATGACCCAAATTGGATTCCAATAAAAGAGACATTCAATCTCAGTTGAACGACATCATTAATTTACACATTACATTCGCATGAGATGATTCCAAGAACAAAGGAAATATTTGCCGACATTCAGCGTCTGCCATTCTTCAATGACAAAAGGAAGGCGCATTAATAAAAGAATGGAATAACTTTTGAGAAACCTTCGGTGAAATTAATTGCCCGAAAGCTGAAGAAAACGTAACATTTGTCACAGTTTTGAATTTAACTGGATTTAGTATTGACTTTAATAGGTTTGTTATAAAGAAATTAATTGCCCGTGTCTAAAACGTCTTATTACTAGAATTAAACCGGAATATAATTCAAAATTTTTTATTATGTGCCTCAAGTTTTAAATTGTTGTAAATGTCCTTGGTAATATTTTTAAGTAAAATTTGAGTTAGCATTTTTCTAAATAAAATAAGATTCCGTTTTTAAGGAAATGAAAACTAATTTAAATATGTGAAATTTTATTAACTGAGTACTAGCAAAAATTAACTGTCCATTACAAACTTCGTTCCCAATAGAGCAGTTTTATTTAATTAAAAGTAAATAAAATCATTATTAACATTATTTTTTCTTCTCAAGATTTACATCAAGTTATGGGCCAAGGTTGGCTCAATCAGCTTCTACCAGCCTGGCCCATCCTGACACTAGAATCCAAGATAATATCTGTCCGATTTTTTTTTTCGGACTGAGATTTCTAAACATTAGGATTTTTTTTATATGGAGTAGGTTTGTTGACCTTATTCCCAATCCCTGTTTGTCGCTCTACAGTAATTTGTAATTCGCGGGGGCTAATTAAACCAGGAACTTACAATTTAAAGTGCATTCCGAATCATTACAGACATCCATAGCACCTCGGGACTCCAACCTGAGGTCTATGGCTCCGAGCGCCAAAGAGCTAGTCACTCGGCCATCAGTCTTCAAAAACGTTAGTAATAAATATATTTTTATTATTATATGGCATTTTTAATATGTCATATAATTATTATATGGCACTATTCATATAATATTTGTTAAATTTGTACTGCACAGTTTGTATCTGTTGGTATTCAATTACAAAAATTCAATACATAAGTATTTAAATAAAATTTAATTTCACTCATACTGACTGGGTTCTTTATTTAAAAAAAATTCTCTTGTATTAATATATTACATTTTTTTCTAAATTTTTCGTATAATAATGTAAAGAGTTGTCCTGCGATATAATTATATGATGCAGTTCTGCTTTACAAGGTATCTTTACTTCGGACAAACACTTTTATCGAAAACATTGTGTGAAATATATAATTTTCAAAATGCATTCCTTCCAAATAGATGAATTTCAGACAAATGCGTTAAAAGATATTAAAGGATAACATCATTTCAACTAATCCATTCCATTTGTCAAATTTAATTTCATTCAAAATTAGAGTTCATATGGTGATTTCAAAAGAAACTTAAGGACTTTTAAACATTCATAGGTGTGCGGTTTTGCCTCCATTTTAATGACTCGCCTGAGGACAAAAAATGACTCTTAATTCCCTTAACTTTTGTTTTATAACTTACAAATTTTCTGTCTTGTTCAGAACAAAATATGCTTTTGCGCAGACATAGTTTTAAATATATAAAGTGATTCAACTTTAATGAGACACACTTTCAGGGGTAGTACATCTTACTAAGCAACCGTTTTCTTCGCATGGAATGTAGGGTCTGAAATGACGAAAGAACAATGACGAAGACGAAAGGAAATGACGAAGAAATAAGAAACGAACACTTCAAACAAATTAATCTCAACAGCCAGGCACAATACACTATCTAATACCTGTCACGTGACGAGTCTCTAGTCCTTTTTGGCTGGCAATCCCGATGCGTCTCCTATTTTATTCTTACTCTGTGTTTGCAACTGGGTTTTCATTTATGACATTCCAGTTGACTCAGCTGAGGACCTCATTGCTCGACTATCCATTACGCCTGCTAAGATCTTGGCATCTTTGGAACTGTTCTCCGATCTTTCAATAGACGCTATCAAACATGTATTACCGTTAGTGATCGAAATTTTGAGAATTTTTTGTAAACATGGAATCAAAGAAGCACTTTACCATGATGTTGTAAATAAACAATGTTTTCTTTTCATGTTTTCCTTTTTTTGTGTTTTGCATAAACACGCCACTTCGAACATATATTCCTATACAAAAAACGTGTTTTTTTTTTAAGTTGTACCACACTTCAAAGTGTGTTCCACGACCGTTGAATCACCTTGTATAGTTTTATTAGTATTTTTCCGAAATGATTTATGATTTATGATTTATGAAATGATTATTTTACTTCTGGATATACTGTAATTTAAAATTACTTCCTCATGTGAAATACTATAGGATCTCTGTGATAAGGAGGAAATTTTTTTTTCTTCCATTGTTGAAATATGAGATTACAATTGCGTGTAAAAAAATCCTTAACTCAATGAGATTTCCGGTAATTATCCAATTCGACCAAACCTGGTACATAATTTATCAAAGTTGTCGCACTTTTAAAAGAATAAAAGTTGTCTCACACCATTCTAGCCATATATATAAATATAACCATAGGTTACGGGTTCGAGTCCCGGCGGTGCCATTGATGTTTGCAGTGGTTCAGAATCCACTTTAAACCGCAGGTCCCGGTCTAATAGGATCGTAGAACGTTACGGAAGCATTGCTACTCTGCGTCCGTGGCTTATCTTCAAGTTACACGTGCCCCCTGGATCATGCAAAGTGAGTAACGTCTGTGCAGAGCTTGCCTTAAGGCATCCAAGACCAAGCTGTCTAAGTGTTTGCCAGTTGCATTAGAAAGAAAAAAAAGTATTTATATATATATCTATATATATATATATATATATATATATATATATATCATGATATATATATATATATATATATATATATATATATACTCTGAACCCTTACGAAGTTTTCACAGTTAAACCCTACAAAACTTTAAAATTATATGTAAAGATTATAAGTGATAATAGCATAAAAATATTTTATAAAGAAATGGCAAACACTCAGGGCATCAGAATTTCTGTTGTTGGCTTGATTTTCATCTTCAATAACAACTTTTTGTCGCCAATCAGCCAAAATGTTTATAAGCCCAATGGTATCGTGCAGGTTGTGACAAACGGTGAGTGAACTGTTTTTTGATGGCCGACCTTGACACCTTTTTCGTTTGCTTACCAACCAACAAACTGTCATATTAAGAGATTATAGGTCCCTCGCGGCACATTGTATCTTTCTATGTGGCACCCTGGGGTGCCACTACATACCCAGGGGTGTACTAGGTGTGCCACTACACACACTTTGAAAACCCTGGATGTAATAGACACATGTGTCGTGCACTCTATTGAGGAACACAGGCCTTTCCGGAGAGTTAGTGTAATAGACCCAGAAATATTTCTTTTGGTATCACTTCGAATCAAGTTCCCTTAGTTTGAAAATCCAATCTGTTATCCACTAATTCGATGTAATAATTTACTCCTAGTGAAGTTATAAGTAAAATATAAGATATTAAATGATTTTTTAATTATTCCTTGCCGCAAAATGATTTTTTTTACTGTTGTAGAGTTTTTATTCAACGACCATGGGGAAGACCGAAAAAGAGATGTTCGACTGTTTAGACCAGGTGTCTCCAAACTACGGCCCGCGGGCCAAATTCGGCCCACCAGTGTCATCAATCCGGCCCGCCAAAGCGAATAGCTTATTGTTGCTGTAATAAGTTGGATAAAAAAAAACCAGAAGGATAATAACTCGGTTTTATTTACTTGCTGCGTAAAGTTTAATGACAAGCATAATACGCAGAAAATTTAACTTAAGCATAACAACTAATAAACAATTGAAAGGAATCCCACTAACATTATAAACTAGTGAACATCCCGAGGTTACCTTCGCTAGCTATGTTGGGGTAAAGAGTATCGCCTATGTGTGTACATCGATGTTTGGAATGCATATATCTTGAATCAAACATATGATTTTTATCCAGAAAATCCCTCAGGAACGGAAAAGCTAAATGAACTCGAATGAAACCGTGGGGTATCCACTTGCAAAAAAATACTAATGAGATTTATGTAATTGTGATTTTTCACTGACAATAGTTTATAGTTAGCAAGCTTATGTTCGCTCAGAGCACGTACTCGGTGACTGGTCTAGAAATTATAGATAATGGCAGAAAAATTAAAACAGTTTTGGCCCTTGGTACTTACTGGAGTAAAGAATATGGCCTTAAGACTGGAAAGTTTGGAGACCCCTGGTTTAGATTATGATTTTAATGCAATTAAGATAAAAAAAACTGGAGGTCCACGGCCAAGAGGAGGACAGCCTGGCTGGATCTTTTAAAAAAAGCCAAGGCCCTCAACGGACTGTCGAACCAGTTATGATGATGATGACAGTTTTTATTATTTGTATAAATTAGTGATATGAAACTTAAAAAAATGCTTTAGGAAATTAAAATTAGTGATGTGATTTTAAAAAAATACTTTATGAAAAGGAATATTATTCCTTTTATTGTTCAAAAACAAATCGTTATGTTTAAATAACATTTTCATTGGCAAATAACATTTCATTTCCTTTTTAAGCTTTCTTTTCTTCAAAAAGAAAAATATTTATATTTTGCAATTGTGGTACAAAAAATTTTTGAACAAAAAGAAATAACGTTCTTTTCTTTGGAAGACATTTTTGAACGGAAATTATTGAGGTATTCGAATTCCACAAACTACATTTTAGAGCGAACCGTTACAGCTTAATTTTCTTTTCAAAACAAGAAATTCGATTTAGTTCAGAAACAAAATAGCTGCTTCGTACTCCACTGGATTATATTTTAAAAAGAATATTACGGCGAATAAGATCATCTTTTTCGAATATAGGAACACAATGGCGATGTAAGAAATAGATTCTCAGCGCCGGAAGAATATACTTTCGGCACCATTTTCACAATACGTTCAAGTAAATAGTCTGAAACTATTGGAAAACTTTTATGTGAATTTTCATGTGCTGAAGAAATATTACTTTATATATTTTTTTATGCAATTTAAAGTAAGTTGGTGCTACTTTTGAAAAAATATATAAGCATTTAAAAACTATTGCATGTAATGAAATGTTTTTATAACATAAAAAATTTACATAAAAATTATGCAAGAATATTCAATATTTTTCGAAGAAATTGTACAAAAAAGGAAAGGTCCTAATACAATAATTTGTGTATAACATATATATATAAACCTATTTCCTGTAATGCTCAAAGGCAATTTTTTTTCAATAGAGAATTAAACTTCCAAAAAGTTTAAAAGTTATATTTAGTATAAAAATCAATATAATAAAATTTAATACCAGTTTTAAATCGATTAAAGAAAATAATAACTCATATAAAGTAACTTTAATATTATTTCATGACATTCGAAAAAATACTACGCTTTACATCAATTGATACATTTACATAATTCATCAATAAATGAATGCCAATTATTTATATACATACTACAACACTATAAAATTCCTAAAAATACAAATGAACTGAAAAATTAAATAATCAATCAACCTAAAATACATTAGTTATTATTATTTTAATATCGGCTGTCTCATGCAAATATTTAAATGTGAATTCCATTATGACTATGTGCAAGTTCAAGTAAAACTTATGCAATAATCATCGGTCTTCTACTTGAAAAACAAAACAATATATTAAAGAAAATACACTCAAGAGCCAAAACATTATGACCACCCCTACATTTTGCAATGAACTCGCCTGGATGACGTGGAAGGCACGTGATCAGGTGGAAGTGGTATTTAACTGCTGCTGGAGAGTCTGAAGAATCATTCTTTCACTTACTTCTGTGATGGGAAAGGCTGCGGATCTAAGCGACTTTGATAGAGGGCAGATTGTAATGGCTCGAAGGCTCGGAACAAGTATTTCCGAAACTGCACGATTCGTGGGTTGTTCGCGATCTACAGTTGTAAGTACTTATGCAAAGTGGATGAATGACGGTGAAACCAGCAGTAGACGACATGGTGTTGGACATCCACACGCTATCAAAGAAGCTATCATCTCTTGAGTGTATATGTTGTGTTATAGCTTGAATGGAATAATTTACTGCTTCAAAGGAAAACCATTTTGAAGCATCGAATGAGTCTGTCATCTTAAGAAGCAAATCGAAGTTGCAAGTGCAAGGTCAAATATTATGTAATAATAATATACCTACTACTTAAAAAACAAAACAAAATATTTAATAGAACATAATATAAAGCAGATACTAGTTTGTTATGTTCATAGTTTGAATAAAATAGTTTATTGTCTAAAACGTTTATGAAAAACAATTTGAAGCATCGAATGATTTTGCATCTGGAGAAGTAATAAGTGCGAGGTCATGTAACTTTTATACAATAGCAATCTCTGCCTGCTACTGTAAAAACATAATTGAGTATTCAAGGAAACCTAATATGTTATTTCGATAACTTGAATGAAATGCTTGGCCTTATTGGCCAAGAAAGTCTGTGAAAACCAAATATTTGCAAATTTTATTTAATCAGTCATCATTTGTTTTATAATACACATTTAATCCTCTCATCGGTAGCTATTTTATCAGTCACAGCAAATTATTAAAAAGATAAACATAAATGAATGTGAAGTATAATTTGAGGGGCCAATAAACTTTTCCCATGCCAGATAAAACTACTTCCGATGGCATTACTGAAGCGTTAGAGAAAAGTTAATATCATTTTAGTAGCCAATTCCTTCTCCTACAATCCTACCCCGCCCTTCATTGAAGGAATATATTTTTATGATCAAAACAATCCTTTGTGGCCTGGTCACTCACCCTGGAGTAGAACTGATGCTTTTAGTCCTAGACCTGCGTCCGCCTCCAGACAATGCAGGCCTTTTTGTGGATGCTGGGGAGATGTGTACTTGCCAGCTGCCCTTAGTTAACCTTTGGCCATGTATTGATATAGGGAAGTATCTGTTAGAAAAATATCCTCTTTTTTCATTCGTTAACAATAAAGATTGTTTTTCTGGAACTCTTTGCTTTTGCATCAATAAAGTCGCTATATCTTTATTGTGTTTTAAATAAAGGAAAAAAAAATGTATATACTTTTCGTAGTTAAAATAATGTTATACTAATGCACAGGCTTGAAGGCCACACAAAAAGAAAGAAAGTCAATGAAAACTTCAAAATTCAACCCAATTTCAAAAATTATCTAACATATAAGTATATGTGTTTCAAAAGATCTATGAAAACCATTTCGAAACATCAAATGATTAATTCTCTCATCTTAAAGATCCAGTCAAAGGCCAGTCAGCAAAAAAGCAGAAATAATTAATTTATAATATTCTGAGCACGTATCGTTTGATAAAGTTACAGCTTAAGGATTGCTTTATAAAGGAATTTAATTCTCATTTAATTGTAATTCATTTATTTTGGATCGTTTCACATCTTGTTTTGTATTTTTTGTACAGATAAATGTGACTCCTTTGATCCGCCGGTGCAATTCTAGCAGTTTATCATTTTGATTTTTGTTTCCTATCAAATGATTTTCAACTTTTGCGTGTGCGCATCTCGGATCATGAAAAATGTCTCCCTTTTTCAAGTGACTGAATGTGAGGTACTTTCGCGTTTATTCACGGCAAATGTTATTATTAGGGAGTTTTTGCATACCGTATTTTGGACGTCCGTTAGCTTTTTCTCCCTAGCGCGCATGCTCATAGGAAATTGCGCATGCGTATCTGTAATAATGTTTCCTTTGAGCATGCGTGGTAGGGAGAAAAAGCTAACGGGTGTACAAAATACGGTATGCGAAAACTCTCTATTGTTTCGTTATGCGATTTGATTGTGTTTTCTGTGCAGTTAATAGAGAGTTTTTGCATACCGTATTTTGGACGTCCGTTAGCTTTTTTTCCCTAGTGCGCATGCTCATATGAAACATTATTACAGATACGCATGTGCAATTTCTTATGAGCATGCGCGCTAGGGAGAAAAAGCTAAAGGACGTCCAAAATACGGTATGCAAAAACTCTCTAATATTGCCGTGGCTCTGTTATACAACTACCGCAAGAAAATAATCGCCGTCCATGGACCACAGTCTATGCATCTCTATACAAAAAATAATATTAGATTATAAAAGTTTTTGACCTAAAGTAAATCTTAAAACATTAGATTGAAAAATGTAGTGGTTTCAGAAAGCTTTCAGCTGAATTTATGTACATATAGAAGAAACATGCACATATAAAGTAATTTTTAAACCAATGTAAAATTATTAGAGCCTATTTTGAATTATTTCAAGTAAATTACACGATAAATCTTAGTTCTTGTCTTCAATCTATGTACGTTTTCATGCATATGCATATGTTTTCATACTTAATTTCTCAAATGACATCTAAACATCAAAAACAAATCTAATATTGAGCCGAAAATTTTTGATTGTAGCAACTTTTATTTAAATGAAGAAGTTTTGCACACTCATAAATTGAAAAAAAAAATTGATTTTAATATTTTGGTTTTATTTTATTCCCTGATTTATTGTGTTCCTTTTAATGTAAAGTTTATTTATTTACACCAAAGATAAGTAAATAAAATACCTTTTTACGAAAGCTGTTTAAATGACCATATGCATTGTCCTTAAATGCAAAAAAAATGTTTAATTCTGTACATCGATCAATCTATTCTCTTAAACTACTATAAATAAACATTAAAAACTTTCTATCCAATAGAAAATTAATTATAATTCAATCTGATGGTAAATAATTAAACCGTTTATTGAAATTTATATTTTTTCTAAATTAAAAACCTTCAAAAAATTCAAAAATTTCTGGAAATATAACTACAATTTATTTTTAATAATATCCAAGAAAAGTAACCTCTTAACTTAAACCTCCGATTAATTAAGAAAGTATTTTAAATATATATAAAAAATTCAAAGCTAACATGTTTAATAGTTTCTGAGAATAGCTACGTTACATAGGTGACTTTTTCCATGAGTTAAGAGCATACTTCTTCATTGGCGCAACAGCTCCATGAAGGGGTCAAGGCCAAGACAGTCAGGAGATATTTACTTTTTATCGGATGTTGTCAGCCCTACACTCTACAATCATATTAGACCGGATCCTAGGGTTTAAAGTGAATTCCGAACCATTACAAACATCCATGACACCAACGGGACTCTAAACAGAAACCTGTGGTACAGCGCCAGTCACTCGGCCATCAGGCTAAGAGCATACGGAGTCCCATCAATAAAGAAAAAGTTTCAACTAAAAATTAAACTTACTTATTGTTACCAAGAATTTTTTTTCTTATAAGCGTGAAGTTTTACACATTTATTAATTGAAACATTTTTATTAGACATGGTAAGCAAAAACCAATAAAATTAAACCAATATAATTAAATTTAAACTACAATTTACAGCATCCCAAATCCCATTGCATAGTGTATTTTTAATGAGAATATATAATAGTCCTGTAAATACTACTATGTGACTGAAAATCTGTTTACTGTTTCATCGTGATATTTTAATAGAATAAGAAATACATAATAAAATTCTTGTTTCGTATAAAACTTTTATTCCAGTAATAAAACACTAAAAAACTTTCTTAATACATTACTAAGCAAACAAAACTTGAATTCATTTTAAAGCTTTTAAGTTATTATTATATTAACTTTACTTTTTCGCCGAAAAATAATGCGAACTCTTAAAATAATTTACCAACGTTTTTGAAAACTAATAAATAATTTGATATATAAATGTATGTTTTAGTTTCATTTATTCTCTAATAAATGCATCTCAAATAAATAAAATAATAATAAAAAATATACAGTTAAATTTCATTATATAAAATAAAATTTTCATAAATCAATTTTCTTAATCAAGTTCTATTTTTTTCAAAATTATAACTTTCTTTTAGTTTATAGAATTTCATTCATTCAAAATGAAATGCTATAAAACAGATCAGGAAAGGCATTGAAAATACAATAATGCTAAGTGCGGAATAATTTATTTACATCGAGTGAAAGAAACTTAACAAAATTAAGTTATTTAAATAAAAAAAAATTTTCATTTCATTTCATAAAACAAACTGTTTTGTTTTCATTCAAAAAATAAGAACATGATTAAATGACATTTGATTAAATCCTTTACATGAGGAGATTTTATTCCAAATTATTGTTACAAAATATTATTAGTCTGTTCTATCCAAGTGTGATATCACTTCTCCTTTAATTAGCTTGTTAGTTATAATAATATAGTAGTTTTATTGTTATTTTAGTAGGGTGTGTCCCCAAAAAAAATTAACAGGGTTAAACAAAGTAATCAATTTTGAAAATAAAAAAATTCGAAGTAGTGCAATGAATAAATTAATAATAGCAAGATTCTAGCGAGCAATAAAGCAAAACCTAAACCAGATTCACTATTCATTTTTTATAAACTTTTAACTATTAGGCATTAAACTTCATTAATATAGTTTTCTAACAGATGTCGTAACTACTATTATCATTAGAAAAATCACACATAAAACTTGCATAATGTTAAACAATTTACATTATTATTTGAGGTTTAGTATGTGTCACTTCGTAACAAACAATATAAATGGTGTTTTTTTTTAAGTTTTAAACATGGCGAATTGCGTACCAAAAAAAGGAACATTTTATTCTTCTTTAATTAGAAGGAAAATACGAATGGACACTATGATGCATTATCTCCATAATGCACCATAGTGTTCATTTTATCAGTTTACTGCTGTACAATGTCAACATTAAAATTATAAAATGACATCAGCCTGAAAAGTAGTCTTATTTCTTAGATAAGCGCTATATATAGTATATATATTTTAGAAATTAATTTTTTTCTGATTCAAAGAGGGGGATTTTTATACTGAAGAGCAATATCAATTGGTCAGATGAAAAAATAAACCATGAGCTGTTAAAAAAACTATTACTGGTGAACATCATTGACAAGACAAAATCATTTTTTCAACAGGATGTGAAATTTCAACAGAATGTCGTAACAGCTACATGTTACGAAGCAAGTGAAAAACTATTTGGACTGAAAGTCGTATTACTACTGTGTCCAAAAAGTAAGACCAATTTTCAATTTCAAAATTCCCGGGGCTCATGGAATTTCAGTTTCTTTTTTTTCTTTTTTAGGTTGCTGGCACTGTCCTTGACATCTGTGGGAAATTTGGCGGAAAAATATTCATTAGTGTTTGAGTTATTTACGCTTGACTTTGTGAAACGCTAAAACTGATTCCGGCGATTTTTGAAATGTCTGAATTAATTGAGCAAAGAACTTGCATTGCATTTTGTTTGCGGAAATGTATATAATGCTGCAGAAGGCATTCGGTTAGCATTTCTATATCGGAAAATGTTTAGAAGTATAAGCAGTTCAAAGAAGGCAGAGAACGCGCTCAAGGCGAAGAGCCCTCTGGTCGACCCTCCATCTCAACCAACGAAACTCACGTCCGAAAAATTAAAGATTTGGTGCTTGCAAACCGTCGAATTACAATTAGAGACCTTGCTGATGATGTTGGAATTTCAAAAATATCTGTCAATTCCATTTTGGGCCTTAAACGCGTCAAATCTCGATAGGTTCCGAAAACACTGAATGCGCCAGCTCACATTGCATTGATTCTTCGTGATTTGTTTGGCTTTTAATGGCTATTCCCTAAACTCAAAAGAGCACTCAGGGGACACCGTTATGTGTCGATTGAAGAGATTCAACGTGAATCGCCGCGCCCTTCGAAAGCTATCCCTGCCGATGACTTTTTAGCATGCATTGAGGATTGGAAAAAAAGTTGGCATAAGTGCATTGTGTCCGGGGGGGGATGAAATAAATTTGGAAGAATAAATAAAGAGTTTTTGAAAAAAAATTGGTCTTACTTTTGGGGCACAGCAATATATATTAGAAATTGATTTTGTTCTTAACAAATCAAAACTTTTCAAGTATAGGTTAAATGATTCAAAGATGAGGATTTCATACTGAAGAGCAATTGGTCAGATGAAAAAAAATCATAAGCTTATAAAACTATTACTGGTGAACATCATCGACAACGCCATCATTCAATAAACGATTTTTTTCAACAGGATCATGTTCAGCTACATGTTGCGAAGCAAGTTAAAAAATATTTGGACTGAAAGTCGTATTATATCAATCATATTCTCCAGACAATGCTCTGATTACCACTAGTTTAGACCGATGACTTATGGTACTTCTTTTTTTTTTAATGGCCTTAAAAGACGAATCGTTCATTCGCTGAGGAATTCGTCTTTTGCCAGAGAGATGGGGAGAAGCAGTGTTTAGCGATAGACAATATTTTGATAGACATTTTTTTAAATAAATTTAAGTTTTTTTAAAAAAAAGAAGTTATGCGAATAACGTTCATTACCTCATAATAAACAAAAATCATAGTTACATTTTAGTTTAAAATTGTAAAAATAAAAACACAAAGAATACATATAATTATCATTAAAAGTATATTTTTCCAAAGTGTCAGCAGCAATAGTTGTTTAAAGTCCGTTAAATTAACTCGCAACTTCTGAGAAAGGATTTCACAGAAGTTACTGATAGAAAAAACGCGAGAAAGTTTCATAAATCAATCAGTCACTTCCTTGTAGAAGATTTGTCAAATATATTAAACAAATATGCTGTCGAGATAATGAAATTGACGGTATTTTATCATTTTATTGCTGTACAATGTCAATATTTAAATTATAAAATGCATTAAAGTAGTCTTATTTCTTAGAAATGCACCATATATATATATATATATATATATATTAGAAATTGATTTTTTTTTCTTAACAAATTAAAGCCAATAATCAATTTTAATTTCAATAAAAGCCAGTTATTTAAAATAAGTATAAAACATACAATTTTCAAAAATGCTAATATTTTTATTTTTAAAATTTATACAGAAATTTTTAGATCGCACCTAATAATTGTTTTCAACAACAAAATAATTCGCATAAGTTAGTCTAACTTATAATGGTACTAGAACCATGAACTAGATTTATAATCTAGAAAAGGCTTTTGTTAAAACTATTATATATTAATATATTCTTTTGTAAAAATGAAGGATAGTTTATTATGCTAAATTATTAAAAGAATTATTGATAGAAAATAATTGTATGGAAATTAATATTTATTTTACACATGTTTTAATAATCATTATTGAAAAACATAAATATTTCATATCTTAAAATTTCGTATTTAATTCAGTAAACTGTAAAATATAAAATGAAACTCTCGAATATTATTTTAAATCTAAAATATTCACTTTCAAATCAATTTCTTATCCTAAGACTTAAAGAATCGATCCTAAATTTTATCACTGACTAAATTTTGCATTGCAATTTTAAAATTTATTCAATTCTTACTAAGTTGAATACAAACAATATTTTTTAATAACAAAATTATTTGCTAAATTATTTAAATTATTTTCATACCATTATAAATTAAATTAACTTACGCAAACCTTTTTTGTTTGCTGAAAACAACTGTATTTGATTTAAAAATAATTTTTAAATAATTTTCGTAAAATATATTAGTATTATTAAGAGATAATTATATCCTACTTAAATTGATCAGAAAAGTTGAGAATCACATTTATAATTCATTAAAAGCTTTAATTAACAAAACTAATAAGATGTGTAATAAAATATTTTTTTTCAAAAGCAAATATTTGTTTAAAAAAGAAACAAGTAATATAAAAAAAAAAAATTTAAAATTAATTCCTTCTTTTTTTTTCTCACTATATTGCAGGAAGTCCTTTATAAATAATTTCCAATCATGTTTTTAAGTTTATCTAGCGCCATCTATTGGTATATAAATGCAACTTAAATCTAAAAAAAAATAAAATTAATGAATTAATATTTGAAAAACTATATTAACATCCAGTGTCATCCACTACAAATTCAAAAAAATGTATTTGAACTTGAGTGGATGAATAAAAAGTGTTTTATTAACGATTGAAAATTTGAACAAGATATATATAGGGAGAGTGTGAGCTAATAGAAGGAATTTAAAAACAAATTAAAAAACATTTTGAAAAAAAGGAGTTTTTTTTAAAAATGAATCATTTTAAACCTTTTTTAATGATTATTACATTTTGAGAATATGACAAAAATTTTTAATCTTTCAATCTTAAAATTTATTATTTTATTCAATGGAGTTTAAAATATAGTTTAAAACTGTTACGTAGTATCTGAAATCTAAAGGCCTTAATAACATTTACCCACTTTCTGCCTTAACTTCCTCGTTCTCAGACTAGTACGAATCATTGACCTACTTCACAATTTCTATTAAACTGGCCGTAACTCTAGACGCAGCTTCTTTAGATGTCTCTCCTAATAAGCTTCAACTAAGTCAATCTTTGCTCCAAAGCCTTCCGGTTACTCCGCCAATCTCACATTCTTTCCAGGAAATCAAGAATTGCAATTTTACCTTCATTGAAAACTTTTGTAAACAGCTCTATTATCTCCCCAGCTAAAACAATTAATGGACCAATAGTGTGTAAAACTTCATTCACAAAGTTCCTGGTTTTCTCCCACATACGGAGAGGATAAATTCATCACAGAAAAACTGGGTTTACGAGTATACTATAGGAGATAAAATACTCTGTAGAGTAAATTTATGGTGCAGAAAATGCTTTCGGACCACAAGAATGCTACTGTTTTTTATCTTCGTGTCTTCATGATTCATCGTTAACCGTATATTCTTTGAGAGCTGCTATTTTTATACGATTCAGGTTAGAGTTTTATATATATTGAGCGGTTCGGGTTATTTTTACCCCTTTATTAATAAATTGCACATTTTTATTGTCTTTTGTGTAAATTATTCTCATAATTTTAACTCATTAACAGTTGTCTGGTGAAAAGCAAATATTTATTCTTATTTGTTTAAAAAAAAGTGCTTTTGCTTTTCAGGATAACCCACTCTTTTCTTTGGTAAATGAGCTCTAGTTATCATTTAAGGGAATGAAAATTCGATTCGCTTTGACATTCCTACAGCAGCTGCTTCGGCAAACGAGAGGAATCAATTATCTCTCTCTCTCTCTCTGTCTCTCTCATTTTATTACTATTTTGTATTGTTATGCATTCTTTTAGATTTACCGTTTATTTGATGTTTTTAATATTTTGTCATTGAATTGTATGTAACTTATTTCTGTAAGCCTCATGTGATAATTTGTGATACACGAAGATTTCTTAGAAATTGTTTTGAAAAAAAGCAACCTGATATAAAATCATATCCAGTATCACAATAAAGATATTAACAAGCGGAGATTTCTTTAACCGTGTTCTTTTTTAATAAATTCATCAATCAAATTGCATTTGCCTTTTCTTTTGCTGGTCAGGAGCACAGTCCTATGGACCATGACAGGTCTAGTATAGTTTACAACTGAATTAAAATATTCTAGATTGGGATTAGAATATGCTGGAACAGGACTAGCACATTCTAGACCGAAGCTAATTCAATAATCTATTTAACTTTCTTTTTCATATTCTATACAAAAAGCCGTACCTAATAGTGAACACAGAGTAGCAATTAGCATCTTAAATTAGCCACTGTATTAGTTCATAATGATGATTTATCTCGAATCTGCAAGAACTTGATGGACAATTTCGAGGCTTACCAGAACGTTGGGTGAGCAAAAGGTTTCAAGTCACTAAATGAAAAATTTTTTTTTTTTTTAAGTCATAAGAGATTTCTTCTGTAGCAAAAACCAATCTAAATTGAGTGATGATTTTTTTGTGGCTTTATAATCATTACCAGAATTTATTTTTCTGTGATTTTTTCATTGGTTTGTTAATAAGTGATCAATAAAAATTACAAACTTTTATTTCCTGTTTCATATTGTAGACCACAAGTGAACAATTCCCGGCCTGCGGGCTAGATCGTTCTCACTCTTAATATTGATCCGATTCTTTATCCAGCCATATCTGTGTGCAAAATCGATTAAATTTAATAATGTTATTGTAGTTATAGTAAAGTTACACTTAACTATCTTCAATTTAAGGATTATTTGTTTTATTATTATTATTATTATTATTGTGAAGTGAGGTTGTGTAAAGATGAAATGTGAAAAATATTTAATAGTTTGAAAGAAAATATTGCACATTGGGCATAAAAGGAAGCATTAACTAAGTTGAAGATGATGAGTATGTGTTTGATGTAGTCGGACACATAAATGAACTGAATTTTAAATTGAAAAAAATAGAGATTCATAAACTACTTGAACGTGTCAAAATGATGTGGGAACAGTTGTTTTTTTCGAGTATAAAATGAATAAATCAAAAGGTGAAATAAGGATAACAAAGCTTCAAAATTTCTATGCTATTATCCTTTAATTATAATATCGACGTCAACATTGATAATCTCGCTGTTCTAATATTAGATCGATCGTCACATTAAATTGATAATGGCGTTCATTTTAATATAGTGTATGCTGAATTACATATCAAAGCTTTATATTATGCATGAATTAAGTATAAAATAAAATCGTGTTTCTATTCATTGAACATAAATTTATTTTATTTAATAATTTGTCCTAACCCTTTCCGATGAGATAGAAGGATAATTTGACCTCCTAATTACGAAAAAAAATGAACACACTGATTACAAGGTCTGTGCACTAATACAGTAACTGCAAGGTTAATATAGGTGGGTGCGCAGAAGATCTACCTCCCCGTGGTGCACCTGGTAACACTTTTTAGTGGCTAAAAGATATGCAACTTGGCATTATTGCTAGATTAATGAACTCTATTTCAGCATATTTTGTTGTATTATTTTGTTGTTGTTGTATGTTGTATTGTTTTTTCGTTCCTTTCTTTTTTTGCTGTAACTGTTCATAATCTTCCATTGGAAATAAAATTAAAAAAAGGTTAATCAAGGTTAACTACAATGTCTATGCTCTAACTACAAGGTTACTGAAGGTTAACTAACAGATCTCTGCTCTAGTGAACTAACTACAAGGTATATGCATTAATATACTAACTGTAAGGTTAATCAAGATTAACTACAATGTCTATGCTCTAATTACAAAGTTACTCAAGATTAATTAAAAGGTCTATGCTCTAGTGCACTATCTACAAGGTCACTCAAATTTAAATGCAAGGTTTATGCTCTATTGCACTAACTACAAGGTAACTTAAAGCTAACAACAAGTTCTATGCTCTAATGCACTAACTACAAGATCTATGCTCTAATGAACTAACTTCAAGGTTATTCAAGACCAATACAGCCATTCCATCAAAGATATTAAAACTTTCCAGAAACCTCCAGACATCAAAGTATCTAAAGCCACCTTTTTATATTGCTTTTTTAATTTATTTTTTTTTACCAAAACGTTAAAGGATTGTATATTTTAGGTAAAGACTTAGTTCAACCTCGTTCTCAAAAACAAGATCCAGAAGTAAATTCGAACAATAAATCCAACAAAAACATTAATTTATGAAATTTGAAAGTTATGATAATTTTTTTCTGTAATCATACAATAAAGTTCGTCCTTCGTAACAAGAACACACTCTTTATACGCGATGTGTTCAAATTAGTAAACGGAATTCAACTCATTACTTCAATTGTTTTTGTAAATTGCTCACTAGAGTTCCTTAAACAATTTTCCCTCTTACCGTATAAATTCTTTTTAAAGATCGAAATTAATTACAAATAAATTAATTTAAAAAACATATTCAAGAGTAAAATGATAAATGATATTTTATGAATTTTGATGAAAACTTGAGAAGGCACATTGTCTATTACGCTTGCATGTATACAGTTTTCAAATAAATGCACATGACTCGGTTCCACATAACTGACCAATATAGAGTCTTATTCAGCCCAAATCGTTCTGTTCGAATGACCAAAATCGATGTTGGCCGTTGGGTCATTGGTCAGTTAATGTTCTCTGTTGGACATTTCATGACTGTATATAATGACTAAATACCATTATATCAACGTCTCTTACAAGTGGGTGGGCGCACTTCCGTATCACCTAAAAGATAACAAATAAGTCATGTTTGAAAAGAGCTTAACACTGTTGCACAAGAAAGTTGAAATGTGCTTATGCTGTTATATTAGACGCGTTTTTTATTTATTCTTTTATTTTATATTTAAAAAATAATGCGACTTTTTTTTAATGAAAATTCGTGTGAATTTTGTTTGAAAAATTTATTCAATTTTTTTAGGAAAAAGATTGAAATTTTATTTTAATTGATATAAATTTTGAATTTTTTTTAACGCTGTTGTGTTCTATTTATGTATGATACTGGTATGCAATGGTTTCCACTTAAATTATAATTTCATTTATTCTTATTACATACTTATTACATTTATTTACATTTATGAAATCTTTAATTTGTTTTAATATTTTTTTTCTAAATTTTTCTTACAATATGAATACAAGATTTTATTTTAGACGAGTACATGACGCATTTTTTTGTCCAAAAGAGAGTAGAATATGATAATCAGAAAAATTATTTTAAATTAACATGATGAAATAAAATTTTAAATTTAAGTTTTTTAAATTATATTATTTATTAAGAAGTAATAATGACTGTATATTTTTCTTATTAAATAATATAATTTACTGTTCTTATATTTCAAGTTAATGAATTCCAAAAATTGATTTAAAAATCGAAAAAACTCTTATTAGATATGGTTTACAGTTGTCCTTATTCAATAAATATCTTTATTTGGACGTTGTAAAGTTTCATTAAGAAAAAATATAATTTTAGATAACAACATTACTCTTTTAAAAATTTCAAGAAAAAGGCATATACTCATATTATTTCAATTTGAATAATGTTTTAATATTTCTTCTCAGTAATTATTGTCTGTAGATAATAAGATAAACGATAATAAATAATTATAAAATAAAAATAATTTTAAGTCTCAAAAGTTGTTATACTTATATGAGAGCTTAATATTTATAGCGAAACAATTAAATGAAAAAATACATTAACTGAAATAGAAGAGCACAGTTAAATCTAAAAAAAAATTTATTCCTTTTTAAAATGAAAGTTTATTTAAGCAGAAATATACTAATTAGATTTTTTCGTTACTTCTTTTACTCATTAAAATAAGTTAACAGCAGGCAAAAGAAAAAATAACGCTTTTCAATGTTAAAATTCTGAAGATATTATAAATACAAATGAAAAATTCTTATTGCAATTAGGAACTTACTAATATTTGGTATTCAATACTCGCAATATAAAAAGAAATCCATAATAAGAATATGTTCTTTTATTTTCCAAACATGGGCCTGAATGGCCGAGTGGCTAGCGCTCTGCCGCTCGGTACCACAGGTTTCGGGTTCAAGTCCCGGCGGCGCCATGGATGTTGTAGTGGTTCGGAATCCACTTTAAACCGTAGGTCCCGGTCGAATAGGATCGTAGAGCGTTGCGGGGGCATTGTGACTCCGCGTCCGTGGCTTATCTTCAAGTTACACGCGGCCCCTGGGTAATGCAAAGTGAATAACGTTTGTGCAGAGCTTGCCTTAAGGCATCCAAGACTAAGTGTTTGCCATCTGCATTAGAAGAAAAAAAAAAATTTCCAGACATTTTATGTTTCTTGTATACTTAATTAAAGATTCTATATTTCTATGAATAGCTACCATAACATATTATACCATATTGGATTTTTCTTATTACAATTTGTAACATATTTTTTGGAACTTTCCGGCCTTGAAAACCATAACTCCAGTAAGAAGATTTGATAAGATAGAATTAAATGGTATACCCTAGAGCTAAATGGACAAGGAATTGAATGCGTGAAATGTCAGAGGTTTCGGTTAGGGGGAAAAAGAGAAGTTGTAGCAAGTTTTTGATGAGGGAGATACACAAAAAAAATTACATATATTTTTCTCGATCTTTTTGTAAAACATACTTCAAATAGAAAAATTCATATCTAATAGATATGAATTTTTCTTATTTGAAGTATTGTGTTATTGTTATCGTTGAATAGCCTTAAGAAATAATTTGATATTAATGCATTTAAAAAGTTCTTTAAAGTTGGAAGATTTATTATGTATTTCAGTGTTAACTATTTATCTAATTTAATGTCTAAAACTAAAATCTTTACAGGAAATTTCCAACTTTCTCTAAGGAAGAGTGGAAAGAACAATGTTTATAAATCCTCAAATCAAAACTGCTGAAAAATTTAAATCATTCATCTAATATTATAAAAAAAGAATGTTTAGATAAAGTATGAAGATTTTAAAAATGTTTTTAGATATTATGTTTACAAAATGGGGTTTAAAAGTTTATTTCCTATCTCGTATCTTCCCTGAAATTCTAAGAAATACTTGTGAAGATAGGATGAAATCGTTAATGCTCATTACAGAGATAGTAAGAAAACTATGAAGTACATAGTATGTTAAAATATTTACAACATTTCTGAAAATCATTTTGTTGGGGAGTGATTTCAGTAAATAAAAATATTAAAGATATATTTTGGCAGTCGAAAACAAATAATTTGTGATCAAGAATTACATTACTTTTTTTTCAATTCCTTCTATTAGCTTACACTCTCCCTATATATATCTTGTTCAAATTTTCAATCGTTCATAAAATACTTTTTATTCATCCACTCAAGTTCAAATGCATTTTTTTTAACTTGTAGTGGATGACACTGGATGTTAATACAGTTTTTTAGAACATTAATTCATTCATTAAATTTAATTAATTAATTTTAGTTTTTTTTAGATGTAAGTTGCATATGTCTACCATTAGATGGGGCCAGATAAACTTAAAAAAATGAATGAAAATTATTTATGAAGAGCTTTCTGCAATATAGTGAAAAAAAAGTAGGAATTGACTTTAAAAAACAATTTTTATATTACTTGTTTCAATTTATTTTTAAGCATATGTTTTAGCCTATGGAGTATATATACACATATAAGCTGTTATAATATATATATTTAATTTTTATTTTGAAACATTGTACAACATTAAAAAATGACAAAAGATAATGTATCTACTCAAAGAAAATATTGTTGTTTTATAATTTTGGCTGCTTACTATACACCTGCGATATATACACAGTAAATATACAACAGATTCAGCGTCACTTACGATGTATTATGAAACGCCCCTGATATCCTTCTTTCGAAGCATCCACATTATGCTAAATATTCCTATGGCTGCCTTTGAGAAGTTAGAATCCTTTTCCCATCTTTTGGACTCCAACACTAGGAATATATGGCTTAAGAATTTACCATATTCCTGTGCACTCATCATGGCTTATTTTATTTTGAATCTACCTTCAAAGAATAATAATTTTACAAATTAATTATTATTAAATTTATGACTTTAAAGTATTTTTTTTATTTTTCATTTGTATTGTTCATGATATTTACGCGTAAGTCAAATTGTTATATTAGGTCAATCATTAAATCTTTGTTTTTCTTTTATTTATTTATTATAACTGAACTGAATTAAATGAAAGATTAATGAACAGAATTCTTTTGTTTTAAAAACGCTACAAATACAAAATAAAAAAAAAACAGACTTGAAACTTTTGGAAGTTAGTGCGTTATCAGAAAGAAAAAAAAAATTTATCATCTTATTAATAGAGAAAGCATAGAAAATATTTATCACTCTGCACTACTTTTCTTCTGTCACTCCAGATGGCAGCACGAAACAAAAGGTTTTTCTAAAAAATTCAAGTTTTAATTGACTGAAAATATCTGTGTTTACTATACACTAACATTGGGAAATATTAAATTTAATTCATATTATTGGTCCTAAAAATTGTTTTAAATGTTTTCTATAAAAAAAAAATTTTTAGTTAAAAGAATTTGGCGTTAATGCTTCATTACCCTACTTTTTACCACAATTTTGACGATTCAACCCTTTAGAGGTCAATTGTGATATCTGTTAGTTTCTCACCCTTCAATCTACCTCCCCCAGTAACATGGAAGTAATGTTCAACCGATGGATTACCATCTCTAGCTTATGCATAGAAGTTTTCGGTTCGGCATTATTTGTGGAATTTCGAGCAAAGTTCCCTTAATTCGGAAACACAGCTTAGTACACCGGGTTGCATTGTTTAAATATTATTTACAATTATGATCATAGCAGCATTATGAAATTTTTTATTCAATTAAAATTCTTTTAAAAAGCAATTTCTGATACAGTGGAGCAACAAATTCAGGATGATGATTTAATTATTGTTAAAAAGTTACGTGCAAAGTCATTGTATGTTTGTTATCAGTTGTCGGTGGTAGGGACAGTCTAGCATTAGGTATCTTAACCAGTAGTGAAATTTAAATCTGTAAGCCAGAACGGACTTCCATTTGGGCTCGAAGAGAAGAGATTTAGTGGATGAATTTCTAATTGTCACTCTTGTTCACCATTGTGTTAATGTAATGTGGGTGTAGCATAACAGACCTGGATTACACTTAATCTCCTATAATGTACATTAGAGATGAACAGATCGTGGTTAGCATGCTGGTTCATTTTAATTGTGCTCAAGAAAGTAACTATTGGTATTGTTAGACAATGCTCAAAATCCAATATATTATAAATGTAAAATATATTAATATTCTTCGTTGATCCAGCTTTGATTTTTAGAAACATGTTTCATTTGCACTTCACCAACAAAATCAACGAGGGTGGCAACTAGAGATCTAGAGGTTCGCTCCCTAATACCTCCTGTTCCACCCCAATTATTATATACATAGAGATTGATTGATATATTTTTTTTTAACCTACGATGCGTATTAAATAAAAATGCGAATAAATAAATGGTTTTATTATTAAAAGTTGAGTTACTTTTGCACAAAGTTACTATAAACATTCAGATATTTTCCATACTGATGGGAGAGTGACTCAATATACTCTCTTCCTAATACAGGGCAGTTATAATACTGAAAAAAGAGATCCCCACGACTTCTTAAGGCTCTTCGTTAATGTGTAAACACTGTACTCGCAGATTTCTCATCGGGTTCCGAAAGAGGCGAATGTCACTCGGTTCCAGATCTGGGTTGCACCCCGGAATGTTGAATAATTCTCATTCATATTGTACCAGAAGCTATTTGATTATAGTGTTGACCGCCATGGATCAAAACAATTTCTACCATTAATGCAATTTGCTCTCCAATGAATTTCTGTCGCCCTATTCCCTTCTGCATATAGGAAACATAGACAATGTACAAATCGTACTTGGCTGGAAAATCAATCATGGCTGCCATGTTAAAGGGGCTGCAGCTCAATTTCAATTAATGTTTCTGCGGTGACAGTTGCCACAATGAAGAAACTAGACAATGAGCAGAGCTGAATTGGGCACTTAGCAGTAGTGTCAGAGATGGGAGAAATATAACATTGGTAGATATAAATTACAGAAAAAGCAAACATGCAAAAAAAAAAAAAAACACTTTTAAAGATCAGAACGAAAATGGACAAGGACTTTTCGATTAATATTTTAAGGACGAAACAATGAATGTTTTGGAAGATGATTTAATGTTAGATTAATATTTTGGAAATGATGTTATGTTAGATTATTGTTGTGGAAATGACGTTTTAGTTTTAGATTAATGTTTTGGTTATAACAAATGCTACAATGAAGAAGCTGCACAATGCTTAGGTCCGCTTTGTATAGCTCGGATGACCACTTAGCAGTGCTGTCATAAATAGGAAAAAAAATCACCTTCACAGATATAAATAACAGAAAAAGTAAACACAAACTTTTAAAAACCAAAACAGAAAATAGACAAACTTTTTATAAACTTGATCCAGTTTTAATATTAGACTAATGTTTTGGAAATTAATGTTTAACAGTTCAAATCCAATTAACATTTTTGTAATGTTGTTTTAATGTTAAATAAATATTTTCACTTTAACAGATGCTACGATTAGGAATGCGCATCTTTTTGCAGATCAACCTTGTAGAACTCGTCTTTTCACTTAGCAGTGCCACCAGAGATGGAAAAATCATACTCGCAGATATAAATTATAAAAAAAAGCAAACATTCAAAAATAACTTTTAAAAATCAAAAAGGAAATAAGGAAGAACTTTTTATAAGCAAGGTCATTTTGTATATCTATCAAAATCATCATAGCCTCTCCCATGCACAAATTGTCATGTCCTTCCGATCAGAATAATTTACAAATATGGAAATGAAAATGAATTTATTCAAGACCCAAAGTGCACGCAAGCATCAGTGACGAATTGAAAATCACATTAAAGTTTGAACTGCAAAAAATTGTAGTGGTAGTTCAAAAAGAAAGCATATACTTATATAAAATATACAAAAACAGAATAAAAACCAAGTTATCGAGGAAATGAACAAGAAATACACAAAAATTGATATTATCCTAAAAACAATTTTTTATAGCAATCGTACCCTCGGACATTTTAAACAGTACTATTTCTACTAGATGACTGGATCTAAGTTCGGAAAAAAATCAGTACTAAGAATATGTTCTTTAATTTTCCAAACATTTCATGGTTCTTACATAATTTATGAATCTATATATCTATGAATCGCCACCATAATATGTTATACAAAACTCGATTTTTTTTTTTACAGGTTAAGAAATATTTTTGAAATTTTCCAGCCCTGAAGACTATATCTCCCTCAAGAAGATTTGATAAGACAAAATTAAATGGTTTATCCTGGAGCTAAATGAAAAAGGAATTGAATGTAGGAAATGCCAGAGGTGAAAGAAAAAAAGAAAATGAATTTATTCAAGACCCAAAGTGCGTGAAGTGACGAACTGAAAATTACATTAAAGTTTGAACTACACATAAAATTGCAGTGGCAGTTCCAAAAAGATCATATATATTTATACAAGTTATATAAAATCAGAAAGAGAAAGAAGTTATTCTGGAAATCAATAAGAAACTAGCAAAAATTAATTTTACTATCCTAAAAACAGCTATTTATAGGAATTCATATTCTCAGGATATTTGAAAACCATACTATTTCTACTAGACGATTGGATCCAAGTCCTAAAAAAAAATCTAACTAGATTTCCCATTTCGCTATTTAAGATAAGCATAGGAAAGTGGAGCCAGTGACAAATTCTTTTTTTTATATAATTATTCTTCAGAAACTATAAAATTATCAAAATATTTCCAATATCAGGATAATTAAAATTAAGTGCTGCATATTGGAAAAGTTATAAAATATCAGACTGCTTACCTTTCTAAATTAAATTTAAACTTGAAATTATTTTAAACATAGAACATAATAAATGTACATAGAAAAAAAGTAATTGTTCTTAAAGCATTTATTTACTTGATATGGCAATGAAAAATACATACTCAGTCAACAAAGAACTGCAAAATTGTGTATTATCCGACGAATCGTGACCAAAATTTATTGCTATACAAATTAGGAACACTACATAATCCTGACGTTTGCAAATCGTGCCTCCTAATAGAAGAAAATTGAGACAAATATTTTGTCTTTCTTCATGAAAGGATGAGGCATCTTGTAAGAGACATGAAAAATTTCTCTATTAACAAGCATATAAAATGAATAGTCACATACTATGAGCATTATGATAATCATGGATTGTTTACATCAAGAAGTTATAAATTCCAGTATAAAATTACATCTTCCATTTGAATTTTTATCTCGTTCATCTGGGGATAAAGGTGCATGACTCGACAAGGTAAGATATCGTCTCGTTACGAAATTATCATTATCATTATCAATTATATTTATTAAACATTTTTTTAACTGAGTAAATGTTTTCAAAAATATATATTTAATAATATTTATAGCTACACAAATAATTATGTCGTTATTATTTTCTTAAATACAGTTTTGATAATTCATAAGAGCAAAAGTCAAAATAGATACTTCATTTTTATTAGTTCTTTTTTCTATCAGTTGTTTTGCTATAATGCCGTTTATATTTCTTAATAACAAATACAAATTATTAAAAATCAAAAAAGACATTAAAGTACTCATGAATTACATTTTCCTTATAATAAATACCTAAACCATTAGCTATCTTCATATATGAAAATAGATGTGTATGTGTATATTCTAGCATATCTTTTAAACTATGATATTAATAAGTTGAAAGATTTTTTTTTAAAGTTTTTTTATTATTTATTTTGTAATTGAAATAAAACTCAGATCAGAATTTTATGATACAAATGATGGTCGAATGAACAAACTATCTCTGCTTCATAAGTTAAGTTATTGTTAAAAACATTCGATAGAAAATTTTCAATATTATTTTTCAATTTATTTTTAAAACTTATATATTCATATTCTGAAAATAAATGTCAAAAAAAATAAATAAATAATTGAGAATTTTTGGATAAGAATGATTGCTTTGTTTCGCCAAATTATATTATTAATATTTTTATATATTATAATTATTTATTAATTATATATATATATAAATTATTTTTATTGTAATTAACTATATTATTTTTATAAAAATAAAAAGAATATATGAATAATATATTAGTTTCATTTATATAACATATTTTATAATAATATATAATAACATCATTTTAAAATATATTTATATTGTATAATAATACATTATTTATGAAAATGATGTAATATAAAATAATATAATATATTGGCGTATTAATTAAAATTTCAAACCTCTAATTTTGTGAGATATTGCTTATCTTAATAAAATTTTCCTAAACTAAAAATGTTTTATTTTCTGTAAATCAGCAGCAGGGTTGCTAATTTTCAATTTTTGCATCATATTTAACCTTAAGCCAATTTCTATTCATGTGTAACATTTCTTAATATTTATTATTAAAAACAGATATCATAATGAATCATACAATACTCATTAGAAAAATTACTCACCGCTCGTTAGGAAATTTACTTTCTTTAAGGAAACAGAAAGACATAGTGAAAAAAAAAGGTGTTCATACATACATCTACATGCATATACGAATACATCTACATGTGTCTTGAGTGAATAAATGTTTCGAATAAAACATCTTGAAGCTCGAAATTACAAAATTGCTTATTAAAATCAATCCATTTGCATTACACGCAAAAAATAGAGATAACGATAGATAATATGAAAATTAAAATAAAAATGATTCCTCATTAGAAGGAAGAACATAGCGGGATGTTACCAAGGAATTAAATCTAGGTTCTATTTTTATTTGCATTATTGTGAAATCTCCGCGATTCTATATAAACAGTTTTTTCTCACCTTTATCAATTCCTACTATTAGTGCACAATCTCCCTATATATATCTTGTTCACATTTTCAATCGTTCATAAAATACTTTTTGTTCCCTCCACTCAAGTTCAAACACATTTTTTCAACTTGTAGTGGATGACACTCGATGTGAATACAGTTTTTTTCAAATATTAATTCATAATTTTATTTAATTAATTTTAGTTTTATATGGAAGAAAAAAAAATTCTCTTCTATAAGATATTTAGCAGAATGGAAAATGAAACATGTGAATAAATGAGTGAGAAAGATGGAAAGTGTGTGTCTGAGAGAGAAAGAAAGTGTGTATGAAAGAGAGAGAGAATTTTTTTAAACTTAAAAAAATGAATGAAAATTATTTATAAAGGATATTCTGCAATCTAGTGAAAAAAAAAGTAGGAATTGACTTTAATTTTTTTTTATATTACTTGTTTTTACATAAATTTGTGATAAAATTAAAGCCTCGTTCTACTACGTATGAAAATGAAAACGCAATTAAAAACTTTTATTTTATATCTATAGATTAGTAACAAAATAGGTGATTACCCTATTCTAAAAAAACAAAAATTTGGAGCAAACATCTTTTCGTACTAGAGTTGGCACAGCATCGCCTCTTGGCTTGCATTTATTTAGAAAACATGTTAAGAAGCTATTCTAAAAATTTCGAGAAATACCTGAATAATTTCTTCTCAATCAAACATTCATTTAACTGTGTGCTTACTAAAAATAAATAGATAACAGAAATGTTATTTTGTTTTGTAACGCTGATTATTTTGTATGCAATGTAATAAAACTACTAAAAGCTTATAAAAATGAATATTTTATTTTTTAATGATTTCAAAGGGAAAATATTACGCATGAAAAATTAGGAATATAATTTCCAAATATTTAGAAAAATTAAATTTACAGGTAAAAAAATGAACCATTTCTTTCGAAGATAGTTTTATGATAACAGACCTTCTTCTGCTTCCTCGCCAACAGTGTAAAGTAATAACAGCAAAAGTTAAGATTATTGGCAAAAATCGCCAAGTTATCATCGCACATGTTAAACAACAATACCTTGAAACGCATGCCTAAAATTAATTCTAAATTATTGCAGTCTATTTCACAGTGCAATATAAGCTCGTTTTACTTCTGTAAGGCAAGTAAACAAAGTGACTAGTCCTGTATAGATTAATGACAGAGTGACCTTAAAAGTGACCAGACAACAAGTCACTCCTGATAGTAGATTGTGCAGATTGTAAAAGTCACATTAAATGTACGATTGCGCGAGGATTATGCTTGGCCATAACTGATTAACCCAATGAGCTTTCCATTATATTACTTCTCTATAATTATAGCTCATAAACAAAGATAAATTGTATTCATTTACTTTTGCGGCCAGAATTCTTGCTAACCATCTTTGATATGTCGAAGAATGATTTTTCTAAATTTCCTTTCTTCTCAAATTTTCTATCTTAACCCTTCATTTTTATTAATGATCCACCCAATTAAACCAGGTACTATGATCGCACCCCTACTGTGCAACCCTCCCCGTTCCCCTTGATCCTTCCGCTGCTCCCTATGGGAGGGTATCGCCCACTTTGGTAATCACTGTTCTAATACTTCTTTCTTTTCAAAAAACTTACTCTAAAATGTGTTTTACATTAATGTGGGCACTGGGGAAGGGTGTGTCTGATGTAGGTGATATTGCTTAGCGGCTGCACAAACCGCAATGGATTAGAGAATGCAGAAAATTTTAAATAAATCCATTTTTTAATACTTTTTGAAAGACACTTCGCATGTGAGAGGTCGGCAGTAGGCTCCAGCTGTCGTGCAAGGAGTTCGCATCGTGATTTTTAGCAGAGTCACTATTTTATAAAACAAGTAGATTCAGTGTAGATAATGGCAACATGGTTGACATCAATAGGTAGCTTTCTTAGGTTTGGCGCTCTACGGTCATCTTGTGCACACGAGGGCTAAACAGAACAAGACTTAGCTTTCCTAGGAATTTTTTTATTTATAAGTATTTATCTGGGAATTGCTGGGTAATTCCCAGGATAATCTAAAAAGAAAGGATGCAACAAAGATCAAAGAGACAACAAAGTTTCCTAATTAGAAAATTTTAAAACAGGTTTGTTTTTCATTAACATTTTGTGAGCAAATTAAAAGTGAGCATCAAGTTCCGGATCATCCAAAAATCAATTATCACGTATAACGGTTTTTCCCCCCTTTCGGTCTGTCCGTCTAGTCCCCAGTGGTCTGTGCTGCCGCTAAGCAACACCCCTACATCACACACACCCTTCCCCAGGGCCCACAATACTGTAAAACCCTTTTTAGAGTAAGTTTTTTTAAAAACGGTCAATATATTAATTAAAGCTTTTACACTCAAAGAGTATGTATTGAAAGCTTAGAATAATTAATATAAAACATGTGATATATTACAGTTTTTTGCCCAAAAAGCTGAACCCACTTTTATATTTTTTTATAGTGGTCGTAGAAGAAATTTACAAATATCATTGCCTCAGGATGTTAGGATCTATAAAAATTGCTCATAAAATAGTCCTTCGAACTCTCTGATTCAATTCAGGGAATTAAAGGGGGGAAAATCAGGATGAATAGAGAAAATTTCCAAAATTTTAAAATGGCCTACTGTCTTAAGAAGACTATAGCTTATGTACTTGCCGAATTGAAAGCTCCGTGTTGAAAACTGTGAATTTGTATAAAGGACAAAAGAACAGATTTTTTTTTCACATGTATACAGTAAATTCGAATGTATCATAATAGCCCTAAAAATGTTGTTTCTCTCATAGTCCTAGGCGACACTATGATGAACATGTATTACTCATAATTAAGTGGTCAATGAAAATAACGGATTCATGCACTATGTGAAGATAACGGAAATGACTCCACATTAACAAATAAAAACATTCACCACTTGTATCTATAAGAATATTAAATAGCAAATATCACCTCCATTTACTTAATGCACACAAAAAAATAATATACAGCGGCAACATTCTCAACAAAATACTTCACTTTCACTCAAATAAATACTTGCTTTTTTTTAATAAACTTCATTTTAAATATGTGAGAAACATATCATGACAAATTGTTCTGCTTGGTCAAGACATAACATAAAATAGTCAGCATATTAATAAGTAAAAATTTTATTTTTTAAAAAATCTACATCCTACTTTATATGTTAATGTAAACATATTCATATAAATATGTTTTAAGCATGAAAAATGTTAATATATTTCTTAAAATAAGTCAGTCAAAATATTAGTAAATAAAAGTTTCAATTTTTTTAAATCCAAGCTCTATTTTTAATGATTATGTTAGAAACCTATTACAATTTGTTAAGCTTACACAAGACATGTAAATACAGTGAACAAAATAATTCTGCCAAATTATTTATTTGGTTTTTAAAATACATTGTTTTATAGAAAAAAAATGAACCAAATTTTTAATCAGTTTTTTAATATTTGAAAACCTATGCATGAATTAATTTTGTACATTTGAAAACTTATTTTAAATTGTTCACATAGCAAAATTTGCAATTTGTAATTGCCTATCTAGCAAAATTTATTTTGTTTAAGACACGGGGATTTCTTAACGAAATAGTAGCTTATTCCTTTTAAAATTTAATTCATTTTTTAATGAAAATTATTGGTAAAATAATTTTATTATTTTTTCCTATTTACTTTTTCAGTTTTGGATTTCTTTAGAATAAAAGGTTAAATTCTTGGAAATGTAATGAATTTCTTAGAATTGGGTTTTATAAAGAATACTAAGAAATTCTTATAAAAAGATAATTATAAAGTGTTTGAAATGAATAAAACTTGCTTGCTGAAATAAATATCTTATTCTAATAAATTTTTATCATTCCAGGGATAAAACAAATAATTCTCACATAAAATGTATAAATTTTTTTTCAAATATTACTATGTTGAGTAATATTTAAAAAAAATATGACTCACTGAGTCAAAATATGGGTTCACTCATAAAACATAAAATACTCTTAAAAAACTTTTTTTTTAAAATCATTTATGCCATTTAAAGATTTTGAAATGTTTCTATTTTGCCATATTTAATGTGTTTTAAGATCTTTTACCTTGTCTTCACTATATCTTACAGGAAAAGATGTAGCAATGGAACACTTGTTTACAACCAAATTTTTAGTTTAAACCTATCGTTTTAGAAACGTATTTGTTGTTACAAGAAAAGATATTCTGTCTTTATTTCAATAAAAACAATTTTTTTTTAACTTCAAAATATAATATTTTTATCAATTATATTTTATAATTATTTTATTAATTGTCATCTATTTTATCATTTACAATGAAACCCTTTTTAGAACAAATTTTTAGTTTAAACCTATCGTTTAAGAAACGGGTTAGTTGCTACAAGACAAGATATTCTGTCCTTATTTCAATAAAATCATTTTTTTTTTTAAATTAAAAATATAATATTTTTATCAATTATTTTTTTATAATTATTTTATTAACTGTGACCTGTTGTTCTAATGCAGCTGGAAAGAGACAGTTAATATTTATGCCGTAAGCAAGGACTGCACTGCTGTTATTCATTTAGCATTACCCGGGGGTCGTCCTCGAACACGTTACATAGCGTGAACGTGGATTTGATTGGGACTACTATATCAATGCCCAGTTGAGGGCAGCCAATCAGCGGTGGGGATGACTCGCTCTTCTTGCGTTCCATCCTACAAGCCGTGGAGCCGAGTAAGGCGGACTCCGGCTTGTGCGGGACTGTCGTGGCTTCTGGTTATTCAGATCCGTAAGCCTTCGGGCAGGTCGGTAAAACTTAATTGAATTACCCGGGGGTACATGTAGCCTGAAGATATTCTACGGACGCGAGTAACACTACCCCACAACGCTCTACGATCATGTTTGACTGGGACCTACGGTTTAAAGTGGATTCCTTAATTGTGATCTATTTTATCATTTACAATGTAACCCTTCTTTACAACAAATATTTAGTTAAAACATACCGCGTTTCGAACAAAATAGTTGTTACAAGAAAATATATTTTGTCCTTATTTGAATAGCAGCAATTTTTTTTTATTAAATAATATTATTTTTTATCAATTATTTTTTAGTTATTTTTTTTTTATGTTTACAAGCATTATGTAATTTGTGCATAACTTAAAATTGTAAGCATAACAAATAGTAAATTTCTAACAATTTTTAGCAAAAGTAAAATAGCACAAATAGTAAATTTGTACCTCTTTAAAACAAATGAAATAAGAAACAAGTAAATTTTTGTATAACTATATGCCATATGTATATTAAAAATAATACCTAAAGACTACATTGTACAAATTATGTTACAATAAATGAATAAAAGTATTGTATTACTTTGAACAGATTTAATACAAGCACTAAAAATATAGAATACATATTTGCAAGTTATGCCAAAAATAAGTCACAATAAGCAAGTTTATGAAGAACATCGTTACTTTAAATAAAAATATATACTGCTAGGAATAGAAAAACGGATTTGATAAATTTATAACCTTTCTTTACGCAAAAACCAATTTATATGCTCACAGTAAAGTGACAAATTAGAACTACTTTAGCCAACAAATCTTCCACTTTGCAGTGGAGAATGCAAAATAAAAAAAAATGGAATATTTAAATTCAATTGGTTATAAATCAGTCGCAAGTTCTCATTCCCAAGTCGTAAAAAAAGAAAAACAGCAAAAACAGCATGTTGTACAAAAAACAGCCTTGTGATAAATAGAGGCTAGAAATATGAAGAGCATCCCTTTTTTCACAAACAGTTACCATAAAGAAAATTTTTGAAGCATTTAGGTCTGCTTAAATAATTTGGTTATTGTTTCTATCAATATTCAATAAGAATAAAGCAAATTTTTTTTTAATTTAAATCAGTTCGAAATTCGAATAAAAAATTTTAAGTACTGTTTATTCTGTCATTTCCAGCAAAGATACAATTTAGTTGTTAAGTTTAAAAAGCAATTACCGAAATGTTCAAATACCATATCAACTACTACACCACGCCACATCACCGTGCCTAGAGTTGAGTTGTCCTTATACAGTTTGGAAATGATGTGGGTGAGAGAAGTCTGACGCTCTTACAGTCATATGAAACCGGGAGCTGCGGATTAACGTGTGAATTCCGAACCACTACAAACATCCATGGCCCCGCCGAGACACGAACCCGAAATCTTTGGCGCCGAGCACCAGAGCACTAGACACTCGGCCATTCAGTCTCCGATGACTTTTGTCTGAATATCCCCAACAACGGCATCTAAGATACATTCCTTTTTCCCCCTCTTCAACAAAAAACGCTCTGGCTTACAGTTTTTTAGTGGCCACGAAAGACACGGAAACCTTCAGTTCGGAATCTCTTGTTCAACTTATTGTTACAAGGACTATATGGTCTCTTGCAAGAGCAAAAAAATGAATAAAAATGTTTTAATCTCAAAAACACTGCAAAAGTGTTTTTAATCTATTTTATATAGATCAAAAATATAAACAGAAATATTTTTATTCGAAAACAAAAAATTCAAAACTACAATCAAAAATGTTTTAATAAAGAAAAAAATGTAAATAAACATGCTGTTAATAAAAAAATAAGCAAAAATATTTTTAATCGAAAAAAAAACTTAAAATATTTTTAAACAAGGAAAAAAATTTAACCAAAACGGTTTTTAATCGAGAAAAAAAAAATATAAGTAAAAATATTTTTCATCCATAAAAATTTAAACAAAAATGTTTTAATAAAAAAAAATGTAAATGACAATGCTTTTGATTGAAAAACAATGAAAACAAAATAACTGAAAGCAAAACTAAATACACTTGTGATGCAACTTCATGCAGGAAGGCTGAAGGTCGAATCCTCTAGGAGTGTTCGCAAGACATATTGGCAACTTGTGTAAGCATCTCATATCGACAATCATGATGGGGGACATTTTCCAAATTTTCTACAATGAGATACACAAATGCGGGACAATTATCATTAAACTTTTTGTCCGGAAGAAAATCCCATCTTTGCTTAGTCCATCGGTTTCCAGAGGACGAGGACTACCAATGTATAACACCAACAAAAAATATACAGAACGTTAAGTGTAATTCGACAATTTATATTTTACATTAACTTTTTTATTTATATTTGTACTTCCTTTAGATTTTAATTCAAAAATCACTTATTTTATAATTTATTATCAACTTTGTCTTTTCTTGTACTCCCATTGCATTTATGTATTCAATAAGCAAACGATAAGCTTTCGATGGAATTTTTAAGGGTAATCAACCATTTGCGCGTCTTGCAAAAGCTAGTGAATATTCCAACAAGCAACCTAGTTATTGATGCGAGACGCTTTACAAAAATTGTCACAACTGCCATCGAGTCTCACCGTTTCTCAAAGCGGATTTATACATGGGACCTCCACATGAAGCAAATCGAAATTCATACAAGTTTGAGTTTTCTTTTAAATTTAATTTTAGAAAATCACACATATTACCCACATACTTTATTGGAAATGCTATTTTTTTTTCTAAAATTAATCTATAATTATTTATAATGTTATTTAACTTATATTTGAGAAGGGAAAAAACAGAACAGGATCTAAAAAAAATATTTGAAATATTTATTCCTTTTTGAATATAAGAAAAGAATTTGCATTCTTGAATTTCCAGAATTTTTGAATAGCAGTGCTAGCAATTTGAGTGTACGAGATTCTCATCCATTTTAATACAGGAGGTAGCGTTTTGTACGAAATAGTAAAGTTCCTAACACATACCAGGGGGACAAAGAACCGTGCAGGATGATTTGTGGCCGTTTGGCTGCATCTACCGAACGAAAAAAAGATGCTGCCAGTCATTATCTGACAAGAGAATGTCGTTACCTGTTATTCCAAAGAAATTTCTTAACGTTTGTTTCCATGAAATCAAATTACACGTGACATAAATGAATGGGAATAAAATAGCATTATTTCAGATGTTTTTGATAAAGATCTCGAGTTATTGCTTAACAACTGCATTTGCCAAATATTTTTAAATCATGTTTATGATTATTAGAAATTAAATGTAAAATAGTATACAAACAGCAAAAATGTTTTTCATATAAACAGGGATATTCTAAAACATATATCAAAAGCTTCGTATATTGTCATTTTTGCATAATTAAAAATTATTTTGAAAATAAAATATAATTTTATAACCTAAGAACTAAGACATGAAAGGAGGCAATTCTTCAATAATGTATCAAATTGCGGTCCTAATGTTCATACATAAATCGACATAAACTATAAAGGAAAATTGATATCGATAAAAGCAATAAAAACGCTAATCAGATGGTGTAGGTGTAGACAGACAAAGGATGCCGTACAGATCGCAATATTCTATGGGCGGATGCCAGACATCGATGCTGTTGACTGCGTGCGGGCTTATTGGACGATGAAGTGGTCCACATGGCTATTGGTCAATGGGTAGTGCCCTAAGACATATCAACATGTATGTTAACTTACTCTTACTTACTGATATAATACTTCCTTACAGTATTGTCAGAATGGTCGAAGTGGTACCCCCCGGCTATTGGCCGACCGTATGAGTAGTGTACCGTGTGGAATTGGTAGTGCTCTAAGACATGGCAACTTGTATGCTAACTTATTCTTGTTTACTAATACTAATAAATCCTTACAGCATTATCAGAACAGTCGAAGTGTTCGACAGGGAGTGTCCTTAAACATGGCAACATGTACGTTAACTTACTTTTGATTACTGATCTTAATACTTAATTACAATATTGCCAGAATGGTCTAAGTGGTCTACTCAGCCATTGTAAAGATTCTTCACCTCTCAAACTCCGACAACTTCTGACTGTGCCGCAAGAGCATCTCTGATAGCAAAGCAACCGTCTTCACAGCAGATAAACAAGAGTACTTCGAGATGACTATGTGTTAGTGTAGAAACACATTAGCGTCCTCTATATTGGGAATGGGAGCAATAAAACACTAGAGTGGAAATTAATTCTTTTCAATTCGACGGATAGGGTATTAATATCCAGATGTCAGTGGTATTTGCTTAAAATTGAGGTGGAAAAATTATGATGTAGAGTGGCAATCCTCTCGTTTTATGCCCTGTATTACGTTGAAATTGTTATTGTGCCAAATAATCTTATACAGAAATCCCTATAGTTGAAAAGCAGCATCTCTTCCTTTTTCTATGCGTTATTTTTGTCCACAATCAGGTCCGGAACATACTTTAAGCAATGAAGTATATTTAACCAAATTTCTCATATCTAAACAATAGGCATTAAATCATCAGAAAAAAGCAAACTCGAAAATAACATCTGAAATTGAAAAAAGGCAGCATAAAAGACCGTTTACGATCTCTTCCCTGCAGAAAATACTCAGAAAGGGGCAGCCATAATTTTTTGTTTGATTGGCTTCACTTCTTAAATTTAAGAGCTTATGCAAGTGGCCTTAAAAATTATTGAAATATTTCGTATTAAAAACTTGTTTTATTTACTTAAAACAAGAAAAAAGGAATCACTCGACCTTGAAAAACTTTTCTTTATCTTAATAATTTTTGAAAAGAAAAGTAAAAAAAAAATTCAGCCATTAAAAATTATGAATATTTTTTAAACCCTACTAAAACAAGTAAAACTGTTGTGATAAAAAACTAGAAATAATTGTTTTAAAATTGTAATTGTAAAACTTAACTATATGAAAGAAACTGATTGCAGGCATTAAAAAAATCATTTTTATTTATAGTCATTCAATATTTTCTTGATCACTTTGAACTTAAAATGATGGAACTAGAATTTGCCGTCCTTTGTTATTGAAATGTAGCAGATTCAGTAATATATAAGAGTGCACAGGAAGTCTGCTACATTTCCCAAAGATTATATCCCCAAAATCTGGAAAGAATAAAGCTAGAAATGGCATCTGGGACACATTTCTCATGGCACTCAAGAACCCAATGGAAGAACTTTCCACTTTAAAGATTCATTGTACTAATCCTCGAAATAGACATGACTCAGTTTTGTTTATCGAGCTTAATACCTAAATTTTAATAGGTCAGAATGCCTCAACCTTTTTATCTGCCTTAATAACTTGATAAAAAAATTTTATTTATAAAATAAAAACCATATTTTATTATGAAACCATAATAAAATATGAATTAACCATATTTTGTTTCTGAAATAAAAACCATATGAAATAAAAAATTTTATCAGAAATAAAAACCTATAATATCATCCTTTTCATCCCTCCCCTCACCACACGAAAAAAAATTGTTTTTTAGATAGTATTACTAGATTACCTAAAATGACTCAAATTGATCATAATATAGGCTTTTATTTCTGATTTTACATTTTTCATTTTAAAAAAAATATACCAGCCTAACATGAAAATAAACATCGAAATTGTGATGGGGCATTTTCATTTGTCACTTTAATGCCATTTTTTACACACTTGGGCTAATTACACCAGTACCTACCGTTTAAACTGCATTCGAACCACTAAGAAACATCCATGCCACCGCCAGGATTCGAACCTGAAGTTCAAAGGTACCAATTATCTGAGCGCTAGCCAATTGGCCATCAGGAAGGCGAATCACTATCAAACTGACTATCATTGTATGAACTATCATCATCATCAGCTGTACTATCATTGTATTGTATTGTATCAGGTACCATGGTTAGCAATGGAGATGAGGTGAAAGCTATGACTTTGCCTCAGATACTTCCTATCAGGTAGGATATTCTAAATTGCAGTTACACCAAAAGGTGTGGTACATTAATCATCTACTGGTGCTTACTGAGTAATGTTGAATTTGCTACATATCTGTAGACGAATAACATCAGAGAAAAGAACCAGAAGACAACGTTTATATAGTAAACTGTAAAAACATCATTTTCTGCTAGTTTTACAAAGGACATTCATTGACGTTAAAAATAGAGCTCCAAAAGGGAATTGTCTGAGCCGATAAGAATTGTAAATATGTGTTTTTAATGTTAATACAAGGGATTAAAAAATGATAGCACAAAGGTAATTTTTTTGGAGAAAAACTCACGAAGAAATAAGTGTACTTGCAAATGTGCATGAAACAAATCTCCATGCCAAATTTCGTAGAAATACTTCAATTCCTTCTTGATTAGCTAATTATTATTGCATAATAAAAATGACATAAATTAATTAAATAAAGAATTTAAAAGTAGTAAATTCAACTAAAAATATTAAATATTGATTAAAATAAAGATCTTAAAATAATTTATTTAAGATCGTTCTTTCACATAAGAAATAGTAATAATAATGAATAACTACATTCAAATTTACAGAAAATATTTTTTTTAAACTATTTAAACTTAAATTCATAGTTCTAAATACTTAACACTAAATCAAATATGAATTTGGAACAATTGAACTCATCCTCAATCACTTACGAAACAAGAAATAATAATTCAGAAGTCAGAAATAATAATAATAAAAAAAAAAAACATCTCATGATTTTTGCATTCTTCTCTAGTTATATATACGTACGTATAGAGAAAACAGAAAGAAAAAAGAAAAAAACTATGAGCAATGATTAATTACGTCTTGTCAAACATAGAAGACGGTAAAATAGTCTCGATGCGCGCTCTTCGACGATCGTAACTTTTCAGTTCTCTTCACTTCACTTCACGGAATATTCGGCAGACGATTCCCAATTTCAAGATCGGGAGAAAAAGTTTCGTTTTCTCGAATGTTTCAATATTTAAGGGGAATAAGAACAACAACGCAGGTATGCCGAAATTGCTTTTATTTTTTCTTATTTCATTATCCCCTCTGAAATGTACCATTTTATATTCGAAAAGTTCCATTTTATATTCGAAAAGTTACCATTTTATATTTGAAACGTTGCCATTTTATATTTGTTATGAGTGTTATTTTCCTGTCCATACAAAGCATTGCTAAACATCGAATGTAAAAGGTAGAAATAATAATACACAAATTAGATTTGATACTATAGAGACTTGTTTTGTTAATAATTTGATTTATTATTTAAATATTTTAAATACTTCTTGGAAGAATTAATATGTTCTGTTTAAAATTTCGAATCGATTTCTTTCGATATGTTCCACACTAAATAAATTCAGCAATGGAATAATTTAGAATGATTCGTACGTTAGTGAAAAATCTTGAATTTGAATTAAAGACTCGTTTTATAACTTTAAAAGACAAAACTATATTTTAAAAAAATTTCTTTAATAAAATATAAAGAATTAAAAAACGAAATATATTTTAAAACTAAATTCTACTTGAAATAAGTGAAAGAACTTTAAGCTCCATTTTTTTTAGTAAAAAATATTTTGATAAGATTAATACTATTTCAATTAATTACTAATTATTAATTATTTCAAATGTGTTAATAAAAGTAAACAGATATTAAGTGGAACACAATACTATCTGTTAAATTTATTGTGCAACTCAAATAAAGTGAAATTGCTTTCAATAAATCAGAGAAATATGATTACATCATCTATTACGTAAGTTTATACGACTATCTTTTACTTACCCTTTTTGTTTTTTCTATTGTATGTTTGAAGTGTTAACAAATTCAATTGTTTAATGATAAAATTTTATGATTTCTGATTTAATTATTTGATTTGCACGCACCAACTTGAAGAACGTATTAAACACTAATTATTAAATTTAAAAGAATCCTTTATGATTTAAAAATTAAAAACAAAATATTCATTTGTAAACTTTTATTATTAAATGTATAAGTTTTATAAATTATTTTAAAATATATTCAACAAGTAAAATGCTTAATTAACATAAAATAAGTAATAAATAAATTATCCTAATATGTGCTTTTGTTCTTCATTAAAATAAACTGTTTAATTCTGCAGCATATATCTTAATGGAAAAAAACGTAATTTAGATAAATATATTTTAAAACCAAGCTCAATTTGTATGATAAAATCTTCAGTTTATACTTTATATATAGTTCTATTTAAAGCACTTTTTAAAATAATTTTAGCTTAAAAAATTGAGTTTTGGAAATCATAAATTTAATTTCAATAATTATTTTATATTTATTTTAGACATTTTTATAATTTCTTTAAAAAATTCAAAATTGAATTTGTAATTAGAATTAAAAAATAAAAGAATATTTTTAGTTTTGATCCGAAATACGGGGCAACGGGCAACTGGCGTACCGGTTACGGAGTTCCAATGTGGTTTTAAGAACCACTATACCTTCATATCTTAAAGTTATTAAAAACTTTGCACAAATGTAGTTGCTTAAATTATTCAATATGAATATAAAATAAAATAATTTAAGAAAACATCTCCTGTTTGATAACAGTTAAAGCAGGAGATCAAAAAAGCAAAAAGCTATCGGTACAATTAGGTGGAGTTACACGATGCAAAAATAATTAAATAAAAATAAAATGAAATAAAAATAAAATAAAACATGGCATTTACAGAGGATACATCACAATTCGTACAGGTAAACACAGCTTACGATCCAAAATACTGTACATTTTCCAGTTAGAGTTTATTTAAATAAGAATTCTATTGTTTTAAGGAAAACATCTACACCGCACTAATGAGAGATAAATGAAATTTAAATTACGAAAAAAATTTTAATTAATAATTACGTTCATTACTAAAAATTGTTAGAGAATAATTTATCTATTTGTAATTTTTACTTCCTCCTTGTAATATTAAATATTAATAATGAAAAGCTAAAGTTTTGTAATATCAAAGTATTAAAAATTTACGACACGAATTGTTAACGACCTCTAATATTATGAAACATAAATGTTAGGAATTTTCTGAATTCATAAGGTAAATATGAATTTCTTTTTGTTACTCTGAATCATAAAAATGTCATTTCTCTTTAAAAAATAAGTATTTTATTTATTATTTCTATTACTCGTGTCATACTTTCATATTAATTAATTATTATTCAAATGATGTTAAAAAATATTTGAATAATCTACTCGGTGAATGAATTAATAAAATTAATCAAGGAAATAGTATTATTAATTATCAAGATACATTCATTATCAAGATACATTTATTGTAATTTTTAATACTTGATTCACTTTTTCACTGGCATCTTGTGCATTTATAATTTTCCTTCAAAATAACTTTAACTCTTTGAATTCCCCTGACAACACTGGATTCGCTGGATTTTTCAATTAGGTATTATATTTTATATTTATATTTTTATTTTTATTATATATATATATATATATATATTTAGGTATTAGGAATTTTATGCTGAATTCATTTTCAAGAGAAAACATTATCGTAAACATTGTAACGTTTTTAACTTAAAGAAACAAGTTGGTATACATAACAATAATTAACCGCTAGCAAGCATGGCATTGTGGCAATATGTGTAAAGCGTCTCGCATCGATTGTAATGATGCCTGGTGGGAACTTTTCATGCTATTTTCTAGCTTTTCATGCTTTTCTCACTCATGATAAGTAAATGCAGGGAAGTTGCCCTTAAAAAACCTCCCTCAACCTTTTGTGTGGCAGTTCAGGTCATACATCAGTGGAACATGAGGCTCACTGATGTTCATCAAAAAATAAATAAGATCGATATCACGCATCGCAACCATGGCGTATTCTCGATTCCAAAAGCATTGACTGCAATGAACGCTGATTGAGGATTCCATTGTACGCCATCTGCACGTATTAATACTGAGCTACGAGTCCAGAACATGGTTGTATCTCTATTGCTGGTCATTTACGCTATCTATATGTAACTCGGGAGTGGGGTAATACTCTTTAATAGCCTCTCTGTTGGACAATTTTATTCGAAGATCATTTGAAAAAAATTCTGCGCGTTTTATTTTTACTGTATCATGCTCTCAATCATTTAATCGTATATCATAACAGAACGGTTTATAGGCAACTAACAGATGTCTATGGACAAATTCAAGTTGTACCATGATGAAATGGTTAGAAGATGGGTTTAATTGTTCAGTTCAGACAGTAAAAATGTGTATGATAAAGAGAGGGGCAGCCAACCTTTTGTAGTAAATGGTGAACTATTTCATCATGATGATACGAATATTCAGATGAATACGCGTCTCATGATCTCCAATCTTACTTTTGATATTTTACCGAATACCATGAACCGTTCTGCATGAAATTGTTACCGAATGCTTGAGTTAATCCAAACAGTGTGCACAGTTGATATAATAAATACTGACTGATAACCATAAAGGCAAGCATTTTGTTGTAGGTTCTTTGACATTTATGTATCAATATAATGCCGAGGATAACGGATTGTTGCTTCTTAAATTCACTAGCAATGAGACGTGGAATTATCTATATCACGGAGACATTGAAACAGCGAGAAATGGAATGAAATCATCCCGGTTCATCAATATGGCAAAACCCTGAAACAGATAAAAACCCAAAAATCAAAACCGCAAACATTATTGCTTACAATGAAGCATTAAAAGAGCTGTGGCATTCCATTCGTAGCAAGCAACGTAATTTACTAATAAAAGTAGCATTTTATTGCTTGAAACTCCCAGGCTTCATTCCGCTCACTCTTTCTTCTCATCTTACTCATTTCTTCGGTTGTGAAAATAATGAGTCACCCTTTTATCTTTGATCTATACAGCCCATACAGCCCTGACATGTATAGCTCACATAGCCCTAACCGGTACAGCACATATATAACTGATATGCATAGCTCCTATATACCTGCATAGATCTAGTGGTGAGTGGCTTTCATCTTTTCTTGCAATTTAAAAGATTTTTGTATAGCCAGTATTTTGATAACTCACTTCCATTTAGCCCTGATCTGGCTTCATCGTGACCTGTAAGGTTTATACAGTGATTTATATATACCATGCAATCCTAGCCTGAATAGTCCATATAACACTGACCTGTATAGCCCATATATATCTTTATTTAGATGTATATTTATATAGATGCGGTTCTAACTCTTATCCTTTCTTGTATTTGAAGAGGTTTTCTAGAGACCAACTTATTAACGACGTTAACAAAGTTGCATGATAGTTAACACGGGTGGTCATCTTCTCTGATACTGGCATACTAACACTTATATCTCGTAATGATAAATGCCATAATTTTCAGGGTGACTATGTAGAAAAATGATGTAATATGTTTCACTCTTTAATATAAAGTCAACCTGGCGTGTTAATTGACTTTCATTTTAAATGAATTTCTTTAATTCTTGGGTGACTACTATTTGATAACGTACATTCGTTTTGCTCTAATTTTTATAGGCCATATAATCCTTATCTGTGTAGCTTATAAAGCTTTGACTTGTATAGGCCATATAACCCCTGATCTGTACGGGCCTGAATGGCCGAGTGGCTAGCTCTCTGGCGCTCGGTACCACAGGTTTCGGGTTCGAGTCCCGGCGGTGCCATGGATGTTTGTAATGGTTCGGAATCCACTTTAAACTGTAGATCCCGGTCTGTTTAGCCCAAAATGTGCACAAGATGACCGTAGAGTGACAAACCAAACTTGATCTGTACAGTCTATATAGCTTTGACTTTATAACCCATATATCCCTTATTTGGGGCCAAATGACTTTCGCCTTTTTTTATGCTTGAAGAGATTTTGGGATGACCAGCTTTTTGAGGACATTGACGAGAGAAAAGATGCACAACATCATGACTAAACTCAGAGGCGGCAATGCTGGCATGCTAGCACTTGTATCTCGTTATGACAAATGTCAATAAGTTGGCTGTGTGGAGAAATAGTGTAATGTATTTCAATCATTAAAAGGTATGACATCCAATATCTAATAATGATTGAACCATATCCGATTCCTGTCCATATCCTGTTCATTTAACAGTCACGGATCATACTTTCCAAATACTCCCCGTATCTTAAATTACATAAATACTAAATCAAGCTATAATTAAAGCACACCAGAATTCATCCAGGCGTCACTTCCTTATACGTGTGTATTGTATTGGAGAAAAGCTTTAAACTTAAGTGCATAATGTTGCAGTTTTATTTCTCTTTACATCTTCCTCATCAATGATACACGGCCTCGGTGGTTCATGCACTAAAATAACATAAAAGGCTCATTATTTATCTTAAAAACACAATCTCAGTATTATTAAAAAAATTGTTCATTGAATTTTCAATGAAAAAAATAGATGATAACAGAAACTAATATAAAAAAAAACTTTATGATTTTTCAACGTAAAGAAGAAAGTCACAACGTAAAGAAAATTGTGAGAGACAAAATATACTAACTCCTTATAAAAAACGAACTTTAATGGAAAATAGTTCTGTAAAACTGAAATTGAACCGTTGAAGAGTAAGATGAAAATAAGTTGTAGGAAAATAGGGTAAAGATATACACAATACTATAGGGATAGGACAATACGTCATCCTACTAAAGAACTGGTGAGGATATTAATGTGCCGATCAAATAAAATTGACTGAAAGTATGATAAAGAACAGGCTAATGGATTCATGTTCGCTAACTGTGTTATATTTTCAATGGTTTTGTGTTAGCTATGAATGAATTGCCAATGACAAGAAAATGAGAAATTCTAAAACTACTTCCAATGGAAGGTATTCATCCTGTTTAGGATACTATAAAAGTGAAACGTCCACATTCAGTTACGATTCGGTCCTCTGTAAGTAGAAAATATTTAGGGCGCCTTTGCTTGGTGCAAGGGACTGTGAAACAACAGTTTATCATCGTTTTTAAAAAAATGATTAATCCTTTAAACGATCAGTTTTTTGTTCAATACAATTTTGGTACTAAAATCGAAAATGTTAAAATTATGATAAAGGAGTTTTATATCTTTTCATTTATTTTTATTACAGGAATTCATGTATAAATTTAAGCATACAAACATTGGAATGAACGAAGTCGCCTGATTCTTTGCTAGAGCTTTCGATATCACATGTTACATCGTGTGACTAATCCTCAATGTCCTGCAGTGCTCGACGGACATCCCATGAGTGGATGGAGGGAAAGGGGGCAGCTTCTGTTGTGATGGAGCACCGGTAGGTAGAAGTCTGACTTTTGCTCCGTGACGCTCTTACAGTCATATGAGACCGGGACCTACGGCTTAAAGTGGATTCCGAACCACTACAAACATCCATGGAACCGCCGGGACTCGAACCCGAAACCTGTGGCACCGAGAGCAGAGCTCTAGCCACTCTACCATTAAAAAAAGTCTGTCCCATGTTACATCGTTGTTCAGCTATTTGACCATCCTTTGGGTATTGAAGGATATTGAGTCCAATGTCAGTGAACTATTATGAAATCACGATAGGATAACTTATTGTCAAAAGTATGATATCACGAGTAAACTCTTGTTTGCCTTAAAATAATACAAGGCAGCCAATTTAGTATAGAATTAAAAATTAATTATCGCACGAGTTAATTTGCGGTGTTCCAAATATATACAAATACGAGTAAATTCCTAATAATCCATTAATGGCCTAAAATTCAATTACAACATTGTTTATGGGAGTGATAAAAGTTAATTATCCATTCAAGATATTTATCACCATGCTACACTGCTTTTAAAATAAATAAAAAAATTTACTTTAACGGAAGTAATAACTACTTATTGAACTGGTCAGACATTTTATTTGACCCTAACCAATTCAAAATGTGTGAACATTTCTAAAATATACATAATTTCTTCTACTAGTGGTCCAGTATAGGGGTTCAGCTGTCGCGAAAAAGGTTGAAGATTCGATTCTTCTGGTAGCGTGTGTTACATTGGCAATTATAAAAATGAGTGTACCGGAGAGCGACTATAGTAGTGCCTTTCATAGACACTCAGATTGCATCATCACATTGAAAAAAGTGATGTATAGCTGTAATTTGGAAATTCTCTCAGTACTAAATGTACTTACCGACTTGTGTCCCAGTGATAACGTATGTTGCTAGTGTGTAGAAGGGCTTGAGGTTGACATTATTAATAGCGGGCATTGTTCTCAGCACTGCTTTTAGAAACGAGGAAACAGGATAAAGATTGTAACAATGTGTATAAATCATCTCGCATCGATAGTCATTCTGCCTGGTGAGAGTTTCCTGGCTTTCTCCCTTACGGCATGGAAATGCCGGGTAGTCCTTTTTAATACGCTTTTATTAGTTTCACCTGTATGAATGTTTGTTTGTATGTTTGTAACTGACTCTTTGGGCTCGATTTTGCCCTACTTTAAGCGATCCGATTTAATTTAAACATTGTAGACTTATCAAGGACCGACGACACTAAAATATTTTGATAAGTTTATTATCTCATCATGATTAGGATCGCCAGCATTAGTGATTAAAACACACTATTTAAGCTGCAAAGAAACATTTACAGACATCTTTCAGACATTCAAACCTACGTGGGACAGCGGCACAACGAATAACGCGCCTGACTACGCATTAGGAGATTCCCTGTCCGAATCCTGGCTGGCTCGACCTATTCGCATTTAGCCTCACAATTAAATTATTGTAAGAACCAGTCCTCCGTACCGGGATCTCATTTAAATATTATAGTTTAAAAACACTAAAAAACACGCTTTTAGAGTTAATCAAACGAAAAAGTAAAAAAAAAGTTAATAGTTTAAAAAAACAAAAACAAAAAAACACGCTTTTAGAGTTAATCAAACTAAGAAGTAAAAAATAATTGTTAACATAAGAATAAATTATGGAGGAGAAAATGAATGTCACTGTTCTAAAAGCGTGTTGTACTTTGTATGACATTTTTAAACTAACTCTGCATTTCGGAATGAAAAACGATTGATATCGAGCACCCCACGCTTTTAGAACAGTGGCATTCATTTTCTCGTCAGTCATTTTATTCTTATGTTAACAATTATTTTTTACTTTTTTGTTTGATTAACTCTAAAAGCGTTTTTTTTTTTAGTTTTTTTAAACGATTAATTTATTTCAATAATTGTCGGTGGTGAGGTAACATGTGGCCACGGATATTCCACCCTCACTTTTCTAATTATTAGGGAAGAAAACTGCGGGATGGTGGAAAGAAATATATTCAATAATAATATATAAGAAATCAAAAAAGCAGATTAATTTTGTAGATCAACAAGTTTTTAATCATTGTAGCTGAAACTGAATCATCTTTATAAAAAGCTATCAAACTTAATCAATCTTCACAATAAATTCAATCAATTTTTAAGCATTTAATTTATTGTGGTGAGTAACATATTAATAGCAATGTTATTTTAAATAAAAGTTATTCGCAATAAATTATTTTGAATCATTATTATTATTATTATTATGAATACATTTTATCTCGTACACAAAGTATGCATAATATATAAAACACGTATGTGTAATATAAACAATACACATGTATAACATAAACAAAAGTATATATAAGCCATGAATATACCATGATTGGTATAAAAAAATTAATGCTGAATTATTGAACTTTTTAAGAAATAAAAAAATTCGATTCATCAAATAGAAATCTCATAGTTTTCATTCTGAATTTGAAAAAAAAAAGCTGTAAAACAAATTCTTGATAAAAAATAATATTTTTTGGACATCTTATTTGAAAGTTTGATGATTTTTGTGTTGTTTTTATTTTTTTTTATTTTTTTAATTTTATTTTGTGTTTTTGTGTTGTTACTTATTTTTTTATTTTTATTAAATTTTTTCTTAAATTGTTATAACAAAGATTAAACTATTAAAGGAAATAGGATTTAGGATTTGCTAAAATAGATGCAACATCTAGCCACAATCTTATGACAATAAGTCAGAATTTCATTCAAGCCCAGATGACATATCGGAACAAAGTTCACTCAGTACGTTAATCCGGGAACTTATGCATAAAAAAAGAAAGAAGAAAATCTTAGAACAATAGCAAATATCATCTACAGAAACAGTGAGGTCCTATATTCCACTTATAGAAACAATCCCGCTCGTAACTTATAACCTACAGCTAACCGACCGCCATATTTTTCTGTGTGTGTGTGTATTTAACTTCCTTCTAGATCCATTTTTCAACTCAAGCAAGCTCAGGAACGAGCATAAACAAATTCGTCCGCTACAGTTTTGTATAAACTAATGCTAAAATACAAGGCTTGCCAACCACTCTGGATGGTATTGCGCCGCGATATTATGCATTCGATAACTACGGTTTGAAGGAGATCATAGAAAAATACGCTCTGTTACGAAACAATGGAGTTGTAAATCAGTACTGGAGAAATTTCCAAGTTACTGTACCACGGGGAATAAATCCAAATGAATACTGCGAGAGAAGGGATACTTCAAAAGGTCCGGGTCTCCGCATTGAGGGATGACAATTGGGCATTGATTGTAAGAAGATTCAGCCACCGCATCGCATTGATTTGTTTGTGATTGTGATGAGGGAATAAATTAGCATTAAAATGGTGTGCTCCCCCCACTATCCATCGGATTGTTTTGGAAATGAATGATACGTACTTTTCATTAGAGATAATTAATAAGAAAGTTCTAGAATATATAAAATGACAAACATTGGCATAGATATTTTACATGGGATTTATAAGTCAGAGAAATGTATCCGCAATTATCGTAGCTATCAAAATATGATGAAAAGTTATGAAAGAGAAAAAAAAATTGTCAAACACCGTTTTCGTATAAAAAAAAAGTTTTAAAAAAATCATTTTTTTTTTTTTCAATTCCTTCTATTAGCTCACACTCTCTCTATATATATCTTGTTCAAATTTTCAATCGTCCATAAAGTACTTTTTATTCATCCACTCAAGTTCAAATACATTTTTTTAGCTTGTAGTGGATGACACTGAATGTTGATACAGTTTTTTGCAAATATTAATTCAGTAATTAAATTTAATTAATTAATTTTAGTTTTTTTTTAAATTTATATATCTACCAATATATGGCGACAGATAAACTTAGAAAAATGAATGAAAATTATTTATAAAGGACTTTCTGCAATATAGAGAAAAAAAAAGATGAATGACTGTATTTTTTGCTGATAACAGTCATAACTGTTAAAATTACTTTTAAAATGTAATGACATTTTAATTATGTATTTAAAATGATGTTATGTATGCAGTGAACTAAATGGTTTTAAATATATTAATTTATCTAGGAGTTATTGGCTTTTTTAAAATGCAACTGTTTTCTTGTATTTTTGCTCTAAATGTCTCTATTGGCTGTAAATTAGCGATACTCTTTTTCCTCAATTCCTATATATATAAGTTATAATATTATATTATTCATATATATATATATAAATTATGTATATAAGTTCATATATATATATATGAGTTACTTCTGACATTAAGGAGACATTAAAAATTTCAAGTAGCATTACCTTATCAGTTATAGAATGGATACCAAGAATTCGCTAATTTTAGATTTTCGCGGCAATAAAAACTGAAGAAGATATAATTTAATAAAGTGTAATTGAGTGTAATAGTAGTAATAGTGTGCGAATGGTCCCTTTTTTTATCGTCTGTGAACATGTTGTCCTGTTAGAGGTCCATGGCTTCTCCAAAAAATTGAAGTGATAAAATAAAAAAAAATAAGTAAGAGCATAAATTAAAAACTTTGTTTCAAGTATAAGTATATTTCAAATATCTCCTTGATCAACACGAGAAATTTTCATTAAAAAATTTTTATTTTAAAATAAACGCTGATTTTCATGTGGTTTTATTCATATGTGTTTTAAAACTGGCCTGAAATATCTGTTACTAAATCTAATGATTGACCATTATCAAATCGCGTGCCCTGCAGTTCATTTTGAATTGTCTGGTTTTAAAATATAAACAGATTATTGTTTCAATATCCACAAAATAGCGTCTAAGGATGTTTATGTTTATAGCAGTTAATTTAATCATCAACTAACAGATTTCTCTGACTGAATTGGGTAGTGCTTCTTGTAGTATTTGAACAATTGCTTCTTCATATAATTCTAGTTATTGAACATTGGTTTCATCTCACGTGTATTCGTCTACCAAAGTTTTTTTCTCACATGATAAATTGAAAATCGTTAAAAGGTTCCCGTTTTATATTTTTTACTTCTCTCTTGTTTTAAAATTTTTAATTTTGCTCACAATTATTTTCGATACAACTACTACTTTCTTAGAATTATTTCAAACAATTTCTTTAAATATTATCTAATGTGGGAAGGTAATGTTTGTCTCTGCTAATGTAAATGTTGTGAATGTGATGTCATTACTTTAAAACTTTTTCACTAAGAAATTCAATTATTATTAGTTAGTTTTATTGTGTATGTGTATATGAAGGGGAGTATACCTCTCGCTATCCATCAATTCCAATGTAATTGACAAGTAGAATGACAAGCCCAGTTGGTTGCCACCACAGTCTTTAGACCGGACTCTTTTGGATTATTCCTAAAGGGCCAACTGGAGGAACTAATGTACTAATGTATCGAATCCCAGTTACTACAGAATGAGACTTTGTTGTTTATCTGCAGAGAACATTTGTGCATTGAATACATTCCTCATAAAATTTTCTAAATCCCATTTTTTATTAACATCGATGATACTTGTGCTCCACTTACATATGCTACAAATAGTCCACCAAGGAGAGATGAGGGAAGGCATTGTCTTCAAGGAGAACTTTTAAGGTTAATTGATCTGTATTTGTGTGTCTTATGGGGGAAAATCCAAAGACCAGGTAGCCTAATTTCCTCTATAAGGCGCTTTATATCGTTTCTTTCTATCGCCATCCAGTTTTATCATTCCTGAAAACAGTAACTACATCTGTTACCGGTAGCGGATTTGAACATGACGATATTACCACTAAGCCGTGATTCGAAATTCCGGTTTGCTACCTTCATTCATATTTCTTCAAAAAAAACTTGCCAAATTTAGAGAAATATTTTTTTAAAATACTGTCATAATTGCTGGTACAGGATAATCTTCAAAATGCTGAATATTGAGCTAAGTAATACTTGATTGTTACTTGAACCGTTTAAAAAAACAGGATTGAATACACTACAATATCTGTTTTGGTAACTTTATGTTTCTTATACATGGTGATTCAAGACTCACGTTCAGAAATTTAAAGAATGATCGATCACATCTGATCAAGTAAATTCGAATGCATGGGAGAATCACGAGCGACGAACTGCTGAGAGGTAGCAGTTACCCTCTCCTGAAACGGGGAAACACAAGAATGGCAGAAGAGGTGCCAAATAAATTCATTTTATGGAGAGAAATGGCAGGATGTATGGGCACCTGTAAAGTATACCTCCTTTTCTGCAGTCTCAACACCAAGTTTTACGAGTCAAGGACAGCAAGAAACAACATCAAGAGGATTTCACTGATATTATACCACCGAAAACGAAATATGAGTATGGAGCCATGAAATAAAGTTTCGTCTGTAGCAGAAAAGCAATAACTGTTAGATGAAACAAAAACTGAATTCAATGTGGAGTTCGGTTGTTTTTGTCCACATGAAATTGATTACGATTAGATCTGAGGTTGACTTTGTAATGATAACACTTTTCATGAATGGATGCAAAGGACTAAATTTATAAGTAATATATGAATAAAAATTAATGTGTATTATATGCTCTGAATATAATGAATTGGACATCAGAAGATACAACAAACAACATTGCAAAAATTGCTGAAAAGAGGGATCATTAGCTGTAATACAGGCCTGCCACGTAGAGAATAGGCACACTGGCTAAGACACTAGCCACATTAACAGCAGCCATAACCGCATTGATAACTATATCCTTGTCAAAATCGATTGAGATATCATAGACGAGTATAGCCCCATATAAAAATTTCTGATGATGAATTAACAAAAATTCAGACACTTCTTGCATATGCCCATTCAGTATTGCTATTGCTTTCTTGCTGCAGTAGTAGTACTGGCAACAAAATCCTGAATGCAGTCGAAGGAATGGTCGTAGATGAGAATTTTCATAAGGCCTCATAGGAATGACAATCTTTCAGGGTTTTTCCCATGTAATACTCATATGTGTGGAATTTACTCTTAAAAGTTTTCAAGAAAACCATAGTTCTCCTTTCATCATGTGTTGGTGAGGTATTTGTGTAAAGTGCAAATCGTAATCATACATAGGAAATATGATTTATTTGTAAAGTGAATTGAATTCAATCCATTTAACTCTATTTTTAAGATGCCTATCAATTGTATCAATTATAATTGTTTTGTATTTCTTTACAGAATCAAGTTTGGAGCAGATGAATTATGAAGGAGGATTATACCTACATATACCAAGATGTTAACGACACCTTCCCCTTTGACGTAGACGCTGAGGTGAGCACGTTTATGTCGAATTTATCTCAAATTTCTTACTTAATATTCATGTTTATAATTAAAAGTAAATTTTTTGGCATTGACAGCATAATTATCTTCATTTTTCACTTACCAGTATAAGTGAGGGTTTTTTGTACTTATTTTTCAAGTATTCATCAACGCTTAATTGTTTAACTTTTAATAACATAAAAAAAAATATTTTATTACTAACAATTACTTTAAAATTTGTCAGTACAGTAAATTTTTTTTTTTTTACAATAGTGTAAAAAAGGTTCCTTCAAAAAATTATCTACTGTTTTCCCATTTTTCTATATCCTAGACTAATGGAATATGCGAATATAGGTAGAGTAGTATCCATTTTCAAATAAATAATTTTTCTCTACATTTTTTTGTTAGAAAGGTGGTAAATTTTTAAAATCCTTGTAACTTCACCCACCTAAAATTTTTTGGGCTTAAAATGACTTGTAAACTTGCCAATGTGCAAAAATCAGTTATTACAAAAGAAAGAATACAAAAATGAGGATAATCACATAGCATGAATTTACTTTTTATTAAATTTAACGGTAACAACGGCAAGTATTTTTACCCATTTTCACGTGATTACTTTCATTTACTAATGTTATGCAGAAATCTGGTAATGGTATATTTGTTAATAAAAATGGCTGAAGGAATGTTGCTATGTTTAATGTATAGAAATATTATTTGGAAAATCTATGGAAATTCTTAAAAAGTCTACAAAAGTCTTTAAAAGTCTTACTACGACGAAAATGACAGTGTCAAAATGAACGTGCTGGAGGAGTTAAGAAATTAAGGTGACTTAATACCGCACCTTCCTACCAACGCGTGATGTGGTGCCAACGCTAAAGAGCCAATTTTACTTCAGCGATGTGCAGTTCAAACTTTGCACATCAACATTTCGTCCCAGCTTCAATTGACAACGTAAGTTGTCTACTGGTATTGACGTGAAGTCGGATGAAAAGCTAGTTGCAAAAGTATGTGGTTTTGGATGTAGTGATTTATTAGTTATTAAAGAAAATCTTGAATTTTGGTTATAAAAACAATAATTCTAAGGGCTTCCATATTCCTCCAAAAAAATGGTATGTGGTTCCGAATTGATAGCTTTATTAGTTATTAAAAAAATCTTTTCATATGACCATAGTTCTACAGGTGTACCCAAAAAAGAAAAATGCCGACTAATAAGCTTCTAAAAGATGATGAAATACAAATTTGATAGTTGAGCTTTCTCATGAGTACCCCAGTGATGTTAGTAATGACAGCGATGAAGAATTCATTCCTCCCCAACATTCGCATGATATTTCAGATTGTTTGTCATTGTAACTAACTTATAACATTATTCATTTATAATAAATATTTGTTAGTGATAAAGTATTCTACAAAAATAATGCATGTCACCTATTTTCCTTTTTACACATCACACACTAGCGCTAAGTGTGTAAATAATTTTAACTCTGGTACCTATTACACGCTGGCGCATAGTCAAAAATTTCTGTCAGAAAAGGCCTAAATATTACTTCAGTATGATACACATAATCATTTTTATTACCACTTTTGAATATCCTATTCGTTATAAAAAGTGAGTTTGCCTTCTGTCGGAAAAAACATTTCTAACGCGGGGCAATAGCTATACAATTCCTCACGCAGCAAAAGTTTAATACAGATACAAATTACGTAAAACGGTATATTGTATGTTCCAGCTTTTATGTAAGTATAAATTTGTTAGTAAAAATATCCTTGTTTATTTTATATCCAAACGGATTATATTATTTTTTTTTTAAATCATTCGTATAAGCCATCTTTTAAATTATTAAATGTTAATTTCAAGCACTCATGTTTCGTTAGAATCCCTCCAATTAAATTAATATTTTAAAAATTCTCACACAGTGCACAGAGATTCATGATCTGAATACTAGTATGCAATGCCTCTTTGCCATGACTGCAGAAGATTGCGTGGAGATCATAGAGTACTTGGACTACAATTATTACATATTCTGCAGCCTTACTATCAATAGGATTACGCTGGGGACAGCCACACTCGTAAGTATGTTACTTTCCAGGTAGATTTCATACTCTTTCACTTTTCATACTGTACATTTAAACTGAGTTCTGCTGACGTTTTTAGTGTATTTATTCAAGAACTCATAATTTTCGTAGAAAGATTCTCAGTAGGATTTTATAAGTGATTTTTTAAAATATGTAGAGTGAATGTAACAGAAATTTTTATAATGAAAGCACTCAAATGTTAGTAATAAATTGTAATTCTGTAATAAATCTATATAGTCTTTCTACAAGTGTTTCTTAATTTATAGATTTATTTTTTACAAAATTAAAATGCTGTTGCAGTTTTAACAAATGAAATTTTTTGACGCTGACTTTGCTTTACATGGTTAATTTTTTACGTATATAGCATCTGAAAGAGTTTTTAAATCAACGAAAAATAATAATTTTCTTTAATGAACTTATAATTCAAATGTCGATATAGTATATTTTTCCTTTGATAGACAACCTTCGTCCTCCAAATGTTTTTATATAGTTATTTATGACATTTTTTTTTATTTTAAGTTCCATTTTCTCTCCTTTACTTTAAAAAATTCCGCTCCTCCAAATTTTTTAATAGCTTTTTCGAATTTCTCTTTAAGAATCTATTTTGTAACTTTATTTACAGTTATTTAGTAAAACTAATTAAAAACATTTTAAAGAAACAAATACTTAAAATTCGAAATTTTCATAACACTAATTTTAAGGCAATAGTTTAACACATGGTATGTTTTTCTATTATACTGCTGGCCATCAAAAATGCATCCCCAAGAAGAAAAATAAATATGAAAGCCAAATTTTTAAGGCAAATAACAAAAAGTACAAAGGTTAAATGATTCAAAATACAGATTCCCTGAGGGCTGAGAAACACAAAGAAATCAGTATTTTGTGTGTTAGCAATTGTTGTATTTTGTGTGTTAGTTATTGTCAGCTACCTCGATTGACAATAACTGCTTTGTACTGAATAAAAGGAATATTGAAAGTGTTGTTGGGATATAAAATACCCCCATAATAGAATTTCCAGATAGTTTTATTATGGGTTTACATCCATTTTTTTTTCTTAATTTCCATTTGTACTGAAATATGTGATCATAAAACAATGTAATATATTTTGCAGATAATTTGGCTAGCAATGCTATTTGTTGCTCTGGGGGTAACTTCGAATTATTTGTAAGTATATTTCAATTGCCAAAATTAATATACTTCATGCTTTGAGCTCATTAATTAATTAAAAAGTTATTCGTTTAAAATGTAATTTCCGTTCAGAAATTATTATTTATACTTAATTTACTTTATACTTTATTATTTATACTTATATATTATTAATCTAAAATGTAATTCCGTTTCCCCCTTTAATTAACAAAAGCAGTTCATTCAAAATATAATTTCCTTTCCTCTTTAGCAAATTTTAATATAAAATGATCATTTCCTTAAAATTAAATATACCTAATTAATACACAATAATTGAATGCTTAAAAATTTAACTAATCAGTTCAAGATATTAATATCAGCTGCTAATCTATTAAATTAAATGGTATATATTAAAGTATTCTGAAAACAAATATTTGGAGGAAATGTGATAATTTCCCTTAAAATTTTTTAACTGACTTATACTTGAATAACATAAACAGAAAAAAAATACTACAAATAGTTTTCTCAAAAATATTATAAATCGCTTTGATAAAAAGTAAAGGAAAAAGCTGCAATAAACTATTGCAACAGGAAAAGCATATGATTATTCTTAAGTTCTTAATAATAAGTTAAAGTATATGATTTTGAATTGGTTGAATGATATAAAAATTAATGGTCTGAATGCTATAAAAATTAATCATCTTTAAAAAATAAGACACTAAAAAATAAGACATAAAAATAACACACCTTTCAAATTATCTGCATTATTTATGAATATATCATAGAATTCTGCTAACAAAATTTATATTATTAGATATGAATGGCCTATATACAATTTTCGGGCATATTACAAAATTATTCCAAAGCGCTGAATGAAATACAAATAAAATGTTTTAATAACTTTTAATGCAATTACAAAAGATGATAACTTTCGATGTAATAATCCAATGTTGTCAGCAGGGCCTTTTTTAAAATTATGATGATTAAATAAATAAATTTTTGGCTAAGTTATCGGTTTTATTTCAGTCGGAAAAATGGACAGAAAGCTTATTATAACCTGATGTATGCTTGATAAGAATTAAAGGACTTGTGGAATTTTAAATGGATACTATCCAAATTGAACTCCAAAGGATTTTTGCATGTGGGTTTATGAGAAAAATTGTGTCTGCCTGATGCCTTGTATGAATTTACTGGAACTGTAGCATCGTATCACAACTACAATTAATTCCCTAACTTCTCAGTTGCTTGTCAATGTATGAGATGAAAATAAATATCTCTGGAACATACTGCAAGCAACTAAAGAAACTTACACTAAAATATATTAACTCTTGTGGTTACACTGGCAGCTAGTAAAAATGTTTTATTTCTATTGTTTAAGGCTCTAGTTTTTATTTCTATTGATTATAGCTTATTGATCTAGTTTTTATACCAACAATTCTTGGCCATCCTGCATATCAAAATATATGTGCTTTTAAATTTTCCATGAAAAAAAATAGACCATAACAGTATTTTTTATGGCTGATTATGTTCTTCTATAATATTGAACTAATTCTTGTCTTTATTTTTCAGCTTATGTCCTGCTTTATTCACCATTTCAAATCATTTGGGGTTATCTCAAAATGTAGCTGTATCCTTTTCATTGCGAATTTATTTATAATCTTTTATATTTTGCATGACAGCTGACTTTCTTTAAGCTTTCAAATAAAAAATTAAAGGAGATCTTCTTTTAAATTTTGTAAAAACATTGAAGCACAGTTCACATATGTGTCACTGTGAAAAGAATGTATTATAAATTTATCGTGATTTGATGTGAATGTGTTCAATTGAAGTCAATTTGTTAAATTATACTTTGATTCCTTATATTCTGAAAAAGAATTAAAGTAAAGTAAATTGATCCATTAAGCAAAAATAGAAAACGCCCTTTGCTTTATTAAATTTTCAAGTTATAAAATATGTTCTTTAAAGGCGGTATTGTAAGATACAAAACCAATAAGATTTATATTATATTGACTTATGTGCAAAATAATTATATTTACATAGTAGTTTCTAGTTTTCAGTTTAAATGTGTACTCTCCTTTTAAATATTTTTTTTTTTTTTACATTTTCGTGCCAATGTACTTGTTTGATGTTCATCATTTCGTTCTCAAAATTAATTCATAGTAATTAGAATTACTATCGCAAAACTGCAAAATTTTTAATCGTTATTTTAATAATTTTTTTGTATTTTCTTTAGAAATGATTTTCTTCAAATGTCAATTGGATTAACTCAAAACAATATAGCTAAAACAAGGAAAACGACCTACCGAGAAGAAATCCGAATTGGATGAAAATCGATAGATTAAATGTTTGTGTTGTAAAAAAATTCGATTGAAATTTCAGAGGAACTCAATATTGGCACCCCAATTGTGGTTATGAAGTGCCTAAATTCCAAGGATTTAAAATCTATAACCCCTTTATTAACCCATTTTTATTCCTTAACCCAAAGTCAGGGCGTGACGCTGCTTGCTTTTGGAAATGGCTCTCCAGATATATTTTCTTCTGCAGCTGGTCTACAGAAGGCGTCCGCAGAATTAGCCATCGCCAGTCTTGTAGGTGAGTTCCATTCTCAGATCCCTCCATTCTTCTCAAAGAAAAGATGTCTACAAAAACTTAAATTGGCATTTTAAAGAAACAGGAAATTTTTTCAAAACTATTTTCTTTAATGGTATGGTAAAAAAGTATTTTGAGATCAAAGCAAATTTAGTAAATACGAGGTAAATCGGGAAGATTTTTTTATTCGCAGGAGCCGGTATGTTTGTGACATCTGTGGTAGCCGGTTCTGTCTTCTTCACTCAAGACTTCACCCTCATGATACGACCTTTCTTGCGAGATATCGGTTTTTACATCATAGCTATCAGTTGGACATTTGCCCTCTTTTCCACTGGAACGTCTTATATCTATCACGGGATTGGTAAGCATTTATTTATCTTTATTAAATTCAATTAATGAGATGCCGTTATGGTAAATAAATAAGAAATATAGATAAAAATTATGACATTGCAGTAGCGCTTATGTTGTTTCCCATTTTAACTGCGTTTTGAAAACTAGTTTTCGGACGAAATTATGTCTATGTCCTTTAAAGTGTCAGAGGTATTTCGGAGTTTTTCTGCATCACATCGAGTGGTTTAACTTTAGACTTGGGAAAAAAAATCAGACATTCTAAAATGAACATATAAGGGGATTAAAAATGGTAGTTATTTCAATAACCGAAAGTGAAAACAGAAAGGAAAAGAAAGCAGAGAACACACTCTTAGTTTGAGAGTTATTTTCTCTGTAAACCACCCAAATTGCATAGATCCATTAATGGTCAAATCCTTTCCAATAAGCAGGGAAAGTATGACAATCAGAAGCCAAGTCAGACAAACAGACGCTTGGTAGGTAGCAAGTCAGTCATCCGATAGGATGGCATTCTTCTACTAGAAATTTTAGTATCTGGTGGAAAATCACCTTAATTTTCATAAACAACAGTGGGTCGTGGCGACTACTTTAGGCCTAGAACAGCACGAACCGTCTAAGTTCTTCTTTAGGCTGCACATATCGCTGCACTTCCCACATATCGGTATTCGAAGTCGGAATTGTAGGAGAGAATTGAATACGAAATTAATTTCATATCTGAGTTATATTTGAATCAAAGAAAATTTGGAAAAGACTTGTTATTTATGATCATAAAAAGGCCATGAATATATAATGAGATCCAAAATTCGGCTTACACAGTAAGAATGAATATTAAAACATATTTAATTAAAAGCATACTAATAAAAATTATAATAAGTATGTTTAATAAAAGAAATAAATAATAAGATATGCTTTTTATGAAATAGGATTTAACTTTTAAATAACCTGATTCTTTCAAAATTAAAATAATAAATAATAAAGTTTAAAAAAAATAATAATAAAAATCCCACACTCTCCCCCAAAAAAATTAATCGACTGGGCCATGTACAGGTTACCTATAAAATTTAGAATTTAATACACATCATAAAAACTGTATAACGATAAACACAACTTAATGTATAATAATAAAATAACGGCAATCTTAAAAAATAAAAAAACAATAGAATTCCAAAAAGATTTTGTTTTTTTTTTTAAATGTCATATTCACTTAGAAATAAAATTGTCTTTGCTTTCATCAGATTCGGTTTGTCGTTCTATGGTCATTTTTGTGCACACTTTGGGCTACTTAGACCAGTACTTACAGTTTTACAGTTTAACGTAGATTCCGAACCACCAACAAACATCCACGCCCCCGCCAGGATTCGAGCCTGAAGCCTATAGTACTAATGGCCAGAGTGCGAGCCAATTGGCCATCAGGACGCGTTTAAGAAAAAAGATTATAGAATAAGAAAATGTTTATACTAAAAAAAATAATATATTTATCAAGGGAAACATTATTTGATCGCTAAGCATTAAAAGATCGTTTAAACATTATTGGATAAATTATTATACATCACTCATCATACATTCTTCTAAAACACGTTCTCGTTTTATTTCATATATTTTCAATTATGTTTAGAAAATATTTTGTAAGTGTAAAAGAAAAATATAACCATTTGAATAATAATACTAAAGGTACCCATTTTGTAAATTTAATTTATACCAAGAAAGAATAAGGCAGTGATTTACATAGCACATTGTTATAAGAGACTTGTTTTGAAATTTTGTTGTAACATTGTAAAATATTAATAGTGAATAACAAAAATTTATGTTAATACTAGAGATATTTTATATGAAAATGAGTGTAAAGTTAACAATGAAACAACCGTTGTTCACGTGAATTTCTTTTTAGGATTTGTTGTACTTTATTTTATATACATTATCGTCGTCCTTGGAAGCCGCTTCATCTATGTCAACAGACAGAAGCAAAAGGAAAAAGAAACAACTGACGATGATAATCAGAAAAAAGAAGTGGAAAAGGGAAAAGGGGAAAATAAAAATGAAAATTCTGAGAGTAAGTGAACTCTCCTTTATTATTATTATTATTATTATATGGAATAAATAAAGTAATGGTCAGTTGAAAAGACTTATGCAGAATTTAGAAAATAACTTTTTTTTTCTATTACGATATCACTCATAAGTTTTTTCTCAGATTCAATCTATATGAATCAAGTGATCTTTACAATCATAACGTAGGTGTAGTACAGAATGTTAATCACATACTTTTTAACTGCTCCAACGAGACTTGAGATTTCTAGAAAAAAATTTAAGAAGAGACTGACATTCCAAATAGTCAAATGGCCATCAAACTTTTCTCAAAATGTTAATAAGAAGGTTGCTCTTAAAATCCTTTGTAAATTTCTAGTTTCTCAATACTTATTTTAATAAATATTTACCTAAAACTCTTTTTTTTATAAACTCTTATTTTTATTTCTTTTTTATAGTTATTAATTTAAAATTCATTATTTCTTTAATATTTTTAAATTTTTGGTATTAATTTGTTTGTTACTAACTACTATGAGCTTCATGTGATACTTTCTCTAGTGCATGAAAATTCCTTGCAAATTTGAATTAAAAAATAGATAATGATATCTTTGTAGAGCATATAGTTCAACATAAAATGTCTATAGTTCAATTAAAATGATAATAAAGCGCATATGAAAACAAATTCATGCAATGTAAAGTAATGTACAAAATATAAAGCCATTAAATTCAAACACAAAACAAATTTCCGATTTTCATTGGGGGTTAAGATGTCGATCATCTGAAAACGCAGAACGAAACAGGAGAGGAGTAGCACCCGTCAAACTGTAACCGCACAAGGGATTACCAAAATTTCCCAATGTGCTATAAAAACTTGATAGGAAAGTCATGACCATCTTGGAAGTAGAGATAGCCATAGCTTTTAAACTGTCATACAGCTATACAGGATGTTTCAAAGATAGTCAAAAAATGTAGACAGATAGAAAAAACCTAAATAATCAGATTTAATATAAGAATGTTGGTTTGAGTGTTTGACAATTCAATAGCTGCCTCCCCAGAAATCTCTTCTTGCACATCCTTTGAGCAGCCACAGTAATTCCATTTGCAGTCTCATACATGAAATGCATGTCAGCGAGCTCTGAATTGGTGTAACGATGCATTCTGCTCAAAATCTGTGCGGGGAATGATGATTAAAGGCAGCAAAGCGCTTTCACCAATCGATCTCAACAGCGCCCTCTACCTAACATGGCATTTTCGCACCCATATCTGATTATTTCCGCTCCTCTACCTCCTGCCTTTACATTTTTGCCATATATTTTTGAAGAACCCTTCATTGTGCATTCTTTCCAATGATTTTGTTGAATATTTTCTTTTAAAGAGATAGTTCAAATAGTCATATTCACAATAATAATAAAAAACGAATTATATGAAAAGAAGAAAAGCATTCTAATAAAAGTTTCGTTTGTTTTTGCTAATCATAAAATAATATTTTATATTTTTAAATACATAAAAAATTTTAATTATTTGCAAGAAACAACATTTATTATAACAACCCATAAATTTAAACAAATTTAAAAGCGTCAGAAGTATTAGAAAGAGTAAAAATTTTCAAATTTAAAAGCGGTATATACATACAGTAAAAGCTTAAGCACAATACTGAAACAGAATTCGTACTTAAAAAATTTTAAGAAATCTTTTATAAAACTGCTCAAAGTAATTACAGTTTTTTGTAATAAAAATCATATTAACTAAAAACTAATCAAATTAGAAATATTTTTAACCGAAATTTTTTAAATAAAAATATTTTTTAAATTTGAATTTATTTTCTCAAAATATTTATTTTTGAAATTGTATAACATTATTACATATTATCATACTTTAATTCAATCTAAATTTTTATTTTAAACAAATGCTACCCAAAAAAACAATAAAAATTCAATATTTTATATTTTAAAATATTTATTAACTTAAGTTATTGCTTAAATTATTCAATTTATTTATTTATTTTTAAGAAAATTCGAAAAAATTTGAAGTTGATAAATATCAGGGTATAGTTTCAATTTAGGCTACATCTTGATGTCGTAGAAGGAATGGAGACTCAGAGACGCCGAGTGAGCTAATTATGTAATAGTTAAACGCATTGATATATGAGGTTGCCCAATTTTTCTGGTTTCTCATTTTGTAAATAATCGCTTATTTGGCAACTTGGCGAAACAAGGTGACCTCAAATAGCATTCAACTTGAGAATTCATTATTCATTAAAAAATTTAATGAACAAATTTCTATAAAAACTTTTAAACTTGATTTGTAATTTCTGTAATTCTGTAATCTTCGTAATATGATAAATTGTTTAATTTATTATCGAAATTAAGATGTAATGAAATATTTTTTTAATATTTTATGTTCTACATGAAATCGTAGAGGCACCAGCAAATGCGAATGGAATGAACGATACAATCACGTATGACAACGACCCAGAGGCGACAGCAGTTGTTCTAAAAGGTAAAAAAAAATTTTTTTTTTTTATACTTTTATGCAAAAAAAAAATGGCAATTATGATTTTTCTCCCTACTATTCCCTCTAATTAACTTTTTTTTTTTTTTTTTTTTTTTTTTTTTTTTTTTTTTTTTTTTGCGCTTATCTTTGTCAAGATTTTGAATAATGATTATATGAATAAATTTTATTAGTTATAAAATTATGGGTATTATTTTCGAAAGTTGAGTTGAACTTTTCGCTTCATTGATCAATATTTTTTGTGTCCTTGACAACTTTCAACGTTTCTTGTTGGTTTATTTATTTATTTATTTTTTTAGTTTTTTCCCCAGTTGCTCTTATTGATATACATGATATTTTTAATTTCTTTCACTAGTTTTTTTTATACATAACATTTTTTTTAATTTCTTCCACAAGCTAAAAAATCATATAATTAAATAAAGTAAAAGATTGTCTGGTGAAATCAAAGACCCTTTTATTTCAAAGTGTAAATGAGATTTTTCAAGAATAGAAAATCATTTGGAGTTTAATTTTTTTTAATTGCTGTTATGCGTTTATTGTTATAAATTAAGTTTTGTTTGTTGTTATACAGTTGTCATGGTATATATTAAATTCTAAATTTTATGGGTAACCTATACATCGGCCTAACCCAGGGGTCAGCAACCTGCGGCTCGCGAGCCGCATGCGGCTCTTTGGATGTGAAACTGCGGCTCTTTAGCTCCATACGCAAATATTATTTATTTTATCAAAAAAACATTTTAAAATCATTCTGAATTGATTAACGAGGAATCTGAAGAACTATTTCGTGACTTCAAAAACAAACCAGAAATCTTGAAAAAAATCAAAGATTTGCCACTATCCGCTAAAACAGTGCGATAGAATATCTAAAATATCTTCAAATGTAACATATTTGCAGGTGGAAGATATTCAACTTTCTTCTGCCTTATCACTGGCTATAGATCAGTCTTGCGACATAAAAGACATGACACAAGTTGCCCTTTTTGTCAGGTATATGTCTTCCCAAGGTCCAAAAGAACTTCTAGGATTGCTACCGCTCTCGGGACAAACTAGACGTTAAAATATAGCGAATGCCGTGCAAAAATGCATTGAAGACAATAAGATCGATTTAAATAAAATCGTTTCAATAGCAACTGATGGAGCCAGAAGTATGGCAGGAAAAAATAAAGGGGCAAAAACAATTTTTCAGAGCAAAATAAACCACGAAATTCTTACGTTTCAATGCATAATAATACACCAAGAAGCGCTTTGTGCCCAAACATTTCCGGCCGAAATAGTTGAGGTCATGAATTTGGTAATCAAGATTGTTAACAGCATCTTGTCAAAAGCATTCAAGCATCTTGTCAAAAGCGCGCAGTTTAAAGAATTCTTAAGCGAAATGGGGACTCAGTATTCCGACTTCCTACTTCACAATAAAGTGCGATGGCTTTCCAAAGGTAAGGTGTTGAAACGTTTTGCATTGTGCTTGAATGAAATAAATATATTCCTAAATGAAAAAGGCATTAATTACCCTGAATTAGAGAACGACAAATGGTTGCAAAAATTTTACTTTATGGTGGATATCACAGCGAAATTAAATGAGCTGAATCTAAAACTGCAAGGAAAGGGAAACCCAGCCTATGTTTTGGTAGAAGAATTGGTTTGTTTTGAAGAAAAATTAATTCTTTTTGCAGAAGATATTCAGAGCGGTAAATTACTTCATTTTCAATTTCTAAAGCAATATCGTGATAAAACTAGCGCAACTGTTGACAGGAGGTACTTCAGCACAGTTATAAAAAAAATTAAAGATGAATTTTCTGACAGATTTGAGCAATTCAAAACCAACAAAACCACTCTAGCATTCATAGTAAATCCTCTCAATACAAATAGTAACGAAATCCACATTGTGCCATTTGGAATTGATACTGGATCTCTAGAAATGCAATTGATCGATTTAAAAAGTAAACATTGTGGAGTGGAAAATTTACAGAGTTGAAAAGCAAGTTGGAAGAGTTGGAGGTCCAGAAATGTATGTACGTAACCCAACAAAAGTGGACAACTTTAAAAGAAATGCCGCGAGTTGAGGTACTTATATTCGACGTATGGAATAGTCTTCCAGATTGCTACAGTGAGGTGAAGAAGTTGGCATTTGGAGTGCTGACTATCTTCGGATTGACATATTCGTGCGAGCAAGTGCTCTCTTGCATGAATATAATTAAAAGTAAAGTAAGAAGCCAACTAAAAAATGAAAATTTAGAATCGTGTTTGAAACTTAATGCAACAAATTATGAGCCAAATTTTTCCAAACTTTCTAAAACCATGCAAAGCCAATGCTCCCATTGAATTTGTTTGCTCAAATGTATGTTATTGTTTTTTTATTTTAAGTACAAATTAAATTGTTTAGTAAAGTTTAAATTTACTACTTGAATAACCATGCAAAGCCATCGCTCCCATTGAATTTGTTTGTTCAATTGTTTGTTAATGAAGTACAAGTTAGTGTTGTAAGTAAATGTTAAATTGTTTTAATTTTTTACTTAAATAATAAGTAATTATCTAATAATTAATAAATAGAATGATATAATGAATAAATAGATATGTTTTCTTATGAATAAATAGATTAGTTTTTTTTAATCAAAAAACTTTATTTATGCGAGTACTAACAGGTGGGTTAGTATTATTAAATTGGCGCTACTAGTATCAAATCCATATGAGTTTTAGTTAGCCCTAACCTTCAAAAGACACGTGTATAAATTTGACAGCTGTTGCACTATTAGTATGTGAGTTATAGCATTTTTAGTGAAGCAACTTTTGTTAGTTTGAAAAAATGGATAAAAAGGAATTTCGTGTGTGCTAATAAAGCATTGCTTTTTGGCGAAAAAAAATACTATTGAAGCCAAGGCTTGGCTTGATAAACATTATTCGGACTTTGCACCAGGAAAATCAACCGTAGAGAAGTGGTTTGCTAAATTTAAACGAGGCGAAATGAGCACCGATGACGATGCGCGCAGTGGACGCCCCAAAGAGGCTGTTACCGACGAAAACATCAAAAAAGTCCACAAAGCAATTTCTGATAACCGTAAAGGCTCGTTCCCACCGAGGCGAGAGACGTGAAGATGCAAGAGGCAAGCGACCAAATTTTTTCGACCCTTTCACAGCGAAACGTCAGAAATAGCATTACGCATAGTGAAAAAACGCTTGGAGTTGAAAGTTGGGCTACTCCACGCGGCGAACTGCAAACCGGTTTCAGGCGACCGCGGTGAGGTCAAATTTTGGTCGCTTGCATCTTGTCGCCTTGGTGAGCACGAGCCTTAAAGTGAAGTTGATTGAGATAGCTGAGACCCTAAAGATATCAAAGAAACGTGTTGGACATATCGTGAATGAATATTTGGATATGCAAAAGCTTTGTTCAAAGTGGGGGCCTCGCGAGCTCACAATCGACCCAAAACAACAACCAATTGATGATTCTAAGCAGTGTTTGGAGCTGTTCAATAGTAATAAACCCGAATTTTTTGCGTCGATATGTGACAATGGATGAAACATGGCTCCATCATTTCACACCGATGTCCAATCGACAGTCAGCCGAGTAGACAGCACGTGATGAACACTAAAAATGCTATAACTTCATTAAAAATGCTATAACTCAAAATACTAATAGTGCAACAGCTATCAAATTTATACACTTGTTTTTTGAAGGTTAGGGCTAACTAAAAATCATATGGATTTAATACTAGTAGCGCCATCTATGTGTCAGCCTACGAACTTTTCAGCCCACCTGTTATTTATTGATGGCAAGAAAACATTTTGTGGGTCTTTAAAAACTTTGAAATTTGTAAATTGCCATTTTTGGCTCTTCCGACTCAAAAGGTTGCCGACCCCTGGCCTAACCGATGATTTTTTTGGGGGAGGGATTTTTATTTATTCAGTTAGTTAGTTAGTTTTATTATTTATTATTTTAGTTTTGAAGAAGGTTGGAATACTTAAAAGTTAAATTCTATTTCCCAAAAAACATACTTTATTATTTCTTTTATTAAACGTATTTATTATAATTTTTATCATTATGCTATTAATTAAATATATTTTAATATTCACGACCAGTATCAAAGACTTCTTACTGTGGTAGGCGAATTTTGGATTTCATCCTAGAATCATAGTCTTGTATATGATGATAAAATAACAAGTCTTTTCGAAATTTTTCTTCATCAAATATAACTCAGATATGAAATTAGTTTCCTATTCATTTTTTTTCTGTAATTCCGACTTCGAATACCTATATCTGAGAAGAAATCGAGTATCCATCTTAAATTCGGTGGTAGATAGAGGTAAAATTTAATTGCAAATTGAGTGGAGAGGATTTATTTATTAGAAGAAACGATAATAAATAAAAGGTTAATATGATGTATTGATGAAGAAGCCAGACGTAGAAAGATATAATACTTACTCAATGTTAAGAGAATAAAATTGTATATTTTATTTTATAATTTCGATTTAAATACAAATAGCATTCAATTAGTTATTTGTAAAAATGTTTTACCAGTTAAATTATGTTGAAGGAATCATTTTATATGAATTAAGAGTATTTTCATTGTTCAAAAGCTGTCCTTGCGATTTTACATCTCCGTACGTTCCGCGAACGTGATTTAATCTCAGACAGAACTTCAACAATTTTTTTGCATAAACAAGTATCGGAAAAAGCATTGTGCTAAACCTTTGAACCAAAAAGATTTACAACTCTGGATAGTATTGCGTAAACATCAAACGAGATTCCTATTTACATGATTTAGACGATTCACATGCTTCCTCAGGATTTAGTAGGATCATAAAGGATATTTAATTGAGCTTTATGAAGTTATGTAACCATAGTGAACCATAGTAATCGAAGTGAAGTATACTTTATGAAGTTATGTAACAATTTAAGAATGCAAATACGACTGAAATTATTACTGACAGAAAAATTGTGTATCAGGGATTTCTAAATCATAAAAGCTATTTCAAATATTGTAATTTTCTGTCTATAATACGCAGACTACACCCTAAAAATTAAGATTTTGTTATGTGGATAATAAACCGCTGAGTACAGGATATGGATATTTTTCCCATAAGCTTCGTGAATCTTTATATCTATAATAAGACAAAACTTTTTACAAGAGAAAAACTATCTTCTGAATATAAAAACTTTCACTCACTGGCAACATTTAATTTTGATGATTAAGCAGCTCCCATACTAAAATGTTTCTTTGCTGCTTCTTAAATGCACATCAGATTGGTTTGGTTTGTCACTCTACGGTCATTTTGTGCGCACTTTAAGCTAATTAGACCACGAACTACAGTTTAACGTGGATTCCATTTATGCCACCTCAAGGATTCGAATCTAATGCCTGTGGTACTAAAGGCCAGAGCGCAATGCTATTTACCACAGAGTTTTAACATTGGTGACATTTACTGCTTAAGTATACCACGAACAACCCACCGAAGGGTGATGTGGGGAGGAGAATGTTTTATGAGTAGGACTTTTGAGGATAACTGCCCCGCATCTGCTTAGAAAACTTCCCATCAAAGAATCTGACTATCACTGCGAGACGCTTTATAGATATTATTACAATCGTCATTGATTCTCCTCGTTTCTAAATGCAATGACCATAACAATGCCAATATCTTCGAACCTACGTCCTTCCGTACGCTAGAGGCGCAGTTGCCACTGGGCTATCTACCGCATTTGAAAAGTATTTACGACCCAGCATAAATATGATATTAAATGTAGCCTACCGCATGTAGAAGTTTCTAAACATGCTGTTGAGAAACCCTGTATACTAATAGTAATCAGAACATTATTTGTGTCCTCTATTAAAATGAAAAATTATTTTTAACAAAAACAATGTTAAAAATATATGATGTTAAATAAAGCATGTTATTTTTTTCTAATTTTGTTATAGAATTTTGAAATTGTGTTAGCATCATCTATTAGCATCCTCCATCAGTTGTTTTTAATAATTTTGTTACAGTATTTTGAAATTGTGTGAGCATGTTATTTTTTATAATTTTGTTATAGAATGTTGATATTGTGTTAGCATCCTCCTAGTTGGCATCATCTATTAGCATCCTCCATCAGTTGTTTTTAATAATTTTGTTATAGTATTTTGAAATTGTGTGAGCATTCTACATAATTGAATGTATTTTATAACAAGTTAAAGAGTACTAAATTGCACGAAGTGACTTAAATCTGTATCAAATTAATCCTTTTGCTTTTTCAACAGCTTTTTACTTCGGCGGTTTTGAGTGGGTGGACGGAGGAAGACGACTGTCAAAAGCGCACATCCGATTGGACGAGAGACGGAGATCTGTGCCCAGGAACAGCATCTACACCATCGAAAACCACCTGGAAAAGAATGTCTCACAGAAGAATGGTAACAGCATTTCCTTTTCTGTTTTCAAAGAATGAACCCAACTCTTTCTGAATACAGTAAAATACAGAGTTGAATTTTCTGTAAAATCTACTTCATTCCTTGCGGTAAAAATTATTGGCGACCTTTTTTTTAACGTCCTCATTGTCAAAAAATATTTTTTTAAAAATCAATTTTTTACTATCCGTATATCACACGATAATTAAATTAACCTCACCTGCTTAATGGCAAAAAAAAAAATTGGGTTAAGAATGTGGTCTGAATATATGTATAACTGAAACAAACTTTGAGATATTGTACAACTTACTGAAACGCGTGTTTTTTGTACAAGAATGTATCATCGGAAGTGACACTTTAAGGCACGGACACAAAAAGTGAAACATGAAAAGAAAAATACTTTTGCAATGTGCTTCTGTGATTCAATGTTTACAATAAATGCAATAATTGCGAACATTCACAGTAATACATGCTTGGTAGCGTCGAAGGAGTCATTAGACAACAATTCCAAAAAAGGCAAGACATTTCGCGCACTCTTCGTTGCTTTGGATGGTCAAACTACTGGATCTTCAGTTGAATCTCGTAAATGAAAATCAATTTGGAAAAAAAAATGTGCAAGAATAAAAAACGAGGATGCGTTGCGGTTGCGATGTGCGTTGTGGTTGTCGGTCAGAGAACTTAAAAACCGTCACGGGATGGACATCAGTTGGAATATTGTGCCTGCCTGTTGCGAGAAATTTGCTTAAAAGCGTGCTCGTTCCTCGGTGTATCTCTTCTAACCCTACATTCCAGTACAAAAAATGCGTGTTTTAGTAAGCTGCATCCCCCCACAAAGTTCGTTCCCCTCTCCTTTGAATCATCCCACATAGAATAATATTATAACCTATATATATATATATATATATATAGGTCCTTATTTTTATCAACATTTAATAAAAATAGGCGGGGGAGGGGGTAAAATCAAAAAGTAGGAAGGCAGGATAAAAAAAAGTTTATGAAAGCTATTCATACATGTGTAACATTATTTTCTGGATAAACACGAAGAATGTTTATAAATGGCTGACAAAAAAAAAAAAAAAAAAAAAAACATTAATAAACTGCTGATAAAGAATATTTATAAATTGCTGATAGTGAAGAATACTGCTGACAAAGATAGATCCAAGGATTAATTCATTGATAGCAGCGCATCAGGTTCATTCTTATCAAGAGGATTATTTTCGATCTGATTCGTCATTTTTATTTTCGTAATATCTTTTGTTTGTTTGAGAAACTTGTTTGAAAGTGTGCTCATTCCTCAACCCGTCACTTCCGACCATGCTTTGCTATACGAAAAATTTTATTTTTTAGTAAGCTGTATCATTCCTCAAAGTTTGTCCCATGTCCGTTGAATCACCTTGTTTAGATTTTTTTTTCAATGCAGCTGGCAAACAGACATGGACGTCTTGGATCCCTTAAGGCAAGCGCTGCACAGACGTTACTCACTTTGCATTACCCAGGGGGCGCTTGTAACTTTGAAGATAAGCCACGGACGCGGAGTAACAATGCCCCCGCAACGCTCTATGATCCTATTAGACCTACGGTTTAAAGGATCCCCTTTAAACCGTAACCCTTTAAACCTCCGAACCACTACACACATCCATGGCACCGCCGGGACTAGAACCCGAAACCTGTGGTACCGAGCTCCAGAGCTCTAGCCACTCGGCCATTCAAGCCCCCTTGTTTAGATATAATAATACTAAATGTGTTCTTTTGTGTATCTTTCAGTTCGTTCCCTTAAAATGGGTAGATGTCCATTAGGGCTGAGTATTTTTTTTTTTTTTTTTTTTTTGTCTGATAAGGGGGTGGTAGGAGAAAAAGTTTGAGAGCCACTGCTCATATAAAAGGGCCATAACAAAAAATAATGTTATAGAGCGTCTTATTAAAATAATTGCTTTTTATTTTCTTAAGGCCTCTCCACGAGATGACACTGCATTATTATAATTTCCGTAAACGAGAAAATAAGTTTTTAAGGCACGAATATTTAAAAAAAGAAGAAAAAAAGAACGCAACGTTGTTCTGAATACAGATGTCGTACGCCGATACAGTAGTCAGAACAAAGCGTGAAAACAAGGCAATAAGAATTTTTGCAGACGCTTTACAAAATGCGCGGAGCTATTTTATGGCACTCCTCTTCTTATTTATTTTTCACCTTTTGGAAGAATGCTGAATAGCAAATGAACGCCGTAAAAATTTATGCTCACCACTATATTTTGTCTCGCACTGCATAAAATGAGGTGCAAGATATTATTTATCCAGCAAATGCAACACTTTTCGGTTTTTTTTTCTCCTCGAAAAGATATTTCTCCGCGAATTCATTTATGTTATGCTGATGAAACTCTAAACACCATTTCAGACCATTTAGAAATATTTTTCTGTATTTCATTTAATAAAACAAATTCTACTTCGTAGTTACTTGGTTTCTATTTTCATTAAAACTGTATTAATTAAGTTAGGCATGAGTATAAGGTATAAAGACTATGAATGCTTTTGAAATATTAGAAGAAAATCAAATCAAACTATACTGTTTGCATTAAATGGCACAGAAATATAATATATAATTCAGAAACGGAAAGAAAATTATCAATTTAATATGTTTCGTAAAAGAAAATGAAGCAGTAATTTTCTAAACGAAACATTACTCCTCAAATATTAACTCCTTTTTTGGCGTCTATTCCATTCTCTCAATAATAATAAATCGTCCTTCTCATCGACAGTCGGTGGCCTGTTATCGGCATACAGGAGTGGAACAACAGGCCTACCGATTTCAATAACAACATTAAAAAATATATCGCTTCGAAATCTTTACATCCATAATATACTGACTGAAAATGAAATCCCAACGCCAACAAGGAGTTGTGCTAGATAAACGAAAGTTTTCACAACTCAAAGATTGAATCTATTCAAATATCGCTCTAGACATAAAAATCAATCTACTAGCGCTACTATGAGCATGGAAATCTCATTTGCGTTAAATACGGAATGTATATACTTGGTGAGCGTTATTTAACTTCCGGATTGGACATAGTGAGCTAGATATCAGTCACGAATACCTTTAAGGAGATGAAGAAGGTAATATTAGCAGTTTATGGAGTTTCAATTAGGCAGTTTAATAGAGCTACCAGAAAATGGATTTTCTTTTTGTGATACAACAGAAAGACTTGTATAATATAGGGATATATCCATTGTGTATGATTGTTGGCAGCAATGATATCGGGAAAGTATTGTCTCGAGAAGATCGGTACACAGAAATTGTCATACTGGTCATTATTTACAGTGACGACTACCATATTCACAGCATGGCCGTTGCGCATCGTATTGTATCTGCAGTAGAAATTCGAGCTTTTGTCGACAACAGAGTGACACAGCGAACGTTAAGAAATCGAATATTTCAGAGCCATATTCTCTACAGCTTTCATGTCACTAACTCCAAATCGACACCATCTGCACTATCAGTGGTGTAAACCTAGAGTTCATTGGAGAGCGGAGCGGAGATCTACTGTGTTTATATTTTGGTACTAATCATGGTAGCATGTTGGTTATAAGGAGTCCTAGTCCGAGCCAACCTGTCTGCATCATAGACATATAGGATACACACCAGGTGTTATGATCTGCAAAGCAATTTACTATGACAGCAGGAGTATTTTCATCGTTATCTCACTCATCTTGACAGAAAATTTGTAAGTCAGATTAGTGATTAGTGACACAAGTTAGCAAGTTTGCATTCAAAATCGTGGAGACTACCGCGGTACTCCCATTTCACACTAGAAAAGCTCAGGCATTCTATAACCTGTGACCTTCAAATTTTAATCAAATAAACAGGTTACCTAGACAGATGGGCTATTGAAAATAGCTTAAAGCAATTATTACCAAAGGTATTTGACCTACCTCTCTTTATATAGAAAATCTCTATATATATCTCTATCAGCTCCTCCTGGGAAGAAAATCTAAATTTTTAAGTGAACAAAGATGATGTTCTTTATATATTTATTTACCTACGTCTTAAAGCATAATAAATGAAGATCTAAAATAGCCACTTTGAAACTTGAATTATAAAATCATTTATTAAAATTAACAATAATAAAATTCGCATTGCAGTACAGAAAATTGAGATAACAAAGGATAATACGAAAAACAATGTTGAATAACATTAAAAATTATCCTAATGAGAAGGGTGAACTTGGTGAGTTGTTATGAATTAATTAATTCCCCGGCTCCAGTTTTGTGTGTCCGAAATAAACACACATTCCACTAAATATGAAGGAGAAAAGGCAATTCAAAGCTTTTGTGTTATATCCCATAATCCATTATAAACTGTAGACATCTGCTTTTGCAACTTTTAGAAAAGTGAAAAATCTATAAATATTTTTTTTTTCTCTTCCTTCTTTATGCTTTAGCCACACCCTCATTTTTCTAAACACCCAAAAAATTTATCCGAGGCTGCTTTGAAAGATCCAATGTTCCGAAATGAATTACCCAGAGGACCTTAGCCATTAGAACAGAAGAAAGTTAGTTATTCAGCATATTCAATACGCAACATTAAGGACCTGCTACTCTACATCCACATTTTTGTTACCACATTATGGAACTAATATTCATAAACGTGGCCTCTAGAATATTCATAGTCTCTTCCCTGAGCCCACCGAAATGATATTCTGTCCAACAAGGACATTCAGTTTTCTCATGGTGACAAAGCAAATAAAAGTCAAAGAAAGCAATTTAACGACTTCTTATTAAAGACATGCCTATCAATGCTCTTTTATACTCCAAAATGAGATCCTGTATTCTTTAAGCATCGGCGACATTTTAGCTTGGTGAATAAATTGTTCCGATACTAATAGGTTTCTGCACTCCAGTTAGTGGGATTGTTGCCGCACACCTCAATCTCACAAACTTCCAACCTCAATTTCTTTTTTTTAATAAAATTTATAGGAATAACCCTTCAAGTTGCAATCCTATATCGCTGGTCTTATCTCTATAACAATAATGTAAAATTCTATGGCTATCGACATAGAATTTTTTTTATGGTTAAGATTACCATTTATTACCATTACCATTAGTTTTCTTATGGTTAAGGTTACCATAAGAAAAATGAGTAAAGAAAACGATACAAAGTTCATTCGATGAAAATAACTAAATAATCACTAAAGCGGGAGACACAAATTTTGAACGCATTTATGCAATACCAAACAATTTATTCAGATTCAAAATCGATTACATCTATTCAATTGTCGCAACTTGTCAGCGAGTGAATCTACATTGAAAACAGTATGTTTCAATTTCGAATTTCAGAAACTAAAAAGTTTCTGTTCTCGGGTGGGGTTTTTTTTTATCTGTTTTGCTAATCGGCGTATTGTTAATCATTTGTACTTATTCAACTATTATGAAGAACAACCTTTATGTTTTGCTTAAATCTAGGTAGTGTTCAATCTCTTCAAAGCCAAGGCATGTCGTCGACAGAGAAGTTGGCTCCCGCCCTAGACGAAGATCGAGGGGAATTCTATGAATACCTAGTGAAAGTCTGTCCTGTCAATACTGAAAAATGGCAAACTTTACAGTGGTGGAAGAGATTCTTAGTCATCTTTAAAGTGAGTTCCTTTCAGAAAAGTACTCAATTTATGTCAGGTTTTGTGTTTTAATACGATATACAAAAGAATTTGTGGATGTGTGTTCAGTTCTTGCTTCAAAATCATTAAAAGTCTTGAATTACAAATGACATTGTACTGTAAACGATGTGAAGAAAAAAACCAACGTGCATATTATAGGAGGAAGTTTAATATTTTTCTACAAAAGCTTTATTCATAACTTGGAATGATTTTAAGCCAGTTATTCATTTAAGCCAACTCTGTAGTACTAAATCAAGCAATTTATTAAGTGATAGTAGTTAAAAGATAAACTAGCAAATTATAAATTAATGAAACTTGTGTATTTTTATATTACAATTTGTTTTCCTAAAAAGAAACAAAAAACATTTGCAGAGTCCAGCCATTCTCATAATGCGATTGACTGTACCAGTTCTGGACACCAGCGCAGATGATCTTAACTGGAACCGCCTTTTAATCTGTACTCAATGCATCACTGGTCCCATATTCATAAGCCTCGTAAGTGAGTGTAAGTACAATTGCTTTTAATTTAATTCTCTTTTTTGATATTTGATGTTTATTTTAACAAGCTCATATATTTGGATTGCCTTCATCTGGCTATATTGTTTTCGAAATGTTTTTATTTATTTGCCGTCCTCACAAAAAAGTGATGACAATGACATCTTAACTGTTGGGTAAAATGGACATTTATATGCGCCCAACTCTAAATTTACAGCACAAATTAATCCAATTATTATGTATTGCTGCAGAAAATGTAACAATTTCTTCTTCTAAATTTGATTCAATAATCTCGGGTGAGAAATTGGCATTAAGTTTTAAACTTTTAATCTTTGTCATAAAAATAAGCGAGATTTGAAAATAGTAGCTTTGGTACTTTTCTTGCCGATTTATTGAATGAAAAATAGGTTTTTGAGTATAATTAGATCATTTTCATAGAATAAAAACCATCACACCACACAAGAATAAAATTTTGTGCTTTCAGAAAACTATTTTATCATTAACAATGTTTAATGAAATTAAAGTATGGGAAAATACATAAATAGTTATGAATTCATTTAAATTTTATATGAATAATGCATCCGAACTTTTCTGATCATTTTTAAGGGATTCTTAAAGCAACTTTGAATTCTTGAATGAAGCAATCATAATTCACGACTTCCTCATTTTCAGATGCTTTTTACATGATAGGAGATGTGTTTCCCGTCTTCATATTGCTGATAGTTGCCAGTGTGTGCTGTGCTGCAATGGTGTACTGCACATCGGAAAGATTTATCCCACCAACTTATCACTGGCTGTTTGCTTACTTGGGATTCGCTGTTGCTGTCACGTGGATATATTGCCTAGCCAATGAAATTGTGGCACTTTTACAGGTACATTACATATGAATATCTTTCTGGCATATTTGATGTAATCATTCTCGTTGAATTTTATTTATTTGTGATTAATAGATTATATTTGTTGGTCACGATCGCTCAATTTATTTATACCATTCCCATCTTTTTTTTATTTTTAATTTAGAGATGTTTAATCGCTTTAGCAATTGGAATTTTTTAATATTTTACTGTATACCATGTTACATCAGTATTAAATGATAAATATACTGGCTAACTAATTAACTAACTGCCTACAACCCACGGTGGGTCAAGGCCGTCAGACTATTGGCAGATTTCGAGTCAGAAGACGTTTTTTTTTTCTTTTTACAAGTGTGGTTGTCAGCCTTGCGCTCAATGCTGTATAGTCATATTAGACCGGGACATATGATTTAGAATGGATTCTGAATCGCTACAAGCATCCCTGGCACCTCTGGGATTCGAACCCTGTGACACCGAGCGCCAGAATGCTAGTCACTCAGCCATCAGCCCTTAAAAAATGACTAAATAAATTAAAATTGCATAAATTAAAATTAAATAATCCATTCGTAACAATGTGAAAAGGAAAACAAATTAAAAATAATTTTCAAAAAAAAAATATTGACAGATGTAGCTTAGTAAGTGCAACATGCTTACCATTCTTAAATGAACGAATTCAAAAGATTCTATGTTATTTTCTTTCCTACTGAATTTTAAACGCTGTTTTGAACGCATTCGAGGTTGCAATTCGTATAATGCGATTGTTCCGATTATGTGACAAAAACAGTGAATGTTTCTGCAGAGCTTAACGTTCTTTTTTTCTAGGAATAAGCATTCTATTGTATTCTGATGGATTTTATGTAACTTTTATAGCTTCGTCGAATCTGTTTGGGATTTTTTTGTGTTCTCTTTCTTGAATATATTGCCCTTTCCTTTTGTTGATTTCTTATTTTAACTTGTTATGGTCTGTTTTGGAAGAAAATGGCTGCATAAATGTTATTCGTTTGGAAATATGTGGTGTAAATAAAAATTTTGTAATAAGAAAGAAATGCATACCCGTTAGCTTAAAATTCACAGCAGAATTGTAAATAGCTTGAAATAAAATACATTTTGTTAGTGATTTTAATGTGATATATCAAAATTCTGTAATCAAATTTTTAACTCTTTTGATTTTACTGACTTTAAAAATTAGTTATTGTTATCTACGTTTGTGTGATGAAGAAAAACGCCTAATAATAAAAAGGCAAAACTTTTAATATTTAATAGTTCTAGATAAACTTTTTTATGTTTCAATTATAATTGTATCATGATGCATATTTTTTTTAAAAAAATTATGTGACATTTTTGGAATTTTTTTCATAGATTGGTTATATTTTTTTTCGAAAACACAACACTAAAATTTATTTTTACTTGTAAAATTATTTCTGAACTTATTACTTCTTTAAAAAAAAATTTTTATTTATTTCTGAATTTCAACCGCCGTTTTAAAAAGGAAACAAATGAATCGATTATTCGTTTGGGGTGTTAGTTACATATGCACGACGCATAACTACTTTGAAAGAAAAAATGTTCAGTAGTTATTTTAATTTAATTTTTCTTTTGGTAATATACAAAATTAAATTTTTTTAATTATTGTATTAATTGTATTTAAAAACGCATCCAAAAATACTTTTCTCTCCTACTACGCTGCGCAATCTGAACCCATCCTGACTTAACTGTTTGCCAATTTTCCACACAATGGGTTGTTAATTTAGCATCGAAATACTAGTATGAAATATAGTATCGTATAGATAGTTGTATGAACTAAGACAAATTATAAATTGCACCTTGTTATATTAACGAATTCAATGCCTAAATTATTCATTTGTTTCAGCAATATAAACCAAAGTGATCCCGGAAGTGAAATCACAAATTTACAAGAAAACAATTTCTTATATGATTTCAAAACTGCATTGTTTTGATTTTCAATAAATATTCTATATCTAATTCTAACCATTCTAATGCTCTATATCTATTCTATATCTAATTCTAACCATTCTAATATTCTATATCTAATTTTAAAATTTATATGAATATACTAAAGCTAAAATTTTTGATATTTTCTATATAGAAAAAAAAATCTATGTTATAAAAAAAGAAGTTGTGATTTTTCAATCTCATTTTGTGTTTCTAAAATAGTTACACCAATAATACACTAAAAAAAAAAGTATTTATAATTTTTTTTTCCTTACAGGTTTTCGGAGTTATTTTTAATCTCAGTGATGCTATCCTGGGACTGACAATTCTCGCCTGGGGAAATTCGCTGTCAGGTAAATGAACAAATTATTAAAATTAAACAACTAAAAATAACACATAAAAATTAAGTTTAAATTGGCACATAAAATAAAAACTGCAACTTAGACTAAAAAGTATGACATGGCGTTGCCGAGCCATAGAAAACATAGTCTTCTTAGTTTTCATAAACATGGGAAAAAATATTTACAAATTTTAAAAAATTGTTATATTTTAACAAAAAAAATTATCATTTGTCATTTGTATGCCTAATGCTTAACCTAATACCTGAGTATAATAGTATAAGTATAATACTCTATATAAGTATAATACCTAATTTTAAGCATTCATTATTATCATGATTAATACATCATTATAATAATGAACGCTAAAAATATCCATATGGAATTTAGCAAACAAATATAAAAATCGCGAAAACAATAGCGGGTGAAAAAAAAATCTGATAATAACTGAAATAAAAACAATAGGCTAAATGAGACGCCACTAAAAGTGAGCAACAAAATGGCCTCAGACACGAAAAAAACTGCGATATAATTAGCGATTCGTAATTATTTTTAACAATAGTACCTGGAAGTGGGAAAATAAGATGGCATTAAGAAATATTTCTCATAACGAATAAAAGTAATAAATTAAATTCATAAAATAACAATAACAAATGAATTTTTTATTTTTGCAAATAAAAAAGTAACAAATCCAAAAAAAAGAACAAAATTGAGTTATAAATGCTATAATTTTTAAGATTTAAGAAATACAGATAGGCAAAACAGACAAACAAAACATTTACCTTATATATAGAGAAATATTATTTTATACGAGGCTTTATCAAACTTTTTGTTTGATCAACACACAGTCAACACACAGTGTAATCTTATATTTAAATTTCTGTGGTTTCCACTGTATGGGCACATGATATAGATTAACCAATAACATTATGAGATTATCAATGATACGTAAATTACGTCACTCCAAGTCTCACTTCTCATCAGTCTGCATTGAATGCAAAACAATAGTCTTCAATTTAAAAATCATGCATGATAAAATCCCCAGCCAATCAAATTTGTCTGGATATTGTTTCCTCTTTTGAAGAGCTATGTTCTTTTTATTCTCCCAAAATATTCTTCTTATATTATTCTATTCTTCACTTAACATTAATTCTAAATTTTAATTCTGACTAATTTAAAAGATAAATTCTAATTTTATACAGTTTTTCTGATGAGCAGTTTTTCGTAATTAACTTTACATAGGCTCTCCGTAATTGGTACGTCCATTGCCATTGTATAATAAAAGCACAGAAACTTATATTGATAACTTTTGCAGGAAAAACAAAGGGAACGATGACGTAGTGAAAGAACATTTAAGAATATTGGGGAAACAATAACAAATTTTATTTTGTTATTGAATTAAATAGTTTAGAACTGGGTAATTTCAACGCATTAGTTAACCGAACCAGCAAAGTTTTGAAAATTATATGTATTTACTTTATGCGCTTAACAGCTTAGAAATGCTTGTAAAATCTGTAAACCCATTTTTCTCAGAACATTTTTATTTTTGATTCATTCTACCTTTTTCTATTTTAATATTAAAACTCTACAACTTAAAATTTATATGATTCTTGGGTAACATAAATCTACGAGTTTTCAAATAAGTATATTTTTTTCCATTTATTAATGATGTTTTTTTAATGAAACTTTGTTTAGTTTTTTCTTTTAGTTAATAATTTTTAGTGAACTTAAATGTAGGTAAAAAAAATAGAAAGTAAATTTACCTTTATTAGAAAAATATATTGAACTTTAATTTTTAAGGGAAAAAAAAGAAGAGAAGTAAAATGTATGAAAAATGTTTTTATAGCCTTTTTAAAAATATCGTATCTCTAACCTTCATAGTTCCCGAGAAAATAGCATTGAAGGATGAATTGGACGTAGTAGAAATGGGGTAATTGAAAGTTATTTTTAATATGATTTATGCAAAATAAAACTTCCTTTTTGTAGACTTCCTGTCAAACATAGCAGTAGCCAGGAAGGAATTTCCAAGAATGGCCATATCGGCGTGTTTTGGAGGCCCACTTTTAGGTAAGATAATACTCACAATGTGTTTCACAGAGACTCTCTACTTTTTAATTAGTTACAAATGTGGCGCTATATATTTGCAGTCGCAATACGAACAGGCCGATGCTTGGCTGCGTTTTCCCCCACAGTCTTGAATATTCATTTGAGGTCTTGTGTTCTTGATTTTTATCTGGAAAATTGCAGAATAATCTTGAGTTTTGAGTCTTATTGAGGAAATAAAAACGTATGATAACTATTTTAAAGTGAAAAAATATATTTATACTATGTTATGGTTTTATTAGAACAAAATAGTTTGGCTAAACTTTATCCGTAGTCTCTGTTATGTTTTCTACTATGTTGTCAGTTGAATATTTGCTTTAAATAAAAATCTATCAACCCTAATGCTACCCTTAGCTTTCTTTTTTTTTACTTTTGTTGTTTTTATGTTGCTTTAAATTGTGCTGATAAACTTTATATTAGATATAACTGGTGAATACATGTTATAATATGGTATGCAACAAAAGAAACATGCATGAATAATTTTTTTTTAAATTTTCTTAATTATTCTTCCCTTTTTAGACTATCACCACCCTCTATTTTTATTAAAAGCCCCTAAATGTACCCGAGATTTGTAAAACCCTCTTCTTCACTTGACAGGTCCCTTAGAGAGCGGTATCGCTCATTTTGGAAATCAGTGCATAATAATTTATTTTTTATTCTTTTCACGTTTCAACTGCGGAACGCTTAGAAGACTGACAGCCCGCTGTCTGCTACACTTGTAACTTATTTTAAACTTTTGTGTCAAATTTTTTACGGCATTTTTAGTATACATACCTCTTGTTCCATTCTATCGCCATTTCCGAATTATTTTATTTCATGGTCAAATAATTCGTTTTGAAACACGCTACACACGGATGTGATCTTAGTTATTGCAAAATTCATAACATTTTCAAATATATAAGTTTTTTTGTGCATTTTAGCTCTCTTATTAGGACTTGGGATACCGTGCATCATAGAAATCATTAAAGGACGAGCTCCACCCCCATTTCCGGTGAGTTTTTTTTTTCTTCTAAAATTTAAGAAACTTTAACTTAAAGAAATGAAAAGGTAATTCTATATGCAATACAAAATGCATCTAAAGAATTCAAAGCAGTCGCTAATAATTTTTAATAAAAAAAAAAGTAAGAACAGTATTTTAACAATCAAAATCCTCGAAATGCCCGCTTCCTGACCTAGTAGGAAAGTGCTCTGTTAGCATACCATGTTCGAATCCAGCGACTGCTCTCAAAAACGAGAATATTCAATGACGATTTAGACAGCCTATATAAGTATCTCGCATCGATACTCAATCTGCCAGGTGAAAGGTTTTCGGGTTTTCTCTTACTTGATATGCAAATACAGAACAAATGCTACCAGTTCTCCTGGAAGACAATTCTTCGCCTTCATTACCGGATTGCTCGTGTTATACACAAGTAAAACACAGAGCACACCGATGTTCAGCAAAAAATATATATAACAAATATTTTTATACAATTTTCGAATAAAAAACTGTTCAAAAGACATAAAATGAAGATTCGAAAGAATTAATAAAACAAAAGATATGTTGTAACAAACTATTTAAAAGATATAACAAAACAAACGATTCAAAAGATTTAATAAAACAAACTGTTTAACAGATATAATGAAACAAACGATCCAAAAGATACAATGAAACAAACGATTCAAAAGATATAAGAAAACAAATGATTCAAAAGATTTAATAAAACAAACTATTTAAAAGATATAATGAAACAAAGATTCAAAATATATTATGAAACAAAGATTCAAAAGATATAATGAAACAAACTAGTTAAAAGATATAATAAAACAATTTATTCAAAAGATTTAATAAAAAAAACTATTTAAAAGATTTTATAAAACAAACTATTTAAAAGATTTAATAAAACAAACTATTTAAAAGATATAATGAAACAAAGATTCAAAATATATAATGAAACAAAGATTCAAAAGATATAATGAAACAAACTAGTTAAAAGATATAATAAAACAATTTATTCCAAAGATTTAATAAAAAAAAACTATTTAAAAGATTTAATAAAACAAACTATTTAAAAGATTTAATAAAACAAACTATTTAAAAGATATAATGAAACAAAGATTCAAAATATATAATGAAACAAAAATTCAAAAGATATAATGAAACAAACTAGTTAAAAGATATAATAAAACAATTTATTCAAAAGATTTAATAAGAAAAAACTATTTAAAAATATAATAAAAAAAACTATTTAAAAGATTTAATAAAACAAACTATTTAAAAGATTTAATAAAACAAACTATTTAAAAGATATAATGAAACAAAGATTCAAAATATATAATAAAACAAAGATTCAAAAGATATAATGAAACAAACTAGTTAAAAGATATAATAAAACAATTTATTCAAAAGATTTAATAAAAAAAAACTATTTAAAAGATTTAATAATACAAACTATTTAAAAGATTTAATAAAACAAACTATTTAAAAGATATAATGAAACAAACGATTCAAAAGTTATAATAAAATGAAACAAGCAATTTATGGATCAGCATCAAGGAAAATAATAATAATAATCTTGATATTGTTTACCTGATCCAGAAAACTCCATAATATTATTTTAAGATAAACAATAATTATTTGTTGTAAAAAAAAATAATATTATCCTCCGCTCGTGGTATGCATAAGTGGGACTGGTGTGTAACAACAAAAAAACTCATTATTTAACGTACTAATTAAACATGGGTTTTGTATCACATTTATGGTAATAATTCTACCGATTATAAACTTATTAAATAATTTTCAATAATATATAACATTCTTTGCTTAAAAAAATTTTGCAAAATATCACAACAAATTTTAGTATTTTAATCTCGTTTATTCGGAATTATTAAAGAAAACAAAATTTGTAATAATCGCTATCAACAGATTTAATGTAAAATATAATTTTCTATCAAAAAATTATTTTATCTTGTAAAACAATAACGAATCTGAGCAGATAAACAGGAAAAAAAAATGCTGACTTGAACAGCTACTACTGAAAATTCTCATTAATTCTTTAACATAATAAGTATGTGTTATGAAGAAAAAAACATAATAAATAAACAATAATAAATAGTGTCGTTTTAAAGTCACTTATAAAATATTTAATTAATTTGTATTGATATGTATTTTTTAAGTAATGTTTAATTTATAACTGGGGCAACCTGATTTGAATATGCAAGAGCAGCTAAGTTAATGAAAATAACAAACTTCTAAAAAAGCGGTATTAAACATAAATGTTATCTTTATTTGTTATGAACTTTAAAATTTCTAATAATTAGTCATTGATTGATAATAATTTCCCAGTTTTAAATCTAAAAAAATAATTAAAATCTTGAATTCTTTTCACGACAGTGAAGTTATCCGGTCATGATTTTTTTGTTAATTAGCTGCTATCAAATCATCAGTCATTTTTTTTTTCTGAATATACATAAAATGAAAAAAGTAATTCTTAAAAGCATGCTATCCTTTTCTTTGATAACTGATGACATTAAAATATGTCTTTTTTTTTTTTTTTTTTTTTTTTTTTTTTTTTTTTTTTTTTTTTTTTTGCAAGCAAAATTAAACATGAGTGGGAAGTTATTTATTATGCTTAAAAAAATAGATTAATCAGGGCTGAAATTAGAGATTTTAGAGCCCCAGGGGCAAAAAAAAAAATAATTGTGAGAGGCCCTTTCTTAATGGTTCCTCCCACCTTTTTAACCAAGTTTTTTTCTAATTATGGTTGATCACTTTCTTGATAATTAAAGTGGCTTTGTACTTTTTAATTGAACGAAAAAAATTTACAAAGCTATCTCGTGGATGTGTGCTATAATGTGTTTTTTTTTTTTAATGTCTATTTAATTCAAGCAAAAAAGAACGTGATATCGAAGCTATTTGACATATACAGATTGTAATAAGAAACATAAACAGTATAATTTTAAAAAAATGTTTGCTAGAAAATTATTCAGTATATTTTTTTTTACGCTAGAATTACAAAAATTATTTTTGTTTAAACTGTTAAGAAAGCAAACTTATTAATTATTTTGGTTTATTATTTGGGATCAATTATTTTCAACTGAAAACAAGGTTAAATTAAAGAGCCTTTCCTGCCCTCGTGCTGCTTCGCAAATGATTTTTTGTTAATTCTTTTATTAATTTGATAAATAATAGATGCCTTCACATATACCATTTTTTTTCAATTAGAAATGAATTTCATTTTTAAATAAAAAATTAACTTCTTGGCTTGAAAAATATAAATAAAAATATCGTTAGCGAAAGTTTGATTTTGTAACATAAAATCTCCAATACAAATAAAATTGAGCTCAAGCTCAAAGTTCCTAGTACTGCCCTGTTGACATCATGGTAGTTATAAGCTTAAGATAAATTGTAGCATTAAACAATATTATTCTGAATACTTTGAGTTAAAACTAATATTTATAATTACTAAAATGAAATAAATTTAATAAACTGTTAAAGAATACTATAATATTTAATAAGGAAAGACATTAGGGGAAAACAAATTGCTAAAATATTTTTGCTTATTAAAAAGTAAGAGAAAAAAAAGAGTAACATATTAATGTTAGAAATCTGCCAAAAAACTCTGTGATTTAAATATTACCAACCATCCTATCGCATACATCCAAAAGAAACCCAATGAACATTTTTATTTATGACAATAATTTTATAGAAGACATTTCATTAATTTGTTAAACCAATGACAGTAAAATAAAAAAAAAACCAATAATTTTTATCAATAAAAATGGTCATGAATTTTAATATTATCAATTCATACTGTACCATGGAAGTTCAATCGGTGATATCGTGTTATAATTTTTCTTTATGGAAAGAAATAATGGATAGATTTTTCATTAACAAATCCATCTCGTATTATCTATTTCTCGTACATGGTGTGTGTAATCGAATATCTCTAAAATGCATTGCTTACAACATAAGGTAATCATACTGAAAGTTGGTGTAATGCAAGTTAATTAAATATTTTATTTCTATTTCTTGAATATTTTTTAATGACTTTGTAATATGTCCAACTGCTGTTAGTCGTTCACCGAATATTAACACCTAACATTAAGATTATTAATTTTTAAAATCTGGTAATCTTTAATTAGCTAAAAATAATCATATACTTTTCATGTTGCAATCATTTTTTTCCCTGTATTTTCATTCAAGATATTTATAATTTTTTTTTTGTTTGTTTTTGTTTATATTCATTTATCAGTTAAAAGATTTTAAGCCTAATGATTATTTAATGATTTAATTTACTAAATTTCGTTATGACAGAACAGAACATTCGTTACAACCTGATACTATAATTATGTAAGAGGTTTTACTATATATGAAGCAAAGGTTATATAAGATCTTTTATTTATTTGCTAGCCTTTTACCTAGATCGTGTACTTATTTTTCCTATATCTTATCTGCACTTGGCTACTTTCTTTATTCTCCCTTGGAGACATTATTAAGGCAATAAAGTCGAAAACGTCAACCAAAAATAAAAAACGAAAAGAAATTGTCATATTCACTGATTTGAACAGAACTACAATCCCGCTATATAAAAGAGAGAAATATCCTCCTTACCTCACTGACCCTACACAGCTATAATCTTGCTTATCTTAGAATTATTTATTGAGATAGGGGAATACTCAGAACTAGCTAGTTTCCTAAAAAACGATTCCACTCATCTTATGACCAAAGACATAACTAGTACTACAGTAAATTTTAACAAATATTTAAAAAGAAACATTCAAGTTCGAGGACCCCCTAAAGTTATTTCAAAAGATTTCCGAGGGATCCCTCTAACCTTTGGTAAACAGTCCCATTGAGATTGAGTCATATTTTGATTGATTCTTTTATTTTTAGCTCTTGTTTTCGAGCCAATTCCTCTTCTTATTCTGTGCTATCATCATTGGACTTCTGACCACCGCTTGCCTAATGATTGTCTGGAAATTTCACACAAGACGAGCCTATGGAGTCTTCCTCATACTGCTTTACGTGGTATTTGTGACGCTTTCCATCCTCGCAGAGCTAAAAGTCATCTCCTTGCCAGTGTGAATCAAATGATTCGATGTATCAAAGATCTTAAAAACCAATGTATATTAACACACAAAAAAAGCACAAAACAGCACAAATACTACAAGATTTCAAGTGGAGTTTGATGAGAAAGAAGATTAGTTAATGATCTCATAATCCATTGCTTATGGAGGTGCAAAAGAAGTTTTAATTATCAGATGATCTTACTTGCAGATACAGAATTCTACTATGCGTTGTATTTCGTTAAATTGAAATAAATATAATTTTTAGCCTGTTTTTACTCATGAAACTTACCCTATTTCTCATTATTTTAACAGCATTTCTATTGTATTTAACTCTCTAATGGATAATTCCGAGTATACTCGTATCTTTTCGAAACACCAGCAGCTAACTCGTACGAAAAATAGTTTTTAATAATGGATTTGAACGAGTATTTTGCATTATTGTAAGCAAACACATTACAAACATTTAATTCAATATCCTTCAATACCCCAAAATAATTTATTGCTTGTATATTTATTTTCTTAAAATTATTTAAAATGAAGACATTTTTAGAGATGATAGCAGCGATGTGCCATAGAATGATATGGGTATCATAGAACTATAATCTTCCTTTTCAATGATGAATCGAAATATTATAGTTTTGACTCTCATGTGTAATCCGAATGACTATATTTATACTTGAAACTTCTATTATAAAAAAATAAATAGAACATTTTGATGATGGTTCTAGCAATGAATATATTTTATTTAAAAAATATATTTCTGAACCAAAAAAACTGTATTTGTAAAAAAAAATTATCCTTTAAGAGATTAAAACTGTATTATTGTAAAATGCCTGCCAATATAACAATTCTGAAAACTCTAAAATTTTTCATGTTTCAAACTTAAAGAGCCAATTTAAATTGTGATATTTATTTAAAAATTACCTATAAATACCTTAAAGGATTCTTTTGGTATTTCTTATAATTCTGCTTTCTTTTTTTTTTCCCCTACGAGTTTATGATGATCCAATTAGACTTTTTTCAAATACTCTTCAAAAAAATTTTTCTCAAAGGCAATGCACCCTTAATTAGTTTTCAGTACTTAAAAATATTTTTGTTTTCTTTTGATTAGGAGCTTATAATTATTCTTTTTTTTTTTTTTTTTTTTACATTGTTTAATATTCTATCACATTCAGCATTGTTGTAAGTCAAACGACGTAGAATTACGAGTTAGCCTATTTGATGAGCCATCCGGATGTCGCCATGTTTTCAAGAAGCATTTACTGTAAGCTCTCTGTAGTATAAATATAAGCATAGGATGTGGACTGGTAATTTAAAACTTATTTACTAGTCCATGCTGTCATAATGATAACCCATACTATCTAACAAAGTGCCTTAAACCAGATTCCAGGTCCATTCCAGAGTAAACCACAACTACGCCATATTAAAGAATGTTCGACAAAATCATACTTTTCAGGATAAGCCCTCTCATTTTTAAGCTGATGGAGCATTTTTATATAAATTTTAGTGACTCAATAATTAAAAAGAAATATAATATAAACAACTCTCTAATTTTTAAAGAACTAGATGTTTACCCCACGTTGCCCGGTTTTTAATTTTCCCTATGTTTTATCAAACATGGGAATGAATGTAGCATAGAATTGACTTGGAGGCATTGTTAGGGCATAACATTTTTATAAAAATAACCAAAAATAGCGAAATGAAACTGTCACATTCATTGATTCGAATAAAACTATTATCCTGCTAATTAAAAAGATCCCGTTATCTCACCGACACCATATACCTACAATTCTGCTATCTAAGGGAAAATATCATAGAATAGTAATTTAACTACTCTAGGGGAAATACTTGGGGCTAGTTAATTTTCTATATAAAAAAAAAAAAAAAAAGATCCCCTCCACTTCACTGACTGCGCAGTGCTAACATTTAACTATTTCTTTTTAAATGAAATAAAATTAATTTTAACATATAACAATGCATTATATGATTATAACAAGAAACTTGCTATAATACTTTTAAAAACTATAGTACTTAAATCCCAAGAAAATAATTGGACCTACTATTTTATCTGATCAGTAATCAAAAATTACAAAACTTTCACTTAAATACAAAACATTTTTAATTGGCACCAGATGGCACTATCATTTGTTAATAATTATGAAAGGAGAGGGGGGAATCACAGTTCTTTTTGCATCCGACATCATTGTTATATTACCCAAAAAATTATGGGTCCGTAGTTTCCTTGACCACTTTCAATTTTTTATATTTTCACTGAAATATGCTGACTTTTTTTTTTTTTTTTTACCCATAAAATTGCGGAGTTTTTGACTTTCTTGTTCACTTTTTTCATGTCCTTGATCAGTTTATCGTTTCTTTGACCATTTTTTTTTTATGCATAATATTTATTTAACCCGGTGAAAGGTATCATGGATGAAAAAATCACCTCCCATGTAAATTGTTTTCCTAATATCATTAAAAAACCGAATTACAGTTAACAGCGATTTTTCTTGTAATTAATTATGGCATCAGTAGTGATACAATTTCAAAAGCTCACTTTATTAAAAATTCACTTTTGTTATGTACTTCTTAATTGCACAAAAAAGAAAAATGATCGGGGTTGATATTTCATCCATGATACAGTAAATGTAAGCTTTTCTTTAAATTACTTCGTGAAGATTTAATGTTTTGTTAAGTACTGTAGTTATAAATTTTGTTTCTACTAAGACAATTATAATCAGAGAGGTAAGGAAATCATTATTTTAGAAGTGTTTCTATTCAATTTTAATTTAGTGCCTTGAAGATACTTGCATATGACATTCCCCCCAAAAAAATGAAATAGAAAAGATTATATTAGAAACAGAGGATTTTTGGATGAGGGCAATATAAGCAAGTGTAAATGAAGAAAACAAAAGTCAATACAGAAGATGATGATGATATGGAGATTATGTAGATGATGATGATATGGAAGAAAGTGATGACATTTTAATTGATGAAGAAATGCATATCATCTGTTCTAGTAATCTAATCGTAAAAAAGTTTGTAATAATTTCCAGTTCAGATGAGGATGCACTTCCTCAACAAATCCAATTCAATAATATGTGGTTTAAATGAACTGCCTGGTACTTCTCTTTCTCAAATACCGAATTTGCCCTACAATCTGAAGAAAATATTAAAAATACTTGACAAAAAGATTTAGGAAACAATGCCAATACCACCATCCACAAAGCAAGGAAGATGTTGTATATGTACAAGGAAAGAAGATAGAAAATATATTGCGATATGTACAAACTTCATTCACAATAATATTTGCAATAACTCTAAAAAAAAAATTTTTTTATAATTTTCATGAAATATGTATTTTGTATAACATAACTAATCTCATTTGTCTTTATTACACTTTCATTTACTGGAGTGAAATTACACCCGCAATACTGTTAATGTGATTTTAGATACCTCTTTTAATGGTTAAATTTTTTTCATTGGCTAATAATTATATAATTTATTAATTAAATAATGTAGAATTTTTCTAAAAGATCGTATGAAAACAGAGACAATTTTATTTCAAAATGAAAACGAGATATTTTTTATATTTTTATCGTTCAGTTTTAAAATCCAAACAATTTTTGTACCTTATTTTAATTTTGTCATATCCTATTTATGTCAAATTACATAATTCTTTAAATAGAATATTCATTTTACTTCTAGTTTTATAGTCACTTGCATCTAATGTTTTCATTTATCTTTATAAGTTGTTTTGAACTCGTGATTAAATTTGTTTTCAATAAGGTTTTTACATTAGAATTCTGAATTAAATAGAAAAATTTACAGGCAGTTTATTATTGATGTTTACTAATTTAGACCTTTGATATAAAAATTGATGCCAGGCAATACCGGATTGTACATGCTAGTCAACATAGATTTTAGAACATTTTTTAGGCTTGAATATAAAAAAAAAAATCTATTAATAGAAGTAGTTTGTTTTATAAATTTTGTGCTTGCCTGCTATAAAATTTGAAGCAAATATAAAAACAATTATTAATTAAATACCACACATCAAACCAGTTCCTTTTTTAGTCTATTGTATTGTTTATAATATAAAAAAAAAATTAAATATATGCCATATTATGTTCAAAATTTTGTGTGTATGTATGCAGCCAATTTAAGGCGAATTCCCACTGAATAATAAAATCTCACGTTATAAAATGCCAGTCTTTCAGAAACACTTCTATAATGGGAGATTTTAGCATATGATAGAAATAGTGTATGCATTATGCAGGGGTATAAAAGGATTCGTCTCAATAATTCAAACTAATAATTTTTATGATGGAATAAACTGGTAATAGTTATATAAAATAAATCTATTTTAATTCATTTCTATAGATACATCATTTAATTAATTTCTATATTATTTTTATTTTAATTAATTTCAATATTTACATCATTTAATGGCACAATAGAAGATTTTAAAATGAAAATTCAATTAATAGGAATTCTATTAACATAGCACCATTAAAACAGGGGAGTTATATGAAGATTTATGCAATAGTATTTTTAGTTTGATTCTAAGCTTTTGTTCAATCACAAAAGATATGATAAATTTAAATGTTGCTGAATTTAAATCTTGCATAATACAATAATATTCAATATTATGAATAACAAATCGTGCTGCAATGCCACGAATTTGGATTAGAATTTCAAATAAATTAAAAATGTATGACTGGTACACGTTAACAAATAGCTTTTTCCATTTTCTGATGAGAATATGATATAACACTGTACATCAAACTGGTACAACATATGGGACCAAAGAAAACTACTATACTCAAGACAAAAAAATTCCACATCTTTATGGATTTGATTGTAAAAAATGACTAAAATCATATATATAATTGTATGGCTTATTCAACATACATCATATTATATGATATGATAAGATTATCATATTGGATAAAAAAAAACAAGTCACACTTCCATTAGTCAATTAAAAATAGAAAGTGCAAACTAAAACAATTAGGACAACCATAAAGAAACAATACCATCAGTAATAATTCAATAATATATTAAAAATGTTCATAAAAACACAACTACTTTTAAATTATAGAAGAAACTTTATTGAGGTATTAAAATCTATGTAGTTTATTGACAAAAAAAGGTTTAAAGTTAACTTAACATGAGGTAATAAATAGCCAAGGAACATGGTTGGCTTCCATTTATTAAAGATGTAAGAATTAATACCTGATTCAAATAAATATATATACCTCAAAACAACAAAAATCGCATTCAGCCTTTATCCGAAATAGAAAGAATCCTTTACAAATAACTGTTGTCAACATCTAGTAAATCCTGGAGGAGGATTGGCAGCTTGTAGACCATACACAAACTGATTTTGTGGATTACTAAAACCAGATGGTGGTGCCAAACTCCTAATGGGTTTAATATCATCAGAATTAATAATAGGACCCAAAGCAGACATTTTTGGATCAACAGGTGCCTTTGATTCTTTAAATGAGATTTCATTAGAATCTTGTTTATTGGTTGTATCACCAACTCTTTCAATGGAGGAATCTAAAGCTGGTTTCTCACTCGCATTTTTATCATATTCTTTTTTATCTTGAACTTCAGATTTATTTTCTCCATCATTTTCTTGTTTAGGAATGTCTGAATATTTATTACCATTAAATTTTCTAGCGGAATTTTGTCGATTTCTCCCATTCTGATAATGAGATCTGTCATTGTTATACCTGTTATTTGGATTCCCTCTAGGATTGTTGTATCTATTTTGGTAATTAGAATTAAACCTATTTCTGTCATTATATCTATTGCTCTTCTCTGCATTATTGCCATCCACAAGTTCATCAGCAGAATCTTTGTTGAAAGTCTTCTTTGAACTGTCATTTTGATAAAGTTCATGCTCCTCATGAATTGGCACCTTAGGTTCAGAAGTCCCCTTATTTACAGATGGATCATCAGATCGATTCCTATTTACCCTCCTTTCATTATAATTTCCTTCCTGTGAATATCTATAATTAGACCGCTGAAAATAGTTCCTTCTTTGATTATTATCATGAGGAAATCTATTTCCTTGATGATTATTATCATGGGAAAATCGATTTCCTTGATGATTATTATCATGAGAAAATCTATTTCCTTGATGATTATTATCATGGGAAAATCTATTTCCTTGATGATTATTATCATGGGAAAATCTATTTCCTTGATGATTATTATCATGGGAAAATCGATTTACTTGATAATTATTTTCATGAGAAAATCGATTTCCTTGATAATTATTTTCCTGAGTAAATCGATTTCCATGATAATTATTTTCCCTATATGGTCTATCATTGTATTGATTTCGATAGCCTCTATTTGAACCACCTCTATAACCTCTATTTGAGTCTCTTCTTTCTTCATAACCTGTAGCATTCTCTCCTTTGGAATTTACATTAGAATCATTATAACGATAGGAATTCCTTTTGTTCTGGTATCCATTTGAATTCTTGTTAGAAGAGTCTTGTTTTTTATTTTCTTCTACTTTATTATCACATTCAGAATCTTTACTTTCATCACATTCTTTATTATTTGGTGAAGCAGTGGCATTTCTTTCATTTAGGGGCTCACCAGAGTTCTCATGAGTAATTGAATCTGAAACAGTAGCAGCATTGTCCTCTTGTTCCTCGTTTTTATTAGTTGAAGATTCTTTTATAGAATTCTTAGTTTCACGGCGATTCCTATGATAATCATAAGCATTTGGTCCATGTCTCTGTCCCCTGTTATTTGGATACGAATAATTATAGTAATTCCCTCTTCTTTCACCATCGAATCTTCTAGGTCTATCAGGATAACCACTTCTATCATTCTTTTTGTATGGAGTAGAATTAGAAGACTGTTGTCTTGCAGATGAGTTATTGTAAGAGTCCCCAGAAAAATGTTTTGCATTATGCTTACCTCTATTTTGAAGTGATTCATTTTCATTTTCAAAATGGTAGTCCTCTTCTAAATCTTCTGTTGAAAATGCTTCTTTATTTTTTCGATTATTATTCGGATTAAAACCAGGTCTAAATCTGTTATTTCTCTGATTACCTCGGTAAGAGTTATTACGATATTGTTCCCGATAAGAATTGCTATGATAATGGTCTCTTCTGGGCTGCCTATCATTATCATATTTATCATTCTTGGTTCTGTTTTGAAATTTGTTTCTTGATTCTGTCTTAGAAACTTTGTTTTCAGGTGTTTCATCTTTGGATGGTGATTTAGGTTCTACAGAAATGTCATCTGTTTCAGTGACAGATTTGGCTTCTAAAACAGAATCTTCATTGTCACCTGTTACATTCACACGAGTTGGAACCTATAAGTAAAGTTGTTAATGTTTTAGACTTCTTAGATCAAAATAAGAAGCGGAAAAAGCAGTGTTTAATATTAAAAAAATTAATTATAACATAAAAAAAAAGTGAAATTTTAACCAAAATAATGCAAGTTTGCAATGTGATACAGTACTTTATTTCAACATCAAATTTAGAATCGTTATCATTGAATAGTCTTGGTTATAGGTATTAAGTATATATTAGCATCTATTGAGTATTTTGATGTTTAATAGTGAATTGATAGCATTGTTGTAATACATTTAGTTCTATGGAGCATTTATGTGCTATGATATTTACAATGGATTTAAGAGAATTTATCAAATAAATTTTATGCAATTTTACTTAACACATATCAATATCAAAACTTTCAAAAAGTATTCTTTACAACTTTAAAGATGTGGTATTTGCATTCACTTAAAAAAAAAAAATGTGCTATAAATTTGCTTATAAAAAATGTATATATTCTATAAAAATAACAGTATTAAATTAATAGGCACCAAAGTATTATAAGAATAGTTTAAGACAAAAGAAAATTATACATTTTAAATACAAAGTTGCTATATTTATAATAAATTAAATCTTATTTTTTCTTAATAGAATGGATTCTATATGGTCTTCTTTCATGATTGATTCAAGATAGCCTTTTATAAGCCTTACTCCCGAGAAAGGACTGGTTTGTTACCAAAGCAGTACCTGTCTTTTTTAGTGGCTGTATCACTGAAGGATACAATTTAATTTTATAATTAATTCCTAGAATTTCGGAAAAATAATTATTTTTATAACAGTCGGGAATCTAATTTTTAAACACCAACTCCAGACTCCTTTAAAAACTCTCGATTTCCGACTCCCCACGTCTGCTAAATAAAAATATCTTTTTGATGTAACATAGGATTTCGTAAATTTAAAACAAACTGCCAATAATTTTCAGCATATAATTTAAGCAAAAGAAACAATTTCCAAAAAAATTACACAGTTTTGTGATGACACAATATATATACAATAATATACCAGCATGAGTAAACTTGTACTTTACAATAATAATTTCAAATAAAACTTCTAATAGCAGAATATGGATTATTATATTAGTAATAATTTTTTTATGGGTTTCTTTAATGCAATTGTTTTAAGTAATAGTGCTTTTGGACAGAAGATATCAGTCCAAAGTAAATAATGATTTTCGTTATGGTGGTGCAAACATATGCATCAGGATTGTTAGACAAAACTAAAGAATGTTGGTTTAAATATCAAAATCAGAAGAGATTTTTCAAAAGCCTATTAATCAGTCACATTAACAGCAACAAAACTAAAATACCATATTTAGTGATAATAAAAGGAAATGTGTCAGGAAGAAAATAATTGCTGTCCAAGATCATCTATTATAAACAATAATCAAAGTAAAATATGCAATGTTTGATAAGCTTAAAAGTGATTCATTAAATAAGACATCGCTGTCAGGTTATAACATAGCAAAAGGACTTTCAAAGATGTATTATTATTTACAAAAAACTAATATATGCATACACATATACACAGTTCGGTAAGCTTAATATTTTTCAATAAATAAAAATTTTACTTAACCCCTTACCTGCCGAGGAAAACTTACGAGATGCGCTCCCCAGTCCCACCGTTTTTCATACAGGCGCGCGTAGTTATGCGATGTATTGGAGGAAAAAAAGAGGTGCGTTTTGCAACATAAAACCTTTTTACTTTCACAGAAAAAATAAAATGTAAAAAAAAAAAAAATTCTGAATTTAAAGTATAGAATAACAGTGTAATAAAACAGATATTAGAACTTATCTGCTGTGTGATATTTTCTAAAACAAGAATTCTTTATTGTTTCATATGTAAAATATGATAGGAGAAATAACTATTTATTTAAAATGTCTAAACTTGTTTTTTATAAACCAAGTCACATAAACCAAAATCACATTCATTGCATTGATAGCTGGTTTCACGACGAAACGGAAGCAAAAGAAGAATAAAAAAAGCACGACCTACTCAAACAGAAACAAAAACTGCACAGCTATGACTCACCGTTTCAGAAACATCCCCTTTACCAATACCCTATCCCTTTTCTCTGAAATAATCAAATACGTTTCAAACATTGTCAAGGTCATTTTGTGGCATCCCAAGACCGTGGGAACAGTTTTCTTTATAGCAGCGCAATGCAAAGGATCGTACTTCGGAAAGGCGTATATATACGCCAGCAGCAGGGAACGCATCGGTTCAGTGAGGCGTATATATACGCCGGCGGCAGGGAACGCATCGGTTGAGTGAGGCGTATATATACGTCGGCGGCAGTTAAGGGGTTAATGCACTATGTAAAATATATTACACATTATCATGTTCGATTCATTACAATGATGCATGACTTTTGGTATAACACTTAGATTAGTACTAAAAGGAAGTAAATCTTTAAACATTCATCAAAGTTTCAACAATTTTACCACTAATGCAAAAATAATTGAAAAATCTCAAAAAAGATATGAAAATTAACCTTCAAAATACACCCCATAAAATCAGTATGCAAAGTGATTTTACAGTTGGGAGAGAAATATTTTAAAAATTCCGTTTTTTAACAAGCAATGTAATATTTGAAGAAGTTCACTACTATCCCAAAAATCCATAAAAAATAAATGTCTCTTATGAAAATCTATTATTCATTATATGGAAAGATCTGCAAAACTTTAAACACACACATACATGCATATATATACACACACACACTTTGTTATTTACTGTTTATCAGCAAAAATTAATGTTCATAAATGCTATAATAAAATTTTAATGAAGTAGTCAGCATACAAGTTATTTATAACATTAATTATTTTTAATTTAAAAACAACCTGAAGAATAAAAATTATGTCCAATGCTCATTAATTTTATTCTTAATATTTTTCTAAGTCTAATTTATGAATAAATACTTACATTTGAAATTTCCAACAAGTACTTATTTTTCTCAGCCTCAATATCAATAATGCCTCCATTGTCCAATTGTTTCTGATAGAGATCAGCCATCATTTTCTGTAGTTCCAAGATATTTTGATCAAGAACAAAGTCTTCATCTTTTGAAATAGGTGGTGGAAAATGATCTTCAGAACCATTAAAGTGAATGGGCAAGCGACACATAGGGCATAAAATCTGAAAAATTCAGTAATTCCAACATTAATCAACAATAACCCACTTGCCTATTTTGCACACTAATTTTAGTAAGATTTTATTAACAATTTAATACTACTAATCTAATTTATATTTAATATATGAAATCTTTTTCTATATTTAATATAACTAATAAATGGGCCTGAATGGCCGAGTGGCTAGAGCTCTGGCGCTCAGTACCACATGTTTCGGGTTCGAATCCCGGCGGTGCCATGGATGCTTGTAGTGGTTCGGAATCCATTTTAAACCATAGGTCCCAGTCTAATATGATCGTAGAGCACTGCAGGGGCATTGTTACTCCGCGTCTGTGGCTTATCTTCAAGTTACACGCGTCTCCTGGGTAATACAAAGTGAGTAACGTCTGTGCAGCGCTTGCCTTAAGGGATCCAAGACCAAGCTGTCTAAGTGTTTGCCAGCTGCATTAGAAAGAAAATATATAACTAATAAACTCTTAGCACAAATTAAATAGCTTAATTTAATAAACGATTTGAAAATACTAAATTTATTACAACATTTTTCTATATAAAGCATATTTCTTAAGTATAAAGTACTAGAGGAATGTTTATATATGGATATCTAAACACCACTGAAATATAGCAAATTTCAACCCTGAAATCAAACATTTTTGGACATGTGGAAAAACTTACGAAATGATTTAAATACAGATTTCCGAAACCTGAGAGCAGTGAAATGCAATGAACTATTTGACATTAAAAAGGGACAGATTATTGTCATTGTTGGGATAAATTCATTAATGAAAATTCACAGTTGTTAAATGTATCTTCAACTGTTCAGGATTCTATCATAAGGACTACTTCCATACATCTACAACAGGTGGATCATGTCATCTATACGACAGTAACCCAAGAGTGATGAAGTAGATCATAATGAAAAATCACTAAAAATTGATAAACTACATAAATAAAATTCAAAATAGGCTAGTACACTGGAACAGGGATTAATCGCTGGCAGCTCATAACTTTCAAATTTGATGGCCACATGTCAAAAGTCACCTCCAATGATTAATAAGTCATTAAGTAGGAATCTCAAACAGATAAAACTCTTTTGGAATGATAAATCAATAATATTTTTACCAAATTTCAGATAACTGTTCTGTTAACACACTAAAACTTTAGCAAAAGTTCAGAAGTCTTTATTTCTGTTTCAATACTAATAACCATCAGTCATATTGCTTATATTGTATGTGACTAGCTGTCACATACAATTTATATAACTATTGATATTGAATTAAACTAGCTTTAATTCAATATCAATTGACTAACATAACCTTGATCCAACTTAACATTTTTATAAAAAATTAATTCAAATCTCATTGACCAAAATATATAAAACAACTAACCACCACTCTTGCAAGAATACCCTGCTAGTCCTGCGAATAGCAGGATATTCCAAGAAATTGTAGGTAACTTGTTTGAGAAGATGGTAGTTATGATTGAAGCTAAGGATGGATCTGCCTATTTAATATTTGTTGGATGGCATTAGTAAAAACATCAGTAATGTATTCTATCCCAACTTTTTTTTTTTTATATGCCAATGAGTTTAAAAAAAGGGGAGGGGACACCTTTAATAACTTTTGAAATAATCACTAGGTTTGGTTTGTCTCTCTATGGTCATCTTGTGAACATGAGGCTAAACAGACAAGGACCTAAAGTTTAACGTGGATTCCGAACCACTACAAACATCCATGGCACGGGACTCGAACTCGAAACCTGTGGTACCGAGGAAATTATCATTAGATCTTTGTATAAGTGGTTATCATTAGAAATGGCACAAAGGGAACTAATTTACGGTGCAATTCAGTTTATTTATAAAATTAACATGTCTATTAATTAACAACAAACTCAACATCTTTCCACTAAGGAAATCCAGCTTTTTAGCGCAATCAATTCAGCATGAAGAAATTAGTATATGATAATTTTTTTTTTTTTGTAGAAATCTGATTAAAAATTATGAAATAGAGGGGTTCAAAAATGGACTTTCTTAATGTTAAATGAAACTTTTACTTTATGATATTATACGTTCTAATTAATATATTTATTTAATGTTTGCAGCAGTCGAAAAAAAAAAATTTTTCTTCAAAATTTAAAACAATTTTAGTCAATTTTTTTGCAATATTTAAAACATTTAATAATAAATACAGTTATGAAAAAAAAAAATTTTTATGAGATTGGTTTTTTAGTGTTGTTGAACCCTTAAGATATAAACTTCTTCCAATTATGAAAAGATTGCGAGATTAAAAAAATGATTGCCCATCCAATTTCAAATTAATAAATGCATATATACTATAGATCTGTTTTTGCACAAATGATACAACACTAATGTCGCATGAGCAAAATCGTAAAGAGGAATCTTAACAAAAAATAATTTAAATCATTTGATGATTTAAGTTTTTAATCTTTTTAATTGAATTTTTTATGCATTAGATTTTTTCATTTAAAAAATACTTATATTTTTTTTATGTTAAATTTAGCTCTCTATTTTTTTTTTTTTGATGAACATTATATATAATCTGATTTCTTAAAATATTAATAAATAAAACTTCAAAAATACATATTTTTCATGTGTATATTTTTTACTTAAAATAACTAATCATTTATTTTACTAAAACTATTAGAATAAGTTTTTCTTTAAATCAGAACTGTATTGCTTTTTGACTTAATATAAAATTGGTTGAATTTATTAGAAAATAATGAAATGTTTATTTTAATTATACTTTAAAAAAATATTAGAATGATTTTTAAAACTGTTCAGCTATTTTACACAATAAGTAGTTTAATATTTTATTAATTACATATAATTTATTTTTTTAATACAGAATTCACGATATTTTTATGTGTTTTTCCAATAAAATGCTTCTGTATTTCTGCATATTATAAAATGTAGATATAATGTTTATTATAACTGGCAATACAAGAACAAAAGGCATTTTATTTATTAGAAACAAAGGATTATTGCAATTTATAATGCAATAAAATTAAAAAAAAAAAAAAAAGGTTAACCTATAATATATAAATTTTACACAGTGGCATCTATGCATTTTTTTCGCTGCACATGAGCAGGCATTTTATCCCATTTTAAACAAACGCAAGCAGCCCATCCACAGAAAATAAATGGAGGACACTGCCATTTGAGAAGTTTCTAGAAGTAACAGATACTCAATTGCATGTTGAATGAGAGAAAACTTTTAAAACATGCACCTAGTCAATTGACTATCAATGCAAATTGCATATACACATGGTCACAATTACCACAAAATCTCTTTGTTTCTAAAAAGCACAGGACTTGTTGTAAGAAAATGTTCAGAATCCTTGATGTAAACTGAATGGTTTTAAGTATTTTACCCAATCTCTACTTTGTAGGTATTTGTTTTGACTGAGTAAACTAAGCATCATCATTTAAGAATACAGCTCATAGTTCAATACAAAACATGTGCAATATAATGACTAAAGTGGTTCCTTAGCAATATGAAAGTCTCCTTATTTTTGTGTCAGATCTTGCTGAGCTATTTTAGTAATATTACAATATTATGTCCTTTTCTTTTACAATACATTAAGATATTTTGATAACAATTCTAGTATTTATTGTATAAGTTATTTCAATTTTTTTTATTTTAAACAAAATGAAGCATATAATAGAATATTTTTAATGATTTAAAATTAAACTAAATACATCTAACTAATGATAAAAAAATCAGCCTATTTCAAAAACTGATTAATTTTAGTCAAGAAATTAAGCAAAATTTAGAAAAAATTGACAGGTAAAGTAAAATGCTTTCATACAAAATAAATAAAAAAGAATAGAATAGAATAAATAAAATCTACTTCTTTTTCTGAAGAATCACCATCATTAGATTCCTCATTACTTTCAGAGAGAGATGCATTCTTTATATATCTTGCCAAACAATGAGAATGAAAGTAATGATAACACTCTGTTTTAGTAAAAACATCACCATCACTGAAACCATAAAGGCAAATTGCACATTCACCACATGGATGATTTTCATTGGTTAAGTGCTCCTTGGCAGCCTAAAATTCAATTGAAAATTTGGCATTTTGAATAGAAATAAACATTGTAGAAAATATATAGTTAACAGTATTTTATTTAAAATCTAGATATACTCACTTCAATAATTTCAAAAAGCATTGAATTGCCTATTTTACTTTCAGCAATTGAAGTTAAATCTTGACTTATGCTGAAAAAAGAAAAAAAATTTTTTTTTTAAATCCAGCAAAATTGTTTTCAAAAAACAAATTATAAATAAGGAAGAAAAAAAAATGTATGCGACTTTATCAAAAAATTATAAATACATGTTATATAAGCTTACAATACTGGCAGTGTTGCACTAATTACTAATAAAATCAATCAGCTATTGATTTAAAAATTGTTAATAAGTATACAAGTAAAAAGTGCAATTAGTTTAAAAATTATTAAAAGCAACAAAAAAAAAAAAAAAAAAATTGCGAGACAAAAATACATACAACATATTAAAAATTTGCAAATAACAAAGGGTTTGACTAACTATTAATGAACATGTATAGTCTAACCTCCGATTGTATGGAAAGGTAAACTTTAAATTTAAAGGCAAAAATGGATGAATCAACTGCTTAGTAGTGATACTAGCAGAAGTGCATATGTTTAATAATTATGTAGTTTTTTATTTGACATTATATAGTTTAAAAGTTTATTAAGTTGATTTTTGTTGTAATTAAAACCAATATTTCTATACTTTTTTACCAAATTACACCAATCTGTTTGAATCCATCTGACTTGGCATCTTGCCAATTTTTCACATAACTGGTGAAAAACTAGGATATGTTGGAGTTTAAAAAGTACTTAAGTAGATGTTTTGGAGATGTGACATTAATTATAATAACCTATTATTTAAAAGGAAATAAAAACAGAATGCATATATTAAAATTATCCCTTTCAATGCATGAAGAACATTTTGTGAATATTTAAAACCCCCAAAAGATGTAAGTTATTAAGCACCAATATTTAAATTCTATTATTGTATTTCCAAAATAATTTAATACTGAATGAATTTAAAACAAATTATTTTCTTACCTGTTAATTTTTTCTTCTGATAAACCTCTAGGATTATGAATAGAGATTTCAGGAATTGTTTCAGGATACTATAAGCAAATTATTCTCAAGTTAAAAATACTAATTTTCAATTACATTAAATTAAAAACAAGGAACAAGCAACTGAAAAAAACATTCACACCTCTGTATTCAAAATGAATTTTAGGGTCATTCTAACATACTGTTCATCATGATTATCTGCAGTGGCAGGATGAATATCTAATGACACAACTGTACATTTCCTAAAAGAACAAAAAATAAATATATATATATATATATATGAATATACATGAAAAAACAATGTATTTTTATGAAACAAATTGTATTATTTATTATTTGGTTATTTAATATTTGAACAATTACAAAAAGGTTTCCATCATATTTATCTACTAAACATATCAGCAACTAAACAAATTATTAAAAATCAAAGAATTCAGATTCATTTAGATTTAACTTACAAGTAATTCCGGTTACCAACTTAGCTTCTGTAAAATTTTTTGGAAGAATATTGAACCCAAACCCAGAACATTAATTTTGCTTAAATGTATGAATATTGAAAGAGTAATACTTTGACTGAGAGCTAACATTTATACATAAAAAAACTTATCCTCAAAAAATACACTCAAAAACCTATTGTAATGTGGTACCATAGTATACATCCTCTTTGGAATAAGTTAAACTTTAAATATGTCCAATTTAGATGTGAAATTGTTCTGATGGCTGATTGGCTAGTGCTCTGGTGCTCAGTACCACAGGTTTCCAGTTCGAGTCCCAGTGGTGCCATGGATGTTTGTAATGGTTGAGAATCTACTTTAAACCATAGGTCTCGGTCTAATATGATCATAGAGCATTGTGGAGTAGTATTACTTGAGTCCATAGCTTATCTTCAAGCTACATGTGCGCCCTGGGTAGTACTAAATGAGTGACAGTGGTGCAGCCCTTGCTTACGGCATAAAGATTAACTGTCTCTGTATTGCCACCTGCATTAGAACTATATAGATGTGAAAAAATTTGTTTTTCAATGGCTTTTTAAAAATTTTGCTGGTGTCAAAATTATTGCTAAATGTCAAAATTATCACTAAATGGATCATGTCAAAAACTTTACAAAGTACAACCCCGACAAAGCCTAAATAGCACTGTCTAGAGTGACCCGATATTGCTATTTAGGCTTTAATGAAAATGTGACATCATCTGGAATGATTAAACAATGTCACAGTATCAAAACATCCCAAGGAGAAAGCAAAGGCAAAGTTTTTAAACAGATTTTTAAGAAACCCTCTAAATTGGCGATCCTCAGATTACATTATATATTTTTGAGAATTATTATTAGTAGAAACAAATTCTGACATACTAATTAGATATTTGCAGAATATAAGAAAAGCAATATTAAATTAAGTAATGAGCATATAAAATAGCCTGGGTAAGAATAAAATTGATGTTCAATGCATTTCATATTTTTATGTATCTATCATTGAAAACTAATTATTTATGTTCTCATTTCTATAATTATATTACAATACTTTTAAGAGCCAACTATTGTCTAGTTTAAGACTTAAAAGTCAAATTAGAAGATAACTATTGATTCTTAAATTTTGTGTTCATGTTTTTTTAGTTTTTCCATTCTAGTAGGAAGAAAAAAAATCTGCAATTAAAAAAAAGTCACTGAAAATTGAAAGCTTACATCACTAAAAGCTAATATAACAATAACATATTTAGAACTCAAAGTACAATAGAAAGATATTTCTTGATTAATCTTGATTGAAATATTATATGTATGTTTTCCTACAATTTTGCTGTACTAGTGGGAAAGAATTTAAAAAAAAATTTTTTTTTTTACATTCCACTTGAATGATATCCCAATGGCAATATTGTTTCTTTTTTTTTTTTTTTTTATGGGGAAGATTAATCCTTTTCCTTTCACTTCTTATCAAAAAAAATTCCTTTGGTATCCATCCTGTTTAGTAGAATTCTAAGAATCTTGAACAGATTAAAGATATATATAAAGTATGTATTATAATATATTCTACATTTTTAACTATCAGTTCCATAATTGAATACCAAATATCTACTTTGAATATCTCATCTAAAAATCTGTATTTGTCTATCCAGCTAGAAAACAACTTTGACTATTGTATTTAAAATATATTATAAAAGGTTTCACACATAATAGACATGAATAAATGTAGAAGACTAAAAAAAAAAAATATGATTAATATGAAACTTCCAATAGAATTGCAAAACTTACTCTTTATGTTGAACAGCAATTTCATTAATATAAATACATTGTAAAGTTTCCAGTTCTTGTTCAACAAAACTAAAAGAAAGGCATTTAAGTTCATTACATTGATTTGATATTAGAGTAACAACAACAAAAAAACTATTAGCTATTTCAATGAAAAATATTTGTTTTCATTATTAAAGCTCGATGCAAGATTTTAAAAATAACATTTTTACACAAAGATGAACAATTAGTATACGATGGTACTTATGTATTAACGCCACCGCACCTACAGATTTGGCAGTTTTTAAGTGGCGCCAATCTACACTTAAAATTTTTGTGACAAATCATAAAATATATAAAACACTTTATTTAAAATCAAAACACTTTCAAAATTCAAACTAATTTATTTAAAAACAAAGTAGTCAATCGAATTTCAGTGGAAAATAGGCCGATAGAGAGTCTAACATAGATTCAAAACAGTCTCTATTTTGACGCATTGGCAGCTCTTTATTGGCGCAACTTCTGCTGCGGTGGCGTTAATACGCAAGTACCTATACAATTAATTAATATTAACACTTAGTAACCTTTTATGTTATTAAACACAAGAAACAGAAAATACAAATTCGATTTTAAAAACAAGCTTTTAACATTTATTAAATGTTAGGAGGTAATTTATATGAATTTTAATAATAGAAATAAAGATAGCTACCAATGAAAATCTATCCCATTGGCATCATCTATTTTAAGTGATGCATTCTCTGAAACTTCTTCCATTTTCAATTATGCCTAAAAAAATTATATTAATATGTAAATTGTGATAACATTAAAAAATTACCAGACAAAAGTTATTGTTTGAATAATATACAACTAAGAAATATGTAATATCGAATATTAAGATAAAAATTGTAAGCATCTCTATGAAATTTTTATATTTTATAAATATTAATAGAAAAATAGAAAATTAACACATCTTTCTATCTTTTATATAAAATTTTCTGCATTGCTAATACATCTAAAATATTTAAAGAAATATTTAAAAACTCAACTTTGCTTTTAACTGTTTACATAAGTATAGACCAGGGGGATTCTTTGATATCCGTTGCCCCTAGTCATCAATTGCCAGCAGGGCTACTTCGCTCGTTACTCGTTAAGATTTTGTCACTCATTAAAATACAAAACAAATTTATCTTTTACCTTCTAAATTAAATTGAGTAAAAAAATTTTCAGGTAAAATAATCTCTAATTTAAAAATAAATAACAGGCAATAGTTCACTTCTGTTAATATGTACAATAACCTTTTTTTTTTTTGATCGCCTATCTGTGTGTTTTTTTTAAAGAGCTGTCCAATTTATGAAATTTTTAAATGTACTCCTGGTCTCATTTTAAATGTATTAGACTTAGAATTTGTATATTTCATAATTAGAATGCATCTTGCTTTAATTCATTTTTCTGTATTATCATGTAAAGAACCAACTATCGTCAACAAAATTCCTAGTCGCAAATTGGGTTGCTGGTTCATATATAGCCAATTGTGTTTCTGGTTCATATATGATTATTTTGGTTTATCGCTCTACAGTCCTCTTGTGCACATGTTAGGATAAAAAGACCAGGAACTACAGCTTATAGTGGATTCCGAAACACTACAAACATCCATGGCAACGCCAGGACTCGAACCTGAAACCTGTGGTACCGAGCGCTAGCCACTCAGCAATCAGGCCCTTCTTCTATGAAAAATATGTTTTTGGAGAATTCAAAGTTGACAGTCTGCAACATTCTGATCTTTCTTTTTACGTTTATTTTGCAATGTAAAGTCTTGAACGTTCATGCTAATATGACAATATGGGGGTAATCTAGGAGTGAGCCAATTATTTCAGGAAAATAACATTAAATAACAAAACTCTCAAACTGTTTTATAATATCAGCATTTTCAGGCTTAAGACTAGCAATAAGAAGAAAAAATGTTTTGTTTTTTACCTTAAAAACATTTTATATTTTTAGGTACAATTTCCAGAAATGTTAATGGGGGAGACAAACACAGAAAAAGTCAGGTTAATAAGGGGGGGGGAATTGGGGAAGACTATAAAAAGGCCAAAATCGACAAAAATATAGAGGCATCCATTGACAAAGATCTCCCAGTCTGACCACCAAACATGTGGACAGTTTGAGAGCTAACAAAACAAATGAGGAACAAATTAAGGACATATACTGTGGTATCACTATATTTTCAGATGATTTAAGTTGCTGTAAAATAATTGTCAATTAACACAGCAAAATCATTATTGTAATGACAAATCACCAATGATGGGTTACAAGCTATCATTAACTATTTAATAATTTACAGCATATTCCATGTTTATGATGCAAATTAAAAAGTATAATGCACTGGAAAATATACCTTCTTACAAGATCTTTATAAAACTACATTCCTGCAAAGATTTGGATGCATCAAGGACAAAAGTTTTCAACATATTAACTAATCAAAAGCTTATTCTCCAATCTAATCTCCATATAAAGCATTTAATTTGATTAAACATTTTAGATATTTAATTTCTCAATACAATAGAAATAGGAAAATGTATCAGAAATGCCATATGGAAAAGATTATCCTGAAAAAAAAAATTTTTTCTTTACATTTTGATAAATAAACTTCTTTATTATTCTTGTTGAAAATGAAAATTTTCACCTAGTTACTTAAAAGTGAGCTTATCAATAGTTAAATTCAAATTATTAATTAGTTCAAAAGAAATGTATAGATACACATTAAGAGATTTTATCTAAAAGGAAATACTTTAATATAAATTAAATATTGAAATGGGAAATTTTTTTATTTCATTAAAAATCCCTTAAACTTTTAAATGACATTTCTAAATGTACAAAAAACATGATATTTTTCTTGATTTTATAAAATATGAATTAAAATATTCAATTTAATAGATACATTTTTATTTTAAAATATCTTAAAATCCTATTTTTATTATCAGATATGATCTAAAATATTTATGGTACAAGTTCTTAAGATAGCGTGAATAAAATTCAAAAATGTAAACTGAACCTTAATATCTAAATTTAATTGTATTAGATCTGATAGAAATATTATTTAAATCAATGCTTTTTAATATAAAAATTATTCATGCAAGAATAAAATATAAAAATTGCTATTTATTTTAATAAATTTTTACTTTTGTTTAAAGTAAATGGCCAAATACTTTTCTGTGGCTTGTTCTTGTGAAAATAAAGAAACTGTAAGACAATGTATCTTTAACTTTATTATGCTAATTTTTAAGCATATAAGTACAGCTGTATAAAAGTTTTTTTGTAATCATTACAAAAGGTTTATAAATTGCATTTACTACTCCAAAAAATGCATTTGGCAGAAGAATGTTTTTCAACAAAATAAAAAATTTAGAAATAATTAATAATGAAAAAAGTTATTTTAATAAGAATTATGATAAACTTTAAATATAAAACTAATATTTGAAATTTTTAGAACTAAACAGAAATTCTAGATTTAAAATGTGATTTTAAGCAATGAATAATGGATCAACCTACCATTATTTAATATGTTAGGAAATATGTCAAACAACACATGAAATGATTTTCTTAGCTCAATCTTTATGCATTAACTTATAGTTTGAATACATCCAAAATACAATTTGCTTAGGTATTTGGGAAAGCAAGAAAATATCCGTGCTGGTATAATTTGAAGGAAGCTGAACTTACTAAAGAGAATGTTAATTTACTTCTTTTCAAGTGGATTTAGTTAAACAAACAAGGTTTGAACCCAAAGCAACCTCAAAATAACTGCTATTGATATTTGAAGCAAACAAACCATAGTACAGCAAATTAATAAAAAAATCTATCATAGTGTATGCTTCATTTCAAAGCAATAGCAATCTACAATAAAAAAGTGAAAAAAAATAAAGCGGAATACAGAAATATGAAAATTTTTAATAAAAAAATATTTTCAAGTAGAGGTATCAATTTCTAAACTGGAAAATCTATAATTCAATGCCACTGTCCACAAATACTTAAATTTCTTGACAAGAACAGTTGGGAAATGGACAAAATAGTGAAAACTAAGTATTTATAAGTTAAAAATTCATAATTTTACTTTCTATTACAAAATGTGAAGGATAACAAAACTTTTTTAAAAACTCATTTTAGTGTGATAGTTTCAAACAAATATAGGTT
>BPLQ01003582.1:1610197-1832715 GCA_021605075.1 Caerostris darwini
ACTCATCAAAATGTTGTACTATCATGTAATTTTTTGTTAGTTTTCTAAGTGATTTAGGATAACGACATTTTTTTGTGTGCTTTACAGTGTGTGAACCAGTAGTTTAAACCATTAGTATATAATATTAAAATACTACTTTTCTGGAAATTACTTAATTATTATTATTGATTATGTATGTATTTTGGAATTTGTTATATCCCTATAGGCCCCATAAATTAGAGCTAATGAGAAATCTATATAATTATATAAAGTAAAATTAAAACAACTTTTTAATTTTATTTATACTTTTTTTTTTATTGGTTAATTATCCATCCATTTGTTTAAAAAAATTAACTTATTCTTTAAATAACTTAATTTGAATAAAATACAACTTAAAATTAAGTTTCTTTTATTCTTTCTTTAAGAGATTTTTTGAAGAGAAATATGCATTTATTACTGTTATCAATCTTCTCATAGTTCATTCATACTTTTAAAATAAACAAAGCTCTTTAGTAATAATGGACAATACATAGGATCTTTATGATATATATAAAGGCATTAGTCTTGCTAATTACATAGCATTCTGTATAAAATGATGTGTTTTTATACAATTGTTAATACTCAACTGAAGGCTATTGAATTTTCCTATTATGAAGGCTGTGCTGAGGATGCAATATTTTACACTACTTTTTTCTTTTCTATAATGTTAAGAACAATAAATGGAACTGGAAGTAATGTAATAGAGAATGAAAGTTTCAACTATTTCTCTAATAAATTTTGAATAGATAAGTTCCTACCTCTATGATATTTAAATATTGATTTATAATGAAATATATTTGTAGTCTTTAATAGCTTATGTAAACTCATAAAAGAATTAACAATTTATGTTCATCTGTTTTCAATATTAGCTATTGCATGTTTCCTGCACTTTCATTTTATTTATTATATATTTATAGGCATATAGAACCAGTTGAACTTAAGCGTAGACCAAAAGGTTTAGGTCTTGGAGGTGATGCTTCAGTTCTAAAGAAAAATCAAGAAAAAGCAAAAGAAGAAAAGTTGGAGTTAACCAAAGGAGCTTATGTTAATATTATTCAAGGGCAGCATAAAGGATATTATGGAGAGGTAAAAAATAAGAATAGTTGTACCTGTTGATACAGATATATAGCAGGGTTATATGTATTAGAACATAAACCCTGCGTTACACAGCTTCAGAAAATAAAACTTATTAATTCTTCGATATCAAAGAAATAAGTGGGTAAACATAATCAATAATAAGCTGCCAGCCTATGAAATTCAGAATTTCTAATATAAAAACCATGCTAAAAACAGTTACAATTATGAATCTTAAAATATCTAATAATGATAAAAAAAAAATGAAAACAGCTATAAGCGATAATAAAACCAGATGCAAAATATTAAAATGGTATTCGATCTAATAAGAGTTGTGATGCTATTTTCCATTCCTTATTTTTTAACAAACAATTGTTAGCACTATCTGGTGGCAATCAAAAATATTTTTTTTATTTGATTGAAAAATTACTATTAATAATTTTTTTGTAATTTTTGACTGCTTGTCAGATAAAATAACAGAAATCTACTTTATTTGAATTTTTAGTGCTGTAGTTTTTAAAAGTGCAGCAACATAACAGCTACTTGATCCGACTTCGCTCGAAATTCGAAAGCTTATGTAATTGGGATTAAAACTTCACATCACTTCAAGGCAACACTTTTGCTTTTATCAGCTCTACTGGCATTGACAATTTTCAACCTATTAGATTCATTTTCCCATAAATCTAATCTGTATTAAATAATTTTAGCACTCATATTAAATTAATTCACTCCTAGTAAAAAGTCTAAACTCTGGATGTAAAGCTAGTTGTCATTTTCACCCTACCCACCCACTATTGACAAGCATCAAAATTATCTGAGATATTGAAAAGTCTCATTTGAAGAACAGGTAGCTGTATAAATGCAAGCAGTTCATCACAGTTTTCTTCCTTATATTGAAAAAAAAAATGCTAGCTGTGATTAAGATTATCAATACCATACAGATTATTAAAAAATATTCTTTTGACTTTACATCTTCGGGAGTATCAGGGGGTCCATTCAACCCGGAAATGTTTAAGAAAACAGGAAGAAAAAAAAATTTCCACTGCAAATCACTGAGAGAAAGAAAAAGCTGCTACTAAAATCATGTTTTGATTTTCCACCCCTGTGATTTACAAAATTAAAAGGAAAATATGTGACCTTGAAAGGAAATCGATAATACCCAATAACTTTCAATTGTAGATATATTAAAAAATAACTAAATTTCACTTATGCCTTAACATAGATTTTAAGAACTCAAAAAAAAAAAAAAAAAAAAATCATTGACCGTAGCTTTTTCATCATTTAACAGGGTTGTTTTTTTTATTATTGATTTTTCTTGTTCTATTAAAATTAATAATGAGATTTCTTTGTCTTTTTTGCTTTACCAAAAAATCCCTTAAAACTTAAATTTTTGGCTGGTCTGTATGTAAGGTTTTTAAGCATAAATGTTATTAATCACTAAAATTTACATATTTGTTGGATTTTTAAAATATCTTGTGTAATGTCCAGTTTTTATGCAAATAATCTGGAATTTTTCTAAATTTCATCTGGGAAAGTCAGGAAATTTTATTTTATCTTGAGAGCGGCTACCTTAAGTATACAAAATAATTACTAGATATCAAAGAAAATACAAATTATCAATATATTGTGCTTTCTTTTAATTTCTATTTTAAATAATTTCTACTATTCAAGTTCATTTTTATATTTTCATGTCAGACATTTATTTATATTTTTTATTATTCAGCTATTTGAATTTATTTTGTAATTTGTTTAGGTTTTAGGTTTGGATGAAGAAAATGCACGTGTAATTGTGAAATTAACCACAGATGAAAAAGTAACCTTACCTGAATTCTTCATTAAACTAGTGAGCAAGAAAGAATTTAATAAAGAAAGCAGAATAATAAGTAATTTTTATTCTTAATTTTGATTTTGACTACCTTTTTTAGTTTCAAATTTATTTTGGCAATTTCTGCTATAACAAAATAACTAATCTCAAAGCATCAAGTATAAACGACCTTCTCATATATGGAAATAATTCAACATTGTGACCGTAATAACTTGAATTATATTAACTTTTACACCACATTTTTACTGAACAGATTCAAAATATCTTCAGAAGTGTATGAATTAAAGAAACTACACACACATGAAATAATGATATCAACCAAAATTATATAACAATATGATTTAGTTAGATTATAACAGTATATATAATATGAATAACGATAAATTTTAACGTGGAATACCAGATATTCATAAAACAAATAATGATTGCTCAAATTAATTGATTACATACTATTGCAATAAAAGGATAATATAATCATTTAAAATCTAAGCAATTACTTATTATTTGAAGGAATTTGATAGACATTCAGATGAAATTTCAGGTATCAAAAGCATAACCTTTCCTAGTAATATGCCTAGACATTAGGATTAATTATTCATTAATGTTAAACAAAAAAAAGTTCATACATTGTAGCTGAACCAATATATATCTATGAAGATAATACTGGACTAAAAATTAGTTCTGTTCTAAAGTAATTATTGTAACATTTGGCTACTCAAGACATCAACTCTGCTGGCCTCTAACGAAGAAACTGGGTACCAGTGCAATTGAATTTCACGCCTCCAATGAAGATTTCACAACAGTTCTTTATGCAATTGAGTCTATCATCATCAAGCGGAAACTGCTTTCCACAGCCATAGGATCAAACATCCTTTTTGATGGGCAGTTCATATAAATAATCACCACCACAGCTGTTATCTTACTTTTCCTGACCTTCAATTCTTCTCTCTTCCCCCTTCAGAGTCTCTCTCTGTTTACCCTCCATCTTAAAGTTTTCCCATTTATACTTCATTCGAACTCACGCCATTGGCTAGATCCTGGATTCAATAATCCCCCAAAGAAAGCCATTGGACTCAGGAAGTGATATTTGTATTATGCCTAGGTGTGTAACCTATGACTTTTGTATTTCTTTTATGTGGCAGTGCAGAGTACATAAGGCCAAGGCCACACCATCTAGTGCATAAGTTTTATAATGGGTCAGATATATACCCCCAATTTGGTGTTATTAGTTAATGCCGCCTTGTCAAAGGAAATATACCTACAAGTCCTATTTTTCAGTGAAAAACATCTGCACCAATTGTATTTGTAAGATAGCAAAAAATAAGAAACAGTTTCCCTTTGTCTGAACCTATATCCCAGCATTCTCATGGGAATATTTACTAATACATAAGGATTGTATTCATTTAAAACATTAATACATGATATAGATTTAAAATATTAATTTGCATTAAAACAAAAAAAAAAAAAACATTTTTGAATAAGTTTAAGTACAATTTGGCATGACATTATTTCTTAATTTTTCATTATAATTTTTTTGTTATTATTACAGATAGAGCTACTTATGAAAAATATAAACGAGAAGAAGAGAAAAAAGAAAAGAATGAACGGCATTCAATTAAAAGAGAGAGAAGTGATGATTTGGATAATTCTAAACATGAAAGGAAAGAAACTGAAAACGGCCAGTCTGAGGGAAAAAATTCTAGAAAACCCGAAAAACGTTCTAAAAGACATCATAGTAGAGAAAGAAGGTTAGTTTTAGTGTTATAAGCATAAGATCTTTCTAGGGGTATAAAATAATTTGTTTTAATTGCTTATAAAAGGCCCATTGGCTGCAGTGAAGTTTTTTATTTAAAATTTTTTAATTAATTGTTTACAATTTATGTTACATAGAGCTAATGTCTTAAATTGGTTTATTTAAAGCTTATAAAATTATCTGCTAATAGTTTAATTCATTTAAAAAAATTATTTTATTTTCCATTGAAAATTGAAATATTTGAAGGGTTTTCCGGCCTTTTTTATTGCATTAAAAAAAAAACTTATATGTGGGAATTTCTTATAGTCTTTATAACATATTTCTGATGATAACAGTTGTACTTATTGCTATTTCTTAATGCCTGTTTTTATATTATTTTTTTTTCATTATGTGCATTTTTTAACAAGATTAATTGTTAGTATTCAAATAATTTGTCTTCAATTAAGAATTAGCATGACTGTTTATTTAGTCAGTGATATATTAGAATAAATGTGGGTTCTGATTTCCCTATTCCCACAGCCATGTGATATACAGACTCGTAATTTTATTGACAATTGTCTGTCTGACTAAGTAATGTCAAATGATTGTTTTTAATGGACCTTTTCTCCAGGCTGACAAAGAAGACATTTCATCTATAAATGTCATAATCTGTGACTTATGATGGAAAAAAAGATGTGTTGTGGGGGTCTAGAAGCTACTCTTTATTTGATATGAAGGTAAATGTTGAAGTTACTTTCAAGCAAATGAGACAGAATCTTTACCTTCACTCCAGTGTTTTTAACATCTATTGGCTAAACTTTTTTAATTTAAAAAAAGTGTCAATTTTTTAAATTAAAAAAAGTTGCAGTTCTAATTACATTTTTGTGTTATTTTGTCCAACATTTGTTATCTTGCATTAATCTTTAACTTTTTTTTTTTCCCTTGAAACACTTTTAAATTGTTTTTTAATAGTTATGAGCGCATGAGTAAAAGTCATTTTAGACAAGCTTTACTTTGGTGTTTTAAAAGAATGAAAAAAAATTAGCTTATAAGTAATTAAACTTTATTTTCTCATCTTTCAAGTTAGGATTAATGATAATACAGTTTAGAATTAAAAATGATTCTCTAATATTTATTTCATCCTTTATTTCCCCTTATAAATACGAGCTTAATTAGTAAAAAGGAATAATGACAAACATTTAAGAATTTTTGTTTAGTCACCTTTTCTCTTCAGGAGACTGCTAAGAAGCATTTTTTTTTTCCCCTGGGGAAAAGGGATCTATGTATATTTTTGTAATTTTACTAAAATAGATTTTATTTCTCTGACAAAATGCATGATTATGTGTTTTAGTGAAGAAAAGTACAGAACTTCAAAATCTACACAAACATGGGTTAAACCTCAACTAAGAGTGCGATTTATTAATGACAAGTATCAAAAAGGAAAATTTTTCAATGAAAAGGTAAATTTTTAAGTACTTAACTCTATTATAAATTTTGTACAATTATTTTAAATCAGAAAAGTACTTTGTGAAGTTTTTTTTTTTTATATTTATTGTATTTCATTCATTCATTTAAACTTTTTTTTTTCTCCTAGAGGGAAATTTCTAAATATTTACTGTATTTTTTTATTAATAGGTATAAAATATTTGGGTATCTTATTGTTTTATATAATTATATAAATGTTTTTGCACTGACAAATCTGATCCCAATTTTTATGGGTCTAGTCTTGTCTGGTCTCTTTAGTGTTTTGAAATCTTAGTTATCTATTATTGTAAATTCTTACTACCTTTTGACAATTAAAAAGCAGATCATGAGATTTGGCAGTTGCTCAATGACAAAGAATTGCCAATAAAAAAATTTTCTTGAAAAATGTATTAGTGCATATTTTTATTCTAAGCTACACATAATGGAATTGTATTCTACTGCTGAAGTAGCTCTAAAATGAAGAATTATTGTCTGCAGAAAAATATAAATCGAGGAGGATTTTGTATTGCAAATATGTCTCTGACGTTTCCAAAAATGATTTGTTACCCATTGAAAAATTTACCTTTGTGAAAAAAAAGGTTTTTTTGACACTGAAATAAATATGTAAACTTTAAAAGATATATGTAATATTTGATATGTTCATATTTAATACCAAATGCACTTTCTTGACTTTTATATTGTAGTTTCACTTGGAAGATAGAAGAAAAAATTGAATTTGTTACACATAATTTCAGATAATCTGACTCTTAATTGTATGAATGTGCAATTTATCTTTCTTATTATTCCTGCTTTGTTACAAACCTTTAATTTAAACATGACTCATACGGAAATTTTTAAATTGGGCATTTTGCGGAAACAATATATATATATATATATTAATTAATTAGATTTTAAAATGCTATGAAAAATTGTTAGTGATGTGTATTTAGGAATTTCTTTACTTTCTAATAAAAATTTTAATTAAAAAAAAGTATTAAAAAAGAATATTTAAATAAAATAATCCTCATGAAGAGAATAATGATCTACTTAAATGATTTATTGTGCATCTAATTGCTAAATATAGTGGCAAAGCATTCACTAATAGATTATTTTAGAAATGAAAATAAAAAATTTAATAACATTGTGAGACTCCATTATATAAATTCATTAGCTTAAAAAAATGGCGTATATCTAACAAAATATGCATAAATAAAGAGTTTTTGTAGAAAATTTACTGAAATATTTTTAACATAAAAATTTTTGGATAAAATTGCCATATTAATATGTTTGTGTTGTGAAAGACTTGATTCATTTTATGTATAAGAACATTGTTCCCTTAATTTGGTTCTTTATTATAATAAAGTTTTTTTTTTTTTTTTTTTTTTTTTTCCCCTCAAATCTTCATTAAACAAATAAATGTTAACTTCATGCTGTGAAAATATAAATCTTGATATATTCAAGTGTATTGTTTTTAATTATTGTGTTATTCATTTACTTTTTTTTTTATAGATGGTAGTTGTTGATGTTATGTCATCAAAATCTTGCTTTTGTAAAACAGATGATGGCAGGGTTTTAGATGGTATGAGTAATTTTTTGTGTATTCTAATCCTCAATAAGATATAACTTGTTGCAGTTGTTTTATTATGTAATAACAATAATGGAGAAATGAGATTTAATTAAAGATATACTTCAAATGGGATATTCAAACATATAATATATTTATTTAAACTGATAAAGCATCAGAGAAAAGCATTTAATAATTTTAAAGAACTTTAATTTTTATTCAAAAATATTTATTGTATTCTATAGAATAAGATAAGTTTTTTAAAATGTATATTTGTTGATTTTCATAAAATTTTCTTTATTTTTTTTTCTTATAATTTATTTTTATCTAAATACTGAATTTACTTAATTCTTTTATTTAAAAAGAGAACTTGTCAGCTTGGATTCTTTTTTCATGATTTTAAGGTAAATATAAAATAGTAAATTTTAACATACATAAATATTTATTTTAAAATTTACTATTTTACGGACTTTTCTCTAAAACCACATTCAGGTCTGAGCAGGTAGATAGATAAAATACTGTTCCATTTGGAATAGGTTTTATGTCTTCCATCAAATGAATTATTTAATGACAGCCAGTTGTTTTCTCACAGTACAGATAATTAGGTTGTTGGAGTTTTTTCTAGTACAAACTGTAACCCAGAGCAGATAAACTCTTTAATACTCAAGTGTGGATGAAGTATAATGTGTTCTTAATTTTCTTGTTATAGATTTTCAATCATGTATTTAAAAAAAAAAATAATTAATTAAAATCCTAACTTGTTATTTATTCAGTTTTGATGGGTTACATTTTGAAGTATGGTTTCATGGTGTTACCAACTGCAGAAATTTTTTTCATTAAAGAATTGTATTCCTTATTTATAAATAAATACATATATACCCTTTTATTAGTGTCACTGATTTTAATTTTTATTTATTTAGATATTTCACCCTCCATGTTGGAAACTGTCATTCCCAGACATGAAAATGCTTACGTAATGATTGTTCAGGGAAAATATAGTGGAGAGGTACTGCTATTATACTATGTTTTTTTCTTTTTTTTCCCAAGAATAATTTTTTTATATACATTTATAAATTATTGATTCCATTTTCCATAGTGTTATTGTTATTTAATTACATCGTAATCCTATGTATTAATTAATGTACCCTACTGTAAAGCCATTCAGTTTTGAGTAAAATTATAAATTAAAAGCTTACTTGCATCCATTTTCAATTAATACATTTTATATTGCAACGCACCTCGTACATGTCCTGTAAAAATAAATATCCTAAAATTCAATAACTTGTACTGAAATTTTGAGTTTTATTCAAAATTTCTTGCATCAGATCCCAGGCAAAGACATACACAAATGAACTAATCATGGGCATGTCTTTCCACCTATTGATTGAAGAAATGCCATGTGAGTGGTTAGCATTTCTTTTTATTTCTTTAAAGATATGTCCAGGAAGGATAAATAGGAGCAATTGGCATGTTGATGTATAGAGTGTGCTATGGAATAACCATACAATTTAAGGAAAGTACGTTATCAGTTTGGGAAAATTCCTGTTGGCACCATGCTGAACCCCATGGATTTTTTAAAATTTTAATATAGTGTATATATCATTATTCTTTATTTATTTCATTATACTTAATGTTAACAACAGTTGAAATAGCTTTGGCTTGTTACATAAATATGATCCTCTATTTGTGAGTTGTTATGAACAAAAAAAGTGTAATTTAAAAAACATTTTTCTGCAAATTGGATTTTTATTCAATTTAAAAAACACTAAATTGAAACTAAATTATTTTTACTTTTTCAAGATAATAACTAATCACTCTTTCTTGTTTTACAGCTGTGTACTATTTTGAAGAAAGACAAATCAAAGTATCTTGCCACTGTTCAGTTCCTTTCTGATCGAGATAAGGCTTTAAAAATTGAATATGATTCAATATGTGAATATGTAGGAGATGTCTCCCAGTTTGATTGATGTTAAGATATAAGAATATATTCATACTTTATTTTTTGCACAGATAATTAGGTTCTTTATTTTCTTGTTGTATATATTTGTACAAAATTGACAGTTGTAAATAAACTTTACATTTATTGTTTTAATTCTTCTTGCTTGGTTTTTCAAAAATCAGACAAGTTCTTGAAATAATGCATTTAAATGAATTCCAAATATACAGTGGTGGCCAGTTTGGGATCACTTCAGCAATAAACGAAATTTTAAATACAATATTTTGAATATCAGAATTGATACAATGTATTTGTATTATACATCAATTTGAAATGTTTTTAAATTTTCAATTACTATGCAAGTTCATATGTTGTTAGTTAATATGCTACATTATAAAATGAGAAAAATGTGATCAACTACTGAAACGATTTAGTAAAAATTAATTGATTGCTAAATATTCTTTTAATATTAGCAATTTTGAAATATTATGAACAGCTCAAAATAAGAATATACCTCTAGTTCTCATTGCCCCTTTAAACTAGATGACAATATATTGTAGAATCCAAAATTTTTCGAAATTTCTCTTTCTTGCTTTCTTTAATGAAAGCAATTTTTGAGAAATTAATTGGATCTATTGTGCTTGTGCTAATAAGTTCTTGTTTCACTTCAAACAGAGGCTTGTATGTGCTTTGTTTATTTTAAAACATCTATTAAATGTATCCCAGAATGCATTATACATTAGCTTAGCATCAAAGGTGTGTCTTTTAATTTATGACTGTCATCTAAGCCTTACAAATTGGATAAAAAAGATATAAATAATAAATAAAACATAGCAATTAATTTAGTTCATGACATCATATGATTTTACCCCTGTCCAGTAAAATCATATAATTTTTTAACCACAATAATGTTTAGAATTACCTATGCAAAATAATGATTAAATTGTTGCTTTTAATTTATAAACATTTATTGGTGTTTTGATAGCATTTACAAAAACTTCTAAAGTTCAAAAATCCATAAAATTTTTTACTTTAGTAATTGAATATTTTTATAAGAGAACTACGTAAAAATAATAAAATCGCAAGAATAAAAAAAGCTTTTTAATTTTTATTATGAATATATTGTTTAGAAATCACTATTTTTATGTTTAGCATCAATTTTGTTTGAACATGTTTCTTTTTTTTTAAAATATACATAATAATTATTTAATAAATATGAATATGATCCTCACAGAGATCTGAAATTAAAATCAAGAAAACATGTGCATTTAAAATTATCTATATTATATTTTTTGTAATAATAAGACAATAAATAGTAATTTTATTACTATTTTAATCTCTGCCTCCTTGATATTTTTACGTATGATGTTGACATCTTCAACATAACATTACAGTGATACACTGATTTATTGGAATTTTAATGTAAAAATATTTCATGAAAATGAATGAAATACAATTGGAATAATTTGAAAAAATGTTTTTTCCAAAGGGCCACTGGATAATTATGTTAACTGTCTGGAAAATGAACTGAACTACGATAGAACACAGGAGTATAACCTAATTATTAAAGTTATTTAGCCCTTTGATATTCCTACCCATATTAGGTGTTTTTTTTTACACTCATGTCCATAAATTAAGGATAATTCAGAATCACACAGAAATTGAACTCTAAAATAAAAATTTCACCTGTAGAATTATCACACGCATCTTGAAGAAGAATATGCAAATTACAGGAAACCACAAAGATAGTACGTCACAATGACAAGAGTGTAAGAGGGAATAAAGGAATAAGGAATGGTGGCAAAGAAGTAAAATTGTTCACAAGCACTTTAAAAGCCTTTCAGTGCAATAACCGCATAGTTATGGCACAACGGAAGCATTTGGGTGATTTTTTACATGGTAGAATTATCGGACGACTGGAATGTGGCCGTACCCAGCTGGAAGTATCCGAGGAACTTGACACTCTGGGCGATTCCAACTCCAGGCTTTGGCAACGATTCCAAGATGATGGTAACGTGAGAAGATGTTACAGCATAGGTCGCTCCCGAGTTACAACGCCGAATGAGGACCGGTATTTAGCAGTTACTGCCAAAAGAAACAGACGGAGCACAGCATCAGACCTGTCTCTTCAGCTACCGGTACGACAGTTTCAAGGCAGACCGTGTACAGACGCTTAGGGCACATTGGTCTATATGCTCGTAGGCCTGTCAGATGTGTTCCACTTACCGCAACTCACTGTCGCCTGCGATTAACCTGGAGTAGAGAGCATGCATTGTGGACACCGCAACAGTGGTCTGGTGTGATGTTTTCCGACGAGTCCAGGTTTAGTTTGCAGTCTGATTCTCGCCGGACGCCAGGTACCCGTTACCACCAAGAGAACACCATTGAACGACACAGTTACGGTGGTGCAGGAGGGCTCGTTTGGGGAGGAATTATTCTTGGTTCCAGAACTGACCTGCATGTTCAGAGTGTTACGATGACAGGCCACATCTATCGGGATGTCGTTCTGGAACAACATGTACGTTTGTTTCGGGGCGGCATGGGTGCTGAATTTCTGTTTATGGATGACAACGCCCGTCCTCACTGTGCAAACATTGTAGACGAATGCCTTCAATTGGAGGATATCGCCCGTATGGATTGGCCAGCATACTCACCGGACTTGAATCCAATAGGGCATGTGTGGGATATGCTTGGCCGACGAATTGCAGCCCGTCAACACCCTCCCACCTGTCAACCGGAACTTCGGACGGCATTACTTGATGAGTAGTGTAATATTCCCCAAGATCAATCTATGTATAACTAATTGTTGGCAAAATGAAATAATAAACTAAACACATGTTTGTGAAAATTGCACCACCATGAAGGACTTACGCGAGTGAACTGAAATTTTCAGGAAAGGGAAAATTAGCGCGTGATATGCAAATGATTAGAATTTCAAATCCGTAGCGCATGCCTATGCTGAGCAGCGCCTTCTGAACGGCGGATGGATCCGAATAAATAGACGGCTGTAGCGAAGCGTGCATGGTTACCGGTGGTTATCTGCTAGTGGTAAATGTTAGCTCGGTCATTACTTATGCCTCTTCGACGAAAGAGAGCGAGATTTGAACAACTTACAGAGTTTGAACGTTAGAGAATCATCGGCCTTCGTGAAGCTGGATTGTCTTATCGTGCAGTAACCGCTCGTGTGCAGCGTAACAGCAGCAGAGTGATGCGTCTTTGGAAGCAGTGGACGGACGAGTGTCGGTCAACTCGTAAATCCGGAAGTGGACCCCGAAATGTGACGTCAGCTCGCGATGATAGACACCTGGTCCGCATGTCGCTGACGGACCGTACAGCTTCCTCTAGACAATTGGCAGCACAGTGGTCAATAGCTACAGGTGTTTCATTGTGTGCTTCATCAATACTTAGATGTCTGCGGCAGCGTGGACTGCGCGCAAGGACTCTTTTATACAGGATCCCTCTCACGCTAAACCATCGCCGCCTGCGGCTACACTGGGCCGCTCAGCATAAGAGACTGGCGTGCTGATTGGCAGTATGTCGGGTTTTCTGACGAATCCCGCTTTAATTTGTGGTACCATGATGGCCGCATTCGTGTCAGACGCTATGCCGGTGAACGCCACCTTCCGGAGTGCATTATCGAATGCCACAGTGGACGAACACCCAGAGTTATGGTCTGGGGTGCCATAGCATATCATGGACGATCCCAATTGCTAAGAATTGTGGGCAATCTGAACAGCAACCGGACCATCAGTGAAGTTCTACAGCCCCAAGCTGTTCCCTTCCTTCAAAGCTTGCCAGGCGCTGTATTTCAACAGGACAATGCCCGCCCTCATATCGCTAGGACTGTTCAATCCTTCTTTGCAACGCGGCAGGTACAGCTTCTTCCTTGGCTTGCGTATTCCCCGGATATGTCGCCGATTGAACATGTGTGGGATTTCGTTGGTCGGTATCTCGCTCGTGATCCTCGTCCTGTTGCTTCTGCAGACGAACTTTGGGTGCGCATACAAACAATATGGAATGCTCTTCCTCAGGCAGAGATTCAAAATTTGTTTGACTCCATGCAACGTCGTGTAGCAGCACTTATTGCGGCGCGGGGTGGCTACACAAAATACTGATTCCGATCTCTTGTTATCGTTTGTTTGCTTTGAACATTTAATCATTTATTTGTACCACTACTACTCAACTGTGTATTAAATTTCATTCAATTATGACGATTCCTTCATGGTGTTGGAATTTTCACAAACATGAGTTTATATAGAAATATTTTTCATAATATAATTTTCATAGATTTCTCAATTTCTCGTAGAATATTTTTTAATAACTGCAGTGGATATGTACGGGAAACCTCAAGTTTGGGCGGCTATTTGTAGTAGACGTCGTAGTTTGCTTTGGGTGTGGACAAAGCAAGTCCCAAGTACAACAACACATTTATTGCACACAACTACTATTTTACGCACACGAACTACTACAATTACAATAAACAGTAATTAACACACGAGTAGCATATTTAATGATGTACACTAGAAGATGAGTGGTAGGATTCCATTAAATGCTCTCGGGATCACAGATATTTATTTTTTGCAGGTTGCACAGTACACCCTCTCGGTCGGGAGGTTCATTGCCAAATGAACTTTTCACCGGGGCGCTCTTGCGGTGCGTAGGAGGAACACGGTTACATAACTAGATTTTCAAAATATTTGTTCTTTCTAATGCAGCTGGCAAACACAGACATGGACGTCTTGGATGCGTTAAGGCAAGTGCTGCACAGACGTACTCACTTTGCATTACGCAGGGGGCGCGTGTCACTTGAAGATAAGCTACGGACGCGGAGTAACAATGCCCCCGCAACGCTCTACGATCCTATTAGACCGGGACCTACTTTTTAAAGTGGATTCCGAATCACTACAAACAACCATGGCACCGCCGGGACTCGAACCCGAGACCTGTGGTACCGAGCGCTAGCCATTCAGGCCCTATTTTCAAAATATAAAATAATAATTTTATTAAAAATCTGCAAGACAATTATGAGGTTAAAATCAATGAATGCATAAAATTTACAATTTCAAAAAGAATTCCATTTGCGAATTATTACATATCTTGAAACAGATATAAACAAATCTTGAATGCTATTTGACATTGTTCGTAAATAGGTGATGATTTCTTTGAAAAAGTTTTCTAAAGAAGGCATTAATTTATATTTTCTGTTTTATATTGTTCTAATGCAACTGGCAATACAGAGGCAGTTAATCATTATGCCATAAACAAGGCCTGCTCCGCTGTTACTCATTTAGCACTACCCAGGTGGTGCGTGTAGCTTGAAGATAGGTTACGGACGCGAGTAACACTACCCCCACAACACTCTACGATCCTATGGTGGAGGTGGATTCTGAACCACTACAAACGTCGAAAACACCACCGGATTTCGAACCCGAATCCTGTGGTACCAAGCGCCAGAGCGCTAGCCACTCTGCTATTAGGTCCCATTTTCTGTATTATTATACTATTCATTTTATATTTCACTTTGCTAAAATAATTCGAACTTCAGCTTGTCTTAGGAATCGATTAGAAACGAATTTATTTCGATTAAATGATATAACTTCTTAAAAGAATAATTGTTCAAATTATATAAATAAAAAAATAATAATTTGCATAGTAAATGCTGTTAGAAATATAATGTTTTCGTTTTACTGTATATTCCAAGAAATATTTTCGGATGTATTTTGCATTACAAATATTTACCATACTTACAAGTATCTACTAACAATCAAGGATTCTTATTACAAATGCTAACCAAACCTGAAAACACTGCAATCTGATTTCAGCTTTAATTACCAAAATATTTTCAAAAACAATTTTTGCTCGTTGATGCGCAAAGATTCAATGCAAAATCCTCCACATATTCGATATAAGATTCGATAGAAATGTATTGCACTAGAAAGAGGGATTATTATCAGAAAATTTAGTCATTTGTTCCGCTTATTTTGTGTGTTCGACCACTCGACAATTCTTTTCAAATTCGGTGAAATTCATTCTGAAGGCGGGGCAATTAAAAGTTTCTTGTTTTGGAATACCCGGTTCTCGGACTTGCATGAAAGTAGATCTTTCAAACACTTCATTAAAACTGACACTGTTTTCGTAAACCTCCAAACTTAATCCTAATCAAACTAACCAAACTTAATCCTCCAACCAGAAAAGCAAAATCAAATTGTCTTCTTGTGCTTTCCGGAGCTTTTGTTTCATTCCACAAACAATGGATTCCTAGGACCTGAATGGCCGAGTGGCTAGCGCTCGGTACCATAGGTTTCGGGTTCGAGTCCCGGCAGTGCCCTGGATGTCTGTAGTGGTTCGGAATCCATTTTAAACTGTAGGTCCCGGGCTGTTTAGCGTAAAGTGTGCACAGGATGACCGTAGAGCGGCAAACCAAACCAAACCTGAAAGAGTGACTGAATGACAGCGTATGGCTATGATTATGGCCATGTTTATATTGTTAGGAATCTATCTCACTATCTAAAGAACAAAGAAAGCTTCCATCTGGAGAGGAAGTGTCGTATTTAAACGTGTTATATTACTCACGCCGATTTTCTGCAGCGGGTTATCACAATTAACCTGTAATAATTAACTTCTTATATTAAGCCAAAAAGAAAAGATGTTTATAAAGCAATTGCGTTAATAGAGAAAAGTTTCTTGTTTTGGAATACCTGGTTCTCGGAGTTGCGTGAAAGGAGGTCTTTCAAACACTTCATTAAAACTGACACTGTTTTCGTGAACATCCTCCAACCAGAAAAGCAAAATCAAATTGTCTTCTTGTGCTTTCCGGAGCTTTTGTTTCGTTCCACCAACAATGGATTCCTGGCTTAGCCTGTTCAGTTTGACTGTGTTTTCCTCAATGATAGCATACAGCTGTGACAATGGATAAGTTTATATTGTCAAACTATCTAAAGAACAACAAGTTTATATTGTTAGGAATATATCTCGCTATCTAAAGAACAATTTCCATATTTCCATCTGGAAATTGTTCCTAACAATATAACATTTAAATGGGTTTTATCACTCACGCCGATTTTCTGCAGCGATTTATTATAATTAAGCTGCAATAATTAATTTCTTATATTAAGCCAAAAAGAAAAGATGTTTATAAAACAATTGCGTTAATGAAGAAAAGATTTTTCTTGTAATATTTGTAACAACTAATTTATCATATTTAATCAAGATAATATGTTTATTGTTACATTAAATATATTTACTATAAAAACCTGTAATAATTAATTTCTGATATGAAATTATAAAAAAATTATGCAGAAAATATAATTACGAAAAACAGTGATCTTTTTTTTGTTTTAATATCAATGTTTTCTCTTTAAACAAAAACTTAAGAAAAATTTTTTAATTTGTAGAATAATTCTCCATTCTCTGTAACCCATCATGGTATTTGAACTACCTCGACACAGAAATTGGCTCTCGTGCCGAATGAATTAATAAATACTATATTTATTATTATTATTTTTAACCATACCATTTGACAAGTAGGCTGAAAAGTTCATAGGTTCACACATAGATGGCGCTACTAGTATTATATCCATATGATTTTTAGTTAGCCCTAACTCTCAAAAGACACGTGTATAAATTTGACAGCTGTTGCACTATTAGTATGTGAGTTATACCGTTTTTAGTGAAGTTATAGCTTTTTTAGTGTTCATCACGTGCAGTCCACTCGGCTGACTGTCGATTGGACTTCGGTGTGAAATGATGGAGCCATGTTTCATCCATTGTCACATATCGGGTTTGTTACGATTGAACAGCTCCAAACACTGCTTAGAATCATCAATTCGTTGTTGTTTTGGGTCGATTGTAAGCTCGCGCGACACCCACTTTGAACAGCGCTTTCGCATATCCAAATATTCATTCACGATATGTTCAACACGTTCCTTTGATATCTTTAGGGTCTCAGCTATCTCAATGAACTTCACTTTACGGTTATCAGAAATTATTTGTGGACTTTTTGATGTTTTCGTCGGTAAGAGCCTCTTTGGGGCGTCCACTGTGTGCATCGTCCTCGGTGCTCATTTCGCCTCGTTTAAATTTAGCAAACCACTTCTCTACGGGTAATTTTCCTGGTGCAAACTCCGAATAATGTTTATCAAGCCAAGCCTTGGCTTCAATAGTATTTTTTTTTCGACAAAAAGCAATGCTTTAATTAACTCACGAAATTCCTTTTTATCCATTTTTTCAAAGTAACAAAAGTTGCTTCACTAAAGATGCTATAACTCACATACTAATAGTGCAACAGCTGTCAAATTTATACACGTGTCTTTTGAAGGTTAGGGCTAACTAAAAATCCTGTGGATTTAATACCAGCAGCTATCTATGTGTCAGCCTATGAACTTGTCAGCCCAGTTGTTAGTTATCTTGCTTGCATAACTCTTAAAGGCAATGACTCTTCTAATCGAAGTTAATTACATACTGAACTCAGATACTAAATTTTTGGTATATATACAAATTGAGTATTTTCAAGACAGAAATAACCGGGTAGTTTTTTTTTTTTTTTTTTTTTTTTTTTTTGTCCTCGCGTATTTTGTAAAGCATTATTCGATAAATGTTGTTTCCAAATTTCATTAAACTCCAATGAATGAAAATTTCACAATCATATTTTTTTAGTAATTATTTTAATTAATTTTGAAAGATTGGATATTTTCGGAAACTTATTTTTATGATTCGCACCGAATTTTTGTGATAAAGCAATTGCGTTAATAGTACTTTGGTTAGAACTCGAAGAACGAAAACAACACCATCTTGAACTGGTAACGTGTGAAATGAATCGTTATTAAAATTAAGTGTTTCTAATTCTTCTTGAACATTTTAATAATTGAATTAAACCACGTAAATAATCTTGGTCAATCGAAAACATGTCATTAATCATGGCCAATCAGACATTAGGAGATACATTGGCTACTACAGTTGGCGATTTTTGCACACTTGGAGGCCAAAAAAAGTCGTCAAAACCCTATACTAAACCCTAACTATTTTGCGATTTGGCCAATGATTTACTAAGAATTTGAGAATTCTCATGATTATTCCCCACTCAATGAAAATATTGGTACTTACGTATTAACGCCACTGCAGCAGAATGCGCCAATAAAGAGCTGGCAATGCGCCAAAATAGAGACTGTTTTGAATCTATGTTAAACTCTATATCGACCCATTTTCCACCGAAATCCGATTGACTACTTTGTTTTTAAATAAAGTGTTTTGAAAGTGTTCGCACGCGCAAGCAATTATCTTTTGAACGCCAACCGCAGGTACAGATTTGGCGGCTTTTAAGTGGCACCAATCTATACTTTATTGTATCTGTTAGATTGGCGCCACTTAAAAACCGCCAAATCTGTAGCTAAGGTGGTGTTAATACGTAAGTACGTACGTATTATGATATTTGGTTTCATTTACAAATGATACTATAATAAATTATATTTCTCGATTACTTTTTAATAGATTGATTTAATGCTGTTTTGGCTAACAAGAAAAAAAAAATGCTGCTAAATGATGAGAATTAATACATAATTGCGCATTTTAAACTTAAGGATAAATTTTGCAAAATAATACTAAATCTTAAACTAAACTCCGTTATTTGACTTCCTTAATGTTTATGAAATCGTTTCATCATCAGTTTAATGCTTTGTTTTCCATATAATCATTTGGGCGCTTTTTCCTGAGGGTCATTTTCAAACAAACTTTGATTTAAACTGATCACAAAATCTGTTATTTTTTATAACAAGTTTAATGTAGATCAACAAACCTTGAAAAAGAATCCTCGTGAAAATTTTACATGCGTAAAATAAATTTATTCATTGTACTTTAAGTGATGTTAAAGTTGGATTGAATTTAATACCCTCAGTCAATGTTAAACTTATAGAATCGTTCTTGGAAGCAATGTATTATATATATGAGAATGTGAAGAATTTATTACATTGATTAATTTACACTTAGAAATCGTGTAAAGCAAATCATCCTCAAATACACCAAAATTTTAAATTAGCCAAAATAATGTGGAATTTCACTTTTATTCGATATTTCTTTCATCTAACTTAAACAAATGAAACTAAAAAGTCAATTTTCAACAAAATATTATCAAATAAGATTTTTAATTGTGACATCAGTAAGCTTTAAATTATAATTTTTCTACATTTACAGCATATTTAAATATTATTGTAGTTGGAAACATTTTTTTTAATTTATAAAGCCAAATTTTTAGAAAATTGTTAAATGTTGTAAAACTCAACATTTTTTAATATCCATTTAATGTCAGACTTCAGTTAACTGTAGAACAACAAAATACAATGCACTTTGTGACACTTTTGAGTTTATTGTAATGATTTACCCAAGAGCGTATTAAGGTCTTCGTCTGCTTTGATTCCTTCACTTATTTCATTGACTCCAATAGTGCTAAGTCCTTTTTGTCGACTCTTAGCAGCTGCCTTCTCTATTATTTCAGCTGCTAAATATTCTTCCGCAGCTGCCAGAAATACAGCAACAGAAGCCGGTATGTTTTTGTCTATTTTCTTCAACTGTTTGTGGATTTCTTGAACGGGAAACATCGGTGCAACGTAAGTTCTGCTGTTTTTGCCAGGCATTTTCACGCTGTGCTATTCTCAGAAACTCGCTTCGAAATATTTAAAATTATAATTAATCAGAAAGTTTCACATTTATAACATTGTTTGATAGTACAATTTTGAATTACCGTTAATTCAATAAGTGAGTGATAGAATACGGTTTTTCGTTGCCAATTGCAAAACATCTAAAAGTAAAATTATATAAGAAGCAAAATTCTAACGTAAAAAATGATTTGAAAACATGGCTGTCGAAGTTTTAGTAATTTCCGCTCAAATATTGATTTATTACCGATTTTTATATTTTAGAATTTTTCGCACGCTTAAAATTTAAAATAGTAATGTCACAAATATGTACAATGTTATAAGTTTTTATTTTTTTGAGAGCAATTAATTTCATTACGCATTTTATGCTTAAAAAACATGATTAAATGTTTATGCACTTAATGCATTTTGGCATCAGTACGATGCTATTAGACCATTCATGGGATGGTACTAATAGCATCATCTGGCTATACTGGCCCAAACTGACTAACATGCTCTCACTAAACAAATAATGTTACAGTATTAAACAGTCAAGCTGTGAACTTTTTAATATTCACTATTTATAATTCTTCACCATTAAAATTAATAAAATATAAACATTAATTTTAATGGTGAAGAAAACAGAAACAGAAATTATAAACATATTCTAGAAATTCAGTAAAAAATGGTTCTTTTGTGTGATAGCGAAAACCTCCCAAAATCGGATTTTTTAATTACAAATAAAATGCAACTTAACTTGCTACTGGGTTAATGTTGTGTATTACTCAACGAAGTAAAGAGTAATACTCTAATGTCCATAAATTAAGGATAATGAAGTTCAGGCAAAGAAAGAGACAGAAGCAAAACAAATTTGACTTATTTGTAAAGCCTATTTATTAAACAAAAGGTAAAGAGCAAAAAAGATGCTATATGTTTGACGTAATTAATAAAAATTGCGATTTTTACTCCCTGGAGCAAATTTCAAAAAAGAACCTATTTACAAAAAACAGTATAACATGGTTAGTATGATGGTTAATAAGGAGTATGTCTCCCGGACGATGCAATACAGGCCTTACAACGCCTAGGCATGCTGAGTATCAAATTATCAATCTGATCTTGGGGAATATTACACCACCCATCAAGCAATGCCTTCCGAAGTTCCGGTTGACAGGTGGGAAGGGGTTGACGGGCTGCAATTCGTCGGCCAAGCATATCCCACACATGCTCTATTGGATTCAAGTCCGGTGAGTATGCTGGCCAATCCATACGGGTGATATCCTCCAATTGAAGGCATTCGTCTACAATGTTTGCACGGTGAGGACGGGCGTTGTCATCCATAAACAGAAATTCAGCACCCATGGCGCCCCAAAACAAATGAAAGTCCGGCGTGAATCAGACTGCAAATTAAACCTGGACTCGTCGGAAAACATCACACAAGACCACTGTTGCGGTGTCCACAATGCATGCTCTCTACTCCAGGTTAATCGCAGGCGACAAGGAGTTGCGGTAAGTGGAACACATCTGACAGGCCTACGAGCATATAGACAATGTGCCCTAAGCGTACACGGTCTGCCTTGAAACTGTCGTACCGATAGCTGAAGAGAGCTGACGAGACAGGTCTGATGCTGTGCTCCGTCTGTTTCTTTTGGCAGTAACTGATAAATACCGGTCCTCATTCGGCGTTGCAACTCGGGGGCGACCTATGCTATAACATCTACTCACATTACCATCATCTTGGAATCGTTGCCAAAGCCTGGAGATGACACTCTGGGCGATTCCAAGTTCCTCGGATACTTCCAGGTGGGTACGTCCACATTCCAGTCGTCCGATAATTCTACCACGTAAAAAATCATCCAAATGCTTCCTTTGTGCCATAACTATGCGGTTATTGCACTGAAAGGCTTTTAAAGCGCTTGTGAACAATTTTACTTCTTTGCCACCATTCCTTATATACCCCTCTCTTACACTCTCGTCATTGTGACGTACTATCCGCGCCATCTGATGGTTTCCTGTAATTTGCATATTCTTCTTCAAGATGTGTGTGATAATTCTACAGGTGAGATTTTTACTTTAGAGTTCAATTTCTGTGTGATTCTGAATTATCCTTAATTTATGGACATGAGTGTACTTCTGAAAAAGTTCTCACGGGTAACAGCAAAAGACATATCTAATAAATAAATAAAATTCTAGCTATCTTCAAACGTGAAATTCTATAATTGATATAAGATTTTCTTACGCTATCTCTAAGGAGACTGTACTTTTTTAAATTAGTGATTTTAGTGTAGGCAGTTAGCAAGAACTGAAATTTTATCTGCTTTCATTTTAGAAGTGTATATAGTGGATATATGTTTTCAAATGAAATTGAATCAAACTGAAATGTATTAATGATTCAGTTATAAATTAATAATGAATTATCTTGCTTCCATTATTACTGCTACAACAATCTGCGTCACACTACGTCTATGTAACTGAAGCTGAGATGTCCCTTAATAGTTTTGGGAATGATATGGTTAAAACTGTGACACCTCAAATTTAAACAAACCCCCAAAGGTGGTATCTAAGGATGCTAGTGCTTTTCTTCTTTACTCATCTTCCTCTTGAAGACCATGATGAAAGGACATTATGGTCCAATCAGTGTGCATATCCCAGGCAGAGACAATGGCCGTTTGGTACGGCATCGTGCTGTCGAGTTTCAAACAACCAACCTTATCTTGGGCTCAAACTCTCTTCAATTATCTCTCCAATGCTCTGAATCCAACTCCCCCTCTTCAGGCCCTCATGGTTCTACAGTGCTGTTTTAAATTTTTTGACTTGCAACAATATAACAGTTATATTTGCACAAAGTTTTCGTGCAAAGACCCTGTATACCTTACAGAGCGAGAATCTTCTCTCGAAGTGCATAAAGGATGTCTAAGCAGCTATACCTCCATGATACATAGTTTGTAAGAAAAATGCGAAATAAAAAGTATGATGTCACATTCCATGTAAGGAAGGAAAATGAATTTTAATAGAAGCAGAAACAGCAGTAATTATGTATATATTTTTTATGGGAAGCTGCTCAAAATGACCACCGTTCATATCCAGAAGTGCATGTATGCCTTAAAGTGTCTAACTGTATACAGGCCTAACAGCCTTGTGTCCACAAATGCAGAGGCAGATAGAGTTTGAGTTACTTAGTCTGTGTTATGTAGTAAATGCATTTTGGTACACATTCTTTCATATATTCCCATTAGAAAAAGTTCAAAGAAATCAGATCTGTTAATAATGGTGACTACACAAAAGAGCTATGGAATCCGAGACCATGTTATGCAAACGAGACATATTTCGTCACAGTTTGTAATCCATTGTTCACTACACTGATAATGCATACAAGTGCATATCGCAACATTCATTCATGGATGGAATAACTGTCAATATAGTTTACAGCAATGCGAGCCTAACAATAGCTGTTCAACTGCGTAACAGTCACTCATACTATATATAGTCCATCTCTCTAGTTTAATTGTTCCCGTAAGCTTAAGGGTATAAATTTATTTTTATTTATTTTCCTTAAAATATTTCTTTTTAAATGTTGTGCATTTTTACATCATTCAAATAAAGCCCATTTACCGTACACCAAATATGAATTCATGCTTTTCTTTTCACACTTTTCTCAAAAATTATTCATCCTAAATGTATGGTTCTTTTAGCAAATGTGATGTACTCCGAGTGAAGATTTTTGCCCTGCGCATTTTATACAGCATTACTATACATATATATTTATGCAGAATGTAAATGTCGTATAAAAAGACCAGTAACACTACGTCACAGTTGCATGTATGAAATAATTATATAGAATTTCAATAAAATATTAATACGAAACATAACGTTCTGTATATTTTTTTTCCACTAGAAAGAAAAAAAAATGGAAAAAAAAACCACCCGAAAAAGAAGCAATTTATGAAAATTGTTGACTAAAAGCCAGTTTAAACACAAACTTCAATTTCAGAAACCTTGAACTCTTTTACCAATTTTTCCGAGCTGCTTCAAACTAAAAATTTAATTTGCATATCTCCAAGGCGATTTCATCCGCTTCCGAAATAAAATGCGTTTTTAATCTACAAAGGTTCTGGGCTCTCGAAATAGCGTAGGGGGAAACAATCCAATAGAATAAAATAGAGGATTACTTTTAATGAACGGCCAAAAAGCAAATGAAGAACACTTTCCGACCTAGACGTGTTTAGCGAGTGGACTTATTAATTTACCGATCAAAGTTCCATTGGGAAGTTATTACCCGTCTTAGAAAATCCTATTGAAGGCAAAGTTCCCTGGAAGACATATACGTGTTGCTTAAAGTAAAGTAATTTGACATGCACAGTTAACCAGCCTGTCAAATGATTAATCCGGATTTTATGCATTGAGGAACTTTTTTTGGCTTATATTACCTCAAAGGAGCAATAGACTTATTTAGCAAGCCGGAGATGAGGCCCCTGACGAAAAAAAAAAAACCCTATAATCTCCAATAATCTTCAAATCATCATCATGTGTCAGTTATTTTCGATTTAAAATTGCTGAGCAGCTTATTATAAGCAATTCGTGGGAAGGACTAAAGGATTTTTTCTATATTGTTGGCTTCTTTTGCTTTACATTAAATGAAACGACTATCAGCTGATTAAAGTTGATCATATATATTTATTAATATTTCAAATACTTGTTTGAGCCATCGCCAATTTCATTGCTTACCTTCAACCTTGTTCTCACTTAGGAGTCCCTGTAGCAGGGACACAAAAAGTTACATTCCTTGTTGGTGGCACCATCTATCGTCTTTCATATTAACACAAAGTTTACAATATGAAGACAAATAAGTGATATACAAAAGATTGGATAAACATGGACATTGAGGTCTGCTATTCATTTTACTTTTGCAAGCTTTCTGATTCTCCAGCGAATTATTTTCGGGCGAATTAGCACAAGCTACGATGAAAATGGCGAAACAGGGGATTCGCAAATAACGTGATCATTTTTTTGTTTGAAAGATTGGTTTGATTTGTCGCTCTACGGTCCTCTTGTGCACACTTTAGGCTAAACAGACCGGAATCTACGGTTTAAAATGGATTCCAAACCACTACAAACATCCATGGCACCACCGGGACTCGAACTCGAAACCACTGGTACCGAGCGCTAGCCACTCGGTCATTCAGGCCCCCCACCTTTTTTTTTTTTAAAGAACTGAGGTTTACTCATTTAGATAATAATATGTGAATTAAAAAACTTTGTTCATCTTAAAATATCATAGTCTGATAATTTTTTTCCTTGCTAATGTCAATCCAAATCTACATAAAGTTGTAGAACAAATATTATATGTGATTTGTAGAGGATACAATGCAATTACTGGAATGCCGATGATCGCCTTAATGATAATCAGTTCTTGAAATGATCTGTGGAGGTAAATAGTTTCCCTTGACTGGTGATACGTTTATTATTCACATGTTTAAAAGTAGTTACTTATTAAGTAATTTTTTAGAATTCTTAGTTGAGCTTAAGGAATTGTTCCTTCCGGAACCTTGAATATAAGAATAAATGACCGAGCTCCGTTCTGGGAAGCGATTTACAGATCTACTACAATATTTCGCTGTATTTTGAAGTTTAGTTCCTGATCTAAGATACGGGTTCATAAATAAAAAAATTGGTAAAAGGAATAAAGCGAAAAAGTATAAGTAGAAATCAGTTTGTTCTATATGGAAGCAAAATTAAGAACGCAAAAAATGCTAGAAAGAAAACCATTTGTTCTACATGAAACAGATATTTTTAAAAGAAAAAAGAAGTCGCAAAAGACAATAAAGAGACACATACATATGTATATATATATCACTACTATATCTATCACACACACATATGTATATATATATATATGCGTGTGTGTGTGTGAAATACTTTACCACCGTTGGAAAACCGAAAACAGAGAAATTGGACTCACTCTTCTGAAACCTCCACTGAATTCGAATAACATATACCGAAAATAAATACAAGTGTTGATAAACAATATAAATTTTTATTCAAAACTTTTAGTTATACCAAATATAACTATAAGAAAGTGATAAACAAAACAATACTATTTCTTTATTTTTTATTTAACAATCAATTTTATTTCTTTAATTCTTTCTATTTTAAATATTACAATTTAAAAATGGCAACAATATTGTTCCCTAGCAACCAAAATTTCAAGTTGTTTTCAAACAATGGTTAGAGTCAACAATGTAGATAACTGATGTGGTATTTGAAAACGTTAATGCTTAAAGAGTCGTCATGAACCACTAAATTTTTAATAGATTTCATGGAGTCAAAAGAAGGAGAATCCAAATTGAACCGAGTGGAGTATTTACCATTATGTACCGAGAGAATATCTAATATCTCCTCATCCATCCGTACTTTTCATATTAAAGTAGCAAATATTGATGGATTAAATCCGGTAAATTGAGTTTCTCACGATCTATTTTTTTAAGAAATCACTTATTACAAAATAAAAGTATATATACTTTATTTTAATAGAAAGTTATCTAACTTATTTCTTTCTAATTCTTTTATAAATTAAAAAAATTAGAAATTTATATTGCTAATATAATTAATATTGCTGTAAATTGATTGATAGGCTATTAAGCGAAAAAATATACTTTAGATATAAAATAATAATTCTAAATTTGAAGTTTTGGTATTTATTTCAATAAATATGGATTTTCTCTTTATTTGTTGTAATTAGAGTAATAGAATAGTATTCAAAATTTGAAACATTTTTTATATTAAAAAGTAATTGGAAAAAGTTAATATTAAAAAATTTTCGAGAATGGATTTTTATGTAATAGTATTGAAGTTAATTAAAATGCATTCGAGTTCTATTATTAAAATTAGATTTAAATTGTAATGATAAGACTATCAATCATCCGTTATATCACATTTGTTATAGAGCTACTATAACTGTAAATAACATATTTTAACTTATTTATTTATTATAAATTTACCAGTTTGAGTTTTAATCACACATTCTTATTCTCATTATAAGATTAGTTAAAAATCTTTGTTTTCAAACCTGAATATGAAAATTGTGGGAAAGATATTTTTTAAAAAATGTGCAAAAATTACACCTTTACAATTTCACAAGAAAATATTCTTACTTATAACACAGGAATAAAAAATAAAATTAAATTTTAACTTCAAAATTCATTTTTGATTATTAATTTACCATAAAGAGCAAATGTATCTAAATCCTTTATGTTTAAAATCAGTGCAAAGAATAAAATTTTGATAAAAGTTAGCTATTGCTATTTAATTTAAAAAATCTAGTATTAAAATTTACTTACTATTGAAATAAAAAGAACTTTTTTTAGAATTAATTTTTGGCCTTTTTGATTTATTTTGATGTAAGTTATTTTAAATAATATAAGCCATTTATTAATGTTTATCATTGTTAATTAAAGCATGAAATCTGTGTCATTTCTTTTAGACTTCACCTTCTGAGAGTTATCACATTCAAGCTATTTTATTTGATCAAAAGTATGGATGTTTTGTGGGAAGCTCCTGGAATGGAAAGCATGTTAAAAATCAAACATCTCAAATATTTTTTAACCAGGTTAAGATTTATTTATAAATTTTATCTTTAGCTATTATTTAATTTTTTTTTTATTGATTTCCTATAAAATTATTGTGTATTTATATTATATCCATGTTATATCTTTGCCTTACACTTTGTTCCAAATTTGAAAATTCCAAATATTTTCTTTACATTGATTATATGTTATTAAATGCTCATTTTGTAATTTAAAAGCTTTGCATTTGAAATATACATTCAGTTTTATTTATTAGTAGGTTGCTAATGTTATTTAGAAAACAATAATATAATGAAATAAATATTTATTTACTATTAAATTAATTTTTATATATAAATCAAGTTGAAGTACAATAAAGCATAATAATAATAAAATTATAAATTAATAACATTATATTTGTTTCAAATATGGATTTTCTACAATGAAAGTCTTTTGTTTCTCTGTTTTTGTTATTAAATTGTAACTTATCAGTTGAGCTTTGGTTTACTATATGTACTTGTAAATTGATTATCTATCATTGAAATGATAAATATCTTAAAATGTTTATCTAATGCCTTCTGGAAATTTCATTATTTAAATTTATTCCAATTGCTTATCATAATGCCATAATAATTTTTTTTTAATTTTTTTTTATGTAAAATTATTCCTTTTATAATAACTAAATTTATATAGGTTTTAATTAGATTAAATACTAATTTAGATTGAATTTTTTTTAGAACTTTTATTTTTATACATCTATACCTATCAAAGATTTACTACTTGTTATTGAACTTATTACCCCATCTAAATTATCTAATGGCTTTAAAACTTGTGGGTGGATGTGCCTACCACTCCTTAAAAGTGAAGATGAAGATACAAGTGATAAAAATACATTGCATTATAAGTATGTATTTAACTAACATTTCATTTGCGAGTATAATTTTTGAAATTGTTAAACATATTTAGATACATCAATTGATTTAGCTGAAGTATTTATTATTATTCAAATTAGTTGCTTTTCTTATTTTTGCATCTTATTTAATTTTGTGCATTATGTTTTATATGTATAATATTAATTAGCAAACCTAATGTAAATTATTCGTCGCCATATTTTTATATTGCTTGAAACTAAATTTTTTAAACAATGATATTATTGTTATGTTATTATCAATTTAATTACTCTTATAAATTTAATTGATATCTAAAATTAATGTAATTGTAAATTAATGACTATAATATCATGAAAATGATATATAGTCATATCGTGACTATAATATCATTTAAAAATTAACATTGGATTATGATTTAAATTATGAATGATACAAATAAAATGATGAAGATTAGTATGATTTAGAAGATTATACTTATATGATTATAATATGATACAAATATGATTATAAGATAAGATTATACATAATATGATTATTTGTATCATAATAATCATATTATGAATGACAATATGATTATTATGATACAAATTTATGAAGAGAAAAAACTTCTATTTAAATAAAATAAGCGATTTACGTATTAAAATAATTTCACAAATTTAAAGTTATGAAAACAAATAATTTCCTTTAATTTAAAAAAGATGATTAATATGTATTCTTTTTTTTTACAATCATTTTATATTATTTATCGATTAGGAACCATAACTCATAAAATTGTGCTGCAAGTGCAAACATCAATATATCACAAAGAATTTCGTAATATAGCGTGTGTTAAATTGATTTTTTTATCTTTAAATTATTTCCCTTTATTCATTTCGCCTATTATTTTGAAAGTAAAACAAGGCAAAATTAAGACAAAATCAAATATAACAAAATTACTAATACATATATCAATTTTTATAGGGTTCCTTTAGTGCAAGGAAGTCCTTTGTCACTAATTGTTAATAAAAAAGTTGGTAAGAATCTATTTCTATCATTTATTTTAAGATAGAAAAAAAAATTCTCATGTATTAAACCTATTTCAACTAATTGGATTCACTGTTTTTTGTCAGTTAAGAAGAAAAAGAAGAAAAAGAAAAAGCCTGAACCAATGATTAAGCCTACTGGTTTGGAGATATCATTATCACAAGCTCCTTATCCAGCCTTATTGCATATAGCCCATCTAATTCCCGAGAATATCCTACTTGATGCTTCTTATGAAATTCCTGGATTAGTACCCATTTCTTCTAAAAGTATAATTAGTAATTATAAATTTTCATCCCATGTTTCTTTGAATCAATTTTAAATCATTCATTATTATTTTTCAATGATTATATATAGTAAATATTTCATTCTTTCTTATTCTTTGCCTTTTAGATTAGTCTTATGTATTAATAAATGTAATCATAAAAAATTGATTTATAAATCTGTTTTCAAAAAAATTAGTTATAATAAAATTAAATTATACATTTTTATTAACAGGAAGTGTTTGTTTCTAGTACAATTTCATTAAAAAAGAAAATGTTCATGTAATTTTATTTTTTAATTATTTAATTATTCGATCTTTGTATCATCCATAGGTGTTGTTCCATGTTTCATGTATATTAAATTAATTTCTTTATTTAAATCCTCTAATATTAAAAGTTTTTTTAATAATTCACTGAACATATTCTTTATATCAATTATCTCTGTGTGCATAAAGCAAGAGATTTGTTTTCTCTATTTCTTGAAATTTAAAGACTAGTAGCATTTAGAGGTCTCCTTTTTTTAAATTCAATATTATTCATTTCATTATTGATATTTTTTTTATCTGTTTCAAACAAATCGAGAAAAGATTCTTACAAATTATTTCTTAGTTTTAAAATAAGTTATTTTATTGCTGATATCAGTAGAAGGCAGCAGGCATTTTTACTAAAATTTTGTTTGTTCTTTATATTCTATACATGAAGGGGAAAATGTCATAGTTCTTTATACATTCTTATTCACATTACAATTCATCCTTTTATGTAACAAAAACTTTTCCTTGCTGATACTTCTTTCTTGTTATCTGATTTGTTTCTCATTGATGCTGTTATCCTTTGCATCTATTGTTTCCATTTTTAATCTTTATTATATATTTTACTCTAGTTATTGAGTTCATTTTAAAATGCACGATTTTCAACTTATTTGTTCGATTTAAAAAGCTCTTATGCTTAACAATTTTAAATATTTAATTTTTTCATGTGGATAGAAACTTAAAAATGTTTTGTTTTCTGTAGTCATACAACACTGATTCATATCTTTTTATTCAAAATAAGTCTATCTAGATTTAATGAGTTCAGTGATTAAAAAAATTTATTTTAAAAGATATAAATTAGCATAATTCTCCATATTTTTTTTATTTACATCAGTAAAGATTATTGTTCAATAAAAATTTTAAAGTTATAAATATATTTGAAAATTCTGAAATTATCTAAGAAATTTTTTTTCCATCTCAGTTCTGTTCCCTAACTTTTTGTTAAAATCTTTTTTTTTTATATGAAAGGTTATTTTCTAATTGATTCTTAATATATTTGAATTGAATGTTTCATTCTAGATTCATCGTATTCACTCAAACTACGCTTACAAAAGTGCATTACTTTTGTGTTGGAAAGACTATGTATCAGAATGCATTCATCTCATGAAGAAATCGAAAGGGTTATTATAGAGAAATACTGTAGATATCAAGAAATTACTTTTAATTCTGATGAAGCAATGTCTAAAACATCCAGATTTCTCTCTTCAAATGGCAGTATCATTCAAAGAAGACTTCAAGTAATTAAAAAAAAATCTATAAGCTTTATAATTATTTTAATGTGTAATCAAATTTTTTTTTTCTTGAAATTCTTTTCCCTTGTAGTAGTTTTATAATTACACATAGAAAATTCATTTTATTTTTCATGTCCGTGAAATTAATATTGTATATTAAAAGTTTAGTGAAAATTTTCATAGTAGATTAAAAGTTGTTTTTTTTGTGATCAGTTTTTTAATCCCTATGAAATGCACACAAAAACTGTATTAGATTATTTATTTACGCTAATTTATTTTACATATTTGTTTCTCCTTCTTAAGGAAGAAATTTTTTTTTATTTATTGATGTAAATAAATGATTCATTCATAAAAATAAATTGTTTAATAAATTAAATTAAATAATTTAAAACATTAAAATAAATTGTTAGTATTTAATTTACTTAACACAATTTAATTACGTTTATATACATATCATTTTATTTTTCAATAATTTTCATGGCTATTTAAAACAATTTATTTGTATTTCATAGTAGTGTATAGTTATATTCTGAAACTTAATTATTTTCTGTAAACTAGACATCCAGATAAATTAGTTAATCAATTAATTTAAAATTTTTGTGTTTGAACATAAATAAAGATCATATAAAAATTTTTTAAAAAGAAGCATAATGTAAGTATAAATATCTTTTTATGCATTGTTGATTGCTGTTTAAAAAAAATTTGTATGAAAAAAAATAAAATACATTTAAAAATAACTAATTAAAATGATTTTATATTCTTATTTTTTAATAAAATTTTGCTGTTTTGCTGTAGGTTGCTGTTTATAATGGATATCGCTTTATTCAGGATTCTGATATTTATCACTTACATGTTGAACCTCCTGCTACACCTACTGCTAGCAAAAATCTTCGACGAGCTTCTAGCATGGGAGCATTAAGGTCTTTATAATCTTCAAAATATAAAATTATCCCTTTTTATTGTATGATCTATTAAATTTCTAATTTATATTTAAACATTAAAATGCATTATGCTTTTTTTTTTTTTACAATGCCATTTGGTGTTTTTAATAATACAGATTTTATCTAAAAAGGAGTAAAATATGCCATTTTACGCTGAAGAATATGAATATAGATGATTATATATATGAAAAAAACTTCGATGTTCTCAATTTGTGATTCACCATAGTTATAATTAACTGTAAGGGTTATTAGCGGAAAACCGGATTTTTTTCCAGTTCCACTTTCTTAAAATATATTCATATAATGTGGAAATGACATTTGTATCCTATTGGAATAAAACATATTTACTTATTTATTATTAAATTGATTGTATTTTATATGTATATTTGAATATATATCTAATGAAAGATCGCTTAATGTTTTTAAAATACATAGCAAAAATATATCAACAATTTTAAAACTTATTTTGTAAAAATATTAAAACTCCTTTAATTAAATTTATTAGAAAAAAAAATATACATAAATGATTTTATTTACATTACAATAACATTTTTGGATCAATTAAAAATTTCTGGATTATAAATTAAGTGAAGTTATAAAGTAAATTGTTTGGTCCTTGCAAAAATAAAAAATAAATAAATAAATTTTCCAACACTATTTCTAATACCTAAAATGTTCTCCATGGAAAAAAATGACAATTTTGTTTAATATAAGCCATATAAAAACAAATTTTTTGTAAAAGTTTATTTAATTTTTAATATACTACTTTCTTAGTTGTTGTAGGAATTAAATTAATAATTCATTTTAAATAATTAAGTCAAATTAATGTCACTTTTTTCGCTTATGGGAAATTTGTAAATACTTTGCATTTCTTCTTAACTTGAAATATCATATACTTTGTGTTTCTTCATTGAAATTTGTAATATTTGTATTAATAATTTTTTAATAAAATCGTTTAATAATCAGAAAAACTTTAAAGTACTTATTATATTTTGCAGTGGATTAAAAGAGGAAAGTTTAGTTTTACGAAGTGACATTAAACTGGCTAAAATACCTGATGATGATAACATTGCTATTGTATTTCTTTTAGAATATGTGATATCTTTACCAAGCACTAAAGAAGATGTATGTATCAATACTTGAAATCTCTCTATAAAATTTCACATTCATAATTTTTTTTTTTTTTTTTACATTTATAACTTTATTCATTCAAATATATATTTCAAATTTTGTATTGTATTTAATATGCACTTAATTTTTTTATTTTAATGAAAATATTGTTTTTCATTGTTTAGGAACAAAACATACCTTCTTCGTTAAATAAAACCCCAACAAGTTCAGTTGCTGTTGTATGGGGTTTTTGTTATCTTGGTACTTTGAAAGAAAACCCAGCACAAAACATAAGCTTAACATGTGATCCTACTTTATCACCTCATAAAATATTATTCCTGAAAATTGAACAACCATTTGAAATGACATTTTCTGCATTTTCTCTTCTAAAACAGGTAATTAGAAAAGCTACCATATATCTTTTTAACTGTAATTAAGTTAAAATGCAAACAACTCTTCCTCTGTATTTATAAATTTGTAATATTTAAATGTAGTGTATTTTGAATGTAAAAACTTAAAATTGCAATTTCTTCATTTTTCTGTCTAAATGGCCAATAATACCATTTGAATTTTTCCTGTAATTAAATATTAACTCAAAAAATGAAAATCATCATTTTATATATTTAATGTTTGAGTATAAGATAAGATATTGCTCCTGATAATTAAACAAAAACATTGCAAAAATATTTACTGATTTCTATCTCATCTATTTAAATAGAACTTTTCTAGTTTTTAAATCTTCAATTAAATAGTAATAAAAAGAAAGTGAAATTTTTCTTTATTAATTAAAACATAACTAAATTTTAAACACAGCAAATTTTGTTTTTGTTTTTAAAAAGCAAATTATTTTAAGTTAAAAATTTGAAAATTTGGCTGTGAAACTTTGAATCTTTATTTTCTGATTATAATTAGATACAAATATGCCTTTTGCCAAAACATATTTTTTAATTTGAAACTGATAAAAAAAATTAATTAATTATTGACTATGAAATAATGAGTGATAATTTATTGATTGATGCAGAGCGATTTCATACCTGAAACAATAAATTAAAATGCAATGGTGTTATGAAGTATTTTGCTTTATATATATATATATATTTTAAATATGAAGTGAAACATAGTTAATTTTATGTCTTATACAAATTATTTGCATTTATATTTTTTTAAAGCAATATTTAAGGTTTAATATGAACAAAACATTATTTTAAAATTAAAAGTGCTATGTTTTTCTGTAATTATATAAAGTTCATTCTTTCAGAATAAAAGTTCTCCTGATTTATATTTGTCAGACAATCATGCATCTACTATTAACAATTCAAATCAATCAGAAACATCTGTTAAAAAATCCTATTTCCAGCCTGCATTGGGGCATTCAACTCCTAAACATAAATCTGTTGCTGATATTCCTATGTGAGTTAAATATTTTAAAGCAAATGAAGATTAATTTATTTTATCAGATATTGAATTTAAAAAATTTATCATAATATTAATGTTTTATTTAAAATAGCAAAACGTATTCCTTAGAAAATAAGCTACTTAGAAGATATTTGTTATCTAATTTTGCATTATAAATAGTTTTGCCTAAAATTCTTTTCCAAAAAAATGTAATTTTTCCTTAATGATTTTAAATATAAAAGCTTTACTGGAAAAAAAAAAATATTTGTTTTTAAATGTGTATTAAAAGAAAGAAATTAATAGATGCCCTTATGAAAAGTGTAGATATTAAAATTATTAATAATGATTAATCATTATCGATGGCTAATTATAAACTGAAATAATTACTAATTCATAGCCATATTAAAATATTTTTATATGAATATTCATTAATATATATTTAAACTATTACTTTTGAACACTTATTCATAATTATTATTACAATTGTAATTATAAAAAATATATATTTGTGTAGTACTATAACTCTACGTTATTCAACAAAAAATTGGTAAATATTGATTTGTTTTAACTTTTGACTAATTGCTTTAAACTTTAAATTAATTATTGTTAATTTAGGACAGTTCAACATAGTAGAATTGATTATCCTCAAAAAGTGATAACAAATCCCGGAAGTAGTAAAAATGAAAATGTAAGTAAATTTTATTACAATTTTTAATTTTAAGTAACTTTAAAAAATTTGTCAATTTGCATTTATTTTATTAAATACCATGTTTTGTTTTAGAATTTAGCTCTACAAGAAGTTACTTTGGTTCCATCTTCATTGCCTTTAGTTCCTCCTCTTTTGCATTCATTTCCCTTGTAAGTACAATTATTTTTTTTCCAACTGATAATTCAAATTATTAAATTTATTTATTTGTTAAAAATACTTTTGTTTTTAATGTAATTTTTTACAATTCATTAAGTTAATTAGTAGTTAAGTTTTTATAAATACGGTCAAAACACATTAATAAAATCCTAAAGCTTTTTTTAAAAATCTTTTTAACATATATTATTTAATATCAAATGCTAAAATTTTAATTACAGAAAAATAATACAAAATTTGTGTAAAAATTAGTTTTTGTAAACCCTCAAATATCTACCTGAAAATTCTGTTTACTTTTATTGCATAGTAAATTTAATAAATTTATAATTGAAGAGAGATTGGTATTTTATGTAATGTGTAATTGAGAAAAACAATCTGGCGTTAATTTTATATAATTTTCAGTATTTCTATGCATTTTTAAATGCACCTTAGAGCTTTTGCCATTTTAACTCTCAAACCAGTAAAAAGAACTTCATTATATTTTTGAATTGTTAATTATTAAGTTTTTAACTCTATTATAAATGGTTGGTTATTTTAAGTTTTGTGTAATAATTAATTTATTATGTAACATCTACATTTGACTAAAAATTAATTTGATTCAAAAGATATAATTTTATTTTATGTAAGTTAGCACTGATTTGATGTTCTCATGATGTAATAATAATCTGAATATTTTTGTGGTATTACTCAAACATGAATTATTGTATAATATTGATTAAAAGATATTCAAATGATACTGAAATTTTATTTGTCCTGCGTAGAGAACCCGGAGAAGCTTTTAAAAGTTTTACAAAATTATACTGGGATAAGTTGCAGCCAGTGCTGGATCATAATGGAAAACCTGCAACTGTTATTGATAACACTACATTATATAGAATAGATATGAATTTGGAGTTACATTGCCCTCCTCAGAAAAAGGAATGCATGATGCAGTTTTTAGCTGTGTCTAAGTAAGTTTATATCTTAAGAGTTTAATAAGTAGAAGAAAGTATAAAATTAAATAAAGTTCCTAATATTCACTCATTGTTGAACATAATTTATTTTTCAATAAGGAATTTTACTAAATATTAATATATTTCTGTATATATATTCTATAAATATATATATATATTCTATAAATATATATATATATTTCTCTGTAAATATATATATTTAAGTCTGTTTTAAAGTTTTTAAAAAAAATAATGCAGTACTTAATTTTAATAAGTTTCATGATGATCATGTATTTGCAAAGTTTTGCTATTTTTTTATTTTTCCACTATTATATAACATACACTATGAGTAATAAAAATTGTAATGTTGTAATATAAACGCTTTTTATTATGTATTCATTTTTATTTTTTAAATTAGTTGCCGTTGTATTTGCTATTATCTAAAATGTAAATTTCTAAAGTAAGTTATTAAAGCAAATTGTTCCACAAAAGCAGCCAATTATTTACATTAGTTACGTTTATTATTACGTTTCCTCAGTTTTAAATGATCTTTTTGAATAATTTACAGTAAATTAATAAGTAGGCCTATTTAATTGAAATTATTAAGTGTTATTATCATTTGCAAACTAGTTTGCTTAATTATTTTTATTAAAATTTGATATTTTTATCCTTTTTTAGTATTTGTGAGTATGTGGAAGTGCCATCTGAGGTTTTTTTTACTTTTCAATTCTACAGATTTTTGCCTATCAAAAGTGAATGGTATGATAACATTATATCTATCTATTTGGTTGCTTTATTTAATTAAATTAGTCAATATGCCATTATTAATTTTTATATAAGATGTATTTTGCAGTATTGAAATTTTTTCATAAAAATATTTTTAATATTATGTACATTATAAAATTTATTTCATATGATATTTGTCAGTAGCATGTTTTCTCTTATTATTTGAATTTATTTAGCCTATTATTAAAGCAGCTTTCTGGGAATACAGACGGTAATTTCCCCAAATCCTCTATGGTTTATGCTTTCATGAAAACTCCAGAACGAGGCACAATACCTGGATTTCAGGTAAATTTCATAATTTCCTTATAAACGAATTCAGAATTGTGTTTGAATATTTCCATGTAATTGTTATGACAAATATTTTCCAACTTATTTTTATTTTTATATTTACTTAGCCAAAAAAAAAATTACAAATTTTTATCTCATTAAAAATATTCATAATAAATAAATATTAAATAATACATTATTTTTTTATCTCATTAAAATTGTTAATTATTTTTCTAAGAAATACTTCCTTTTTTAGAAATATGCAGAATGCATCAATGATAAATATTGCCAATTAAACCAAAACAATTTTTTGTAAAATTTTTAAAAAAGTTAATAATTTTTATTTATTAATTTTAAGTTCACAACATTTATTATAAGGAATTGGGTTTTTTTTTTTTTTTTTTTTTTAAATTCTAGAAGGTTTTTGAATTATAAATATACCAACTCATCTCATAATAGAAGGGAATGATTTTATGTTGAACAATTGTGCAGTGTTTTTGTAGACAAATGTTATTGTTTATTTTTTTATGCATCTTTTGCCTTATTTTTCAGTTATTTTATAAATTAGGATTTAAAATAAATTTTTTTACATAAATATTTATATATATTTTTGATAATTCTTTAAAAAAATTAAAAAGATAATATAACTAACATTGCAAAGTCCATGCACTTAGCATAAGAAATCTATTTTACAACATTTTATTTGTGTGCAAAAGAATAGCATAATTAATACCTCTATTTTAAATCATATTTTATACTTCTACATAAATTATATTTTATTTGTATTTAAACAATTTATTTTTTAAAACTAAGATCACTTACAATGTTGATCCAACTGAATTGAATAAAGGAGAATACAAGGCATTCTTACAATATCTAATGAAGCAAATTCTTCATATTGATATGTGGAATGGAAAATCCCTGCTATACATTGGAACTGTGTCGTTGCCTCTAAAAGTAAGTTTTTAAATTGAATTCGTTTTTTCTAAAGAAGAATATTTGATTATTTTCTTTCATCAGTATTCTACATACTTTTTATTTCTTACATAAGGAAAGTATTTTATAGTCAAACTTTAAATTTTTAAAGTTAAAAATAAAAAACTGTTTTTGAGGAAAGGTTATAAAATAATCTGAAGCTGTTATCAAAGAACTCTCTATATTATATTTTAATTCTCTATATTTTATCTGAGTTCTTTCATCATGATTATATTAATAACTATTTTAAAAATCACTAATATAAACACAAAATTTATACTTCATTAAATTAATTTTTTTTAAAAGTTGTGTTGAAGGATCTATTTTCTTATTATAGAAATTGTTTCTTAAAAAAATGTTTGATTATATGGTTAAAAACTCAATGAACCTTCTATACTTGAAAAAAAATTAGCTTATAACAACTCTGTAAAAAATACATAGTATCTATAATTATAAGTAAAATTTTAAATAAAAAAGAAAATAAAACTAATTTTTCATTTTTTTTAGAATAATTGCTTCCTATTTAATTATTTGTTTCAAAAAGTTTGATAAATATTGTAATAAATTGTTATAAAGACTTAAATTTAAATGACATTAAAAAAAGTATGATTTTGATAGAAACTTTTCAAGATGAAGAAATAACTTAATTAAGAATTATTAAACATAAATAGTAAAAATATTCAATTTGATATCTTTTGATGTATTGTAGGTTGATCTTAATCAATAAATGAAAAATGGTTAAGTAAATTATAGGATCTCTAACTATTCATATTTTTATTTTTAGTATTTCTGTAGACAAGGGAAAGAAGCAGTAGTTTCAAGTTTAGAACTAGATATATTCAATTGTGAATATGCTGATGAAAGTTTAGGTCAAATCAATATACCTACGAAAGCATCCTTGGGAAAACTGCATTTACGTGTAGCCAGTATTCGACATCCTTTGCCCTCAAAAGCTTTGGAAGCCTTTGAAGGTAATATAGCTTTAATGCATTTTGAATTACTGATTTATTGTTCAATAAAATTGCAATAGTGGTAATTTATAGTATCTTTTTCCGATATTATGAATGAAAGTACTTTTTTTTTTTACAATTTATATATTAAATACATGTATGTTAAATAAATAAGAATTTATAAATATATGCTATCAAATGTAAGTTTTATTTTTGCAGATAGTAATTTTGATGAAAAAGATTTTGAAAACTAACTTTATTTTATTAGTCTTATTATAAAAATTTTATTTTTCCTTAAACTCTTCAGAATTTTTGATGAATTGTGTCGTAAGTTATAAAATATTCTACTTATAATACTTGTTTTTTGCTCAATTTACTAATATGCTCATTTTTGTTTTTATTAATTTTTTTCTCATTGAAAATCTTATAAAGATTTAACACTATATGATTTTATTTCATTTTTTTCCTTACTGACAAATTCAATATATATACACTATGTGGAAGAAAGTGACGGGGCACGACACTATAACGACATAAACCCATATTTATTAAAATTAATAGGAGGTATGGCCTCCTTTGGCTGCGATCACAGCTGCAACCCTTCTGGGCATGCTTTCCACTAAATTAGCCATAGTGGCAAGAGGCATTTCCTTCCAAATGTTTAACAGGAAGTTCCATAGTTCAGGCTTGCTTTTCGGGGAGTGGGGTGCAGGACCTCAACCGACGGTCCAATTTGTCCCAGAGATGTTCAATTGGATTAAGATCAGGGCTCTGCGCCGGCCACTCCATGCGTTTAACGTTGTTGTTCACATACCAATCAAGAGTCCTTCTTGCAACATGGCATGTTGCGTTGTCGTCTTGATACCAGCAATCACCCATACCGTACGTTGCCCACAAGGTAGGAAGGACATGATTGTCGAGAATATCACAGTATCTATCGGCATTCATCGCACTATCAGTGGGCCAGCCCCATACCAGGAGAAACAGGCCCATACCATCAATCCTCCTCCACCAAACTTTACAGTTGGGATGACAAACTCGGGCAAAAGGCGTTCTCCTGGTAAACGCTATACCCAAACACGTCCATCGGAACGGAAAAGGCTAAATCGTGACTCGTCACTCCAAAGGACGCGTTTCCAGTCATCCAGAGTCCAAGTACGGTGGTCTTTGGCCCATCGGAGGCGCGCTTTCTTGTTGGTTTTCGTAATCAAAGGCTTATGGGCCCCCGAACGTCCAGTGTAACCTAACTTATGGGCCTCGATATGAAGAGTCTTGGTCGAAACGGCCACACCTGTGGCTTGTCTAAACTCATTAGCGATGTTATCCATGGATGTTTGACGGTTACTTCGAATCTCCCTGCCGAGCACCCGCCGGTCCCTGCTGGTGAGAACTGTAGGTCGTCCACTTCGGGGTTTGTTCTGACAGTGTCCCTCGGTCTTGTAGCGACACACAACACGTGCTACAGTTGATTTTGAGTAGTTACGGAGATGGGATATCTCCCTAATTGACACCTTGACAAGATGCAATCCAACCAACACACCTTTCTCGAACTCAGACAACTCTTCCCGTGGCGCCATCTTGACAAAAAACAACTCTAGTCGACTCCACAGAGTATTTATAGGATATGGCTGACACGTGATACCTATTATTGCGCATGTGTCAGCTGTATTGTCGACTTTTCTACTTTTCGAGGGGTGTCCCGTCACTTTCTTCCAGATAGTGTATTTATATATATATATATATTTACAATCATTAATAAATTATGTTTAAAATTTATGCTTATGAATAAAAAGTTTTATGTTAATTTAAGATTAGTATAGTATAAAAACCAAATGAATTAAAATTTGAATTAAATTTTAAATGTAAAGAATAATTATATTTTTTTATTGCTGTTTGTTTCTTAGAAAAAGAAGATACATCAAACTCTATAATTATATCTTCAAAAGTTGAAGAAACAAGAACTGGTATTGCTCGTGAGTGCAAATAATTTTTTGTGTTTCATATTGAAGAGCTAAATTTTACTAAAATAATTATTATTAAATTTCAGATAATTTTTTAATATTTTTAAAATGGGACATTCATTAATAAGTTTTGTACAAAGGAATTACTTATGGTGCAAATCAGTTGATTAACAAAATTAATCAATACGCTTAATCAACCATTAACTATGAGTATCACCAATTTATTATTCTGGTGAATGAAACGATTGTAACACAGAACATGGTCACAGAAATTAGTGGGTATACTATTTCTCATGCGCTAAATCGATTGCATTGAAAATCTCGAATTTTGTAAAAGAAAATTTTCGAGTTAACTAGGAATTAGCCATGCTATTTAATTCTGTTAATCAACTACATTACACCATTAATTCCCTTTCAGCCATTTCTAACAAAGCCATTTAGATGAAGATCTAATGATAATTACAAATGCTATTAAGGGTAATGTTATTAATATTAGCGATTTGTTTATTAACCTTGCATATTTTTTTATTATATAAGTAATATATATTTTTTTGTGTTATTTTACATTTACATTTATTTATATTATGTTATTAATTTAGTGCTACATTAAATTATATTTTTTTATTATTTCTGGTTTTCTTATAGTATAACTAGTAGACCCGGCCACGCGTTGCTGTGGCTTTCTTGTATTTTGTTCAATTATTAGATACTAAAATTGGTATTGTTATGGAAGTGATTGGTAAAGAATGAGGAAAAGTTCAAATTAAGCTTCAACGAATAGAAAATGTTTAATTTTTATTAATTTAATGAATGAGGTAGATAATGTTGATTTTTAACACTGTTTTATAATTTTTTTTACCTAATTTAATTTTTAATAGCCATTACTTTCATTTAACTAAGAACTAAGCGATGAACAATATTTCTTGTTAATCTGTCTTTCGTCAATGGTTTACCAGCACGTGAGCATGCAACATACAGCTGCCCATGGGAGAAACACGGATTCTCCAAGTCCAAGCCACAAATAGCCATTGTCTGCCCTTGCGACTTATTTATTGCCATCGCTAAAGCCAAACGTATCAGACATTGTAGCCTTTTGAAAGGTATTGTAGATTCTGATGGTATCATAGGTATTCGAGGTAACAGGACGACTTCGCCTTTAAACTTTCCAGTCAATATCGTTGCTTCAAGTACATTTCCGGTAACTCTTCTGATGACTAATCGTGTACCGTTGCATAATTTTGGTGGATTTAAGTTACGCAATAGAATGACCGGTGAACCAATTTTCAGACGAAGATTGTGTGGCGGCATTCCTGGCATATCCAGAGAATTTAAAAATTCAATCGAAAAATTGACGATCAGCAATGGTGTCGATTGACATAAAAGTCATCAGATTGCCTGGCAATAAATTTTGTATTTAACAGTTAATTTCATCAACATTTTTTGCTGCCAAAATTGCACGATTACTGAGTCAATAATAGTCTAAGTGATTATTAAGAATATCCGGAAATACACTCTCAATACACTCTCTTTTTTGAATGAACAACAGAGCAGAAATTGTATGGCATCGTCGATTTTGCATTTAAATAAAAAAAAATCTGAATAAAAATTATCCTATCTCTCAAGTTGGAACAAAACACATATTAAAAAAAAAGAAAAAAGTTAAAATCGGATTGTTAGTTTTGGAGTTCATCCCGGACAAACATTGTGACACGGGAATTGTATATAATAGATATGTAATTATATAAATATATATCATTAAGAAATGCTTATTCATGTGTATTCTTATTCATGTAAGAGTTTTTAATTTATTTCTGCATAAATTTTTTACTAATTTAATATTAAAATTTCTGTTAAAAGCAAGGAATTAGTCTTTTTTTTAATAAATTAAAAAATTCAATTTCTAAAAGAATGAAAATAAGTTTGCATGAAATTTAAGGCATTAATGTAAATTATGTGCAAAATTATTCTGATAGTTATTGTTATATTGCCCTACTTAAAATTGATTCTTATTACTGCAAAAGTTCTTTTTTTTTTTTTTTTATAAAAAAAAAAAAAAAAAAAAATCTGGAATTGGTTAAAAGGAATTTTGTGGGATTTTTTTTATTGAAGGAAAATATCATTCAAATAAGGAGTCCACTAATCATGTTCGTTCTGAAATCCGTTCAGTCTTTTCTAAAGTTATGTTTAAAAAATTTTGAAACTTTCACCCATATTGCCAAACATGTAGTCTATATTGTATTGCCGAGATTTCGAGTTATTTATGATTATTAGATAACTATTTGTTATATTTCTGAAAAATAAAAGGTGTGATTTTCATAGCAGAAAAATAGTTTAAACTCTGAATAATTAAAAAATATATAAATAAATTAATTATTTGCATCTTCATAAAACTTTCTTGTAACAATTGCTCTTCATTTCAGCTCATATAGTGTCCAAAGCCAAAAGACTTGCTGAATCCAACAGAGAGCTGTCTCAGCTGCTTTCTACAAGAAGAATTTCAGATGAATCAAAAATCATGTCTCCTAATCCTCATTTAACTGAAGAAAGAAGACGAAAATTGGCTAGAATGGATGCAGTTCGCAATTTGGAAAATGGTCATACAACAGCTAGCAATGAAGATGTAAGTAATTCATTTTTTTTCTGCAAAATAATTTTAAATTATGAGCAAATAAATAAACATGCATATGAGACTATAAGCATTACAATTTAATCTTTTGAAGTTAACCTTATTAAAAAAATAACACCCTCTGATTTATTTTTAAATATATTTACTTACTTTGGATAGCTAGAATAGTGAGTTAAATTCTTAAACATAAAGTAGGCAATATAGGGAGAAAATGTATTCAAAGGGCTCACAATAAAATCAAAATTAAAATTAGATATTCACAAAATGGAAATGAAATAAAAAAAATACAAATTAATAAACAACATCAGTGTTAAAATATTGCCAGGATTCATCTCAGTATTTTTTTTTTTTTTTTTTTTTTATCAAAAGATATTAAACATTTAGTTTAAAAGTATGTCAAAATGTTTGTATATAAAGAAATGCCTACAGGTTACAGGATTAAATTATGTTACTGTCAGCATCATTTATAACAAAAATGGTAACTGTAACTTGATTCATGGTTACATGTAATATATACAATGGAGTAACTAAGCTAAAGTTTGAATATATTAATGGCAGTATGTGCAAACGTCATTCATCAACAGTCACACTTCTTGGCACGAGTTTTCTGTTGTTTTTTTTCCATACACCATGCAAATAAGGAGCAGCTACCAGAATAACAAGTCCTGTAGAAGGAACTGTTCTTCATAGGTTGTAGCTATGCTGGTCTGATGGAACATGAGGCCAATCAGTGTACAACAAGAAAAATATAACTTTAAAACCACAAGGTTATATATTATCTAAAAAAATATTTATTTAAACCCCTCAAATATTAAGTTTTAATATCAAGGTGATATGGATTAGATTTCAAATATATGTTATCATTATTTAGATGTTAAAAAGACTTGCACTGTTTTATGTGTCAATAAAATTATGCTTTCATAGTATCACATACAACCATAATATTTACATTTTTATAGGGTATGCTGTCTTTTTTTAAAGAGCGGAGACAAGATCTGTTAAGCATTGAAACTTATATTCAGAAAAATAAATATGAATTAATACAATCGTTTCTACACAAATCAGTCACTTCTGAAGAAAGGATTTATCCTTTGGTTGGTACTAAAACTTTCTTAGAGTTTGTTATCGAAAATCCATTTCAAGTTCCGAAAAAAGTAGAAATTATCTGGAAATGTCCAGAATTATGGTAAGTTCTATACTGCCATACTATCATAGTAAAATGATTTTAAAAAGTGTATGTTAAAGGTTTGTTTCATCTATATATTTTTATTTATGCACAATTTTTATTATAATGCCAATTTTTCCACGCTTACAATTTTTAGTATTTGTTTTAGATTATCATTTTTATAGTTATATATGGTATACATATAATATTCATTTGAATGAATAGTTACTTAAACATTATCTATGTAAATATAGTATTATTTAATATAACAAAAACATATTAATCTTATTTAACAGAATGATCTAAAAACAATTTTGAATTAAAAATCTTTTGGATTCCTTTCCAGTACACTATTATATTACAACACATATTATAACAAATTTGTGAAACAGGTTTGTGTAATAATAAAATTGAAGATAAATAAAAAAAGTTAAATTTGGATCAATAAGCTTTGTTGGTTTGGACTATTATTACAATATCATAATCTTTATATTTATTAAAGCTGATTAATTTGCAATATTTTTTTTTATTTATGTGTTGTTTAATTTGACAGATATATTTAATTTATAGAAAAATTACTATAATATACATCATAATAATGTTTTAAAAATAATAGGAATTATTTAGACATTTCAGCAAAGAATTTTGAATATTTATAAAATGTAAAAAATATATTTTTAAATTATTAGTATTTTCTTTTTAGTATTTTAACAAACTGTTGGAAACACTATATTTTTAATATATATTCAATGAGATTGATTTTAAATTTACATCAAATAAGTTCTAACCAAAAAGTATTGTATAATTAAAAGAAAATTCTATGCATTATTTTCTAGCTAAGCAATTTTTTATGTTTCTTATTAAACTCTGAAACATAATTTATATCAATGTTGTATTGAAAAATTTCTTTCAGATGCTTAGGAAAAATATGAAATACTTATACCATCAAATAACTGCAATTCTGTTGATTTTAATTTTACATTATTATTGAAAGCAATTATAATGTCTTAAATCTTTCTCCAGCCTAGTTACAGATGTTAAAGAATGGCAGGCACTTATAACAATAAATTCCATATCCCAACAAGTGAAACCTTTATTATTTGGAGATTCTAGTCAGGATATACCAACCATACAACTTCAACCAAATGAAAAAGTCCATATACCGTTTACTTACCAATGTTTATCTGTTCATACTAGTCAAATGGATTTGTTCAAGGTAATATTGTATTAAAATTGATTTATTACTAATTTTTATTAGCACATCTGGGAAAGTTTCCAAAGAAAATTCTATAATTGCAAATTTTCTTTTAGGCAGTTTCAGGGCATCACTTTACTGCAGAAATCTTGTCATCTATACCTGCTCTAAACAGTTTAGATTCTGCTATCAAGGTAAGAACAGTAATGAAAATTTTAATGCAAAATTTTATTGGTCATATATTTGTTCTTTATTTTAGCATTCAATGCCTTTTAAATTCTTTAGCACCATGATTCAAAGATATTGACCTTATTACAAATTACAAAAATTTGTTTTCATAACTACTGTTTATTAAATATTATAATTAAGGCTTTGGTTCATTATAGGTGGTGAAAAAACAATTTTGCTTTCATCCCTCTTGAATCACATTTTAACCGAGAAACAAGGAAAACACATAATTTAACCTGAATGTAATTAAATTATATCTAAAGGATTAGTTTATCATTTCAGTGACTTTAAACAGTTTTAAATTTGAGCCTCAGAATATTATTCCTATTAAAAGTGTACTTTGTGAAGAAATTAAATATTTGTCAGTTAGAAGATTTAATATGTGACATATAAAACTTTCTATTTAAAAAAGGTTTTCAATTCTTTCAGCTATTATATCTTGTGATTTATATTATTCTAAAAGGTAATATTATTTTGAAGTGTATTTGTAGATCAGAAATTAAATAAGCAATTAAAACTTAATAAGCATAGAATAAAAATATATACATGATATTATGGAAACAGACTATTTACACTTATTTTAAAGGCACTTTAAATAATGCAGGATAGAATTTACACAAAATAGTGAAATGATATTAAAAATATTTGATACTCTTTCTTCTATGCCTTATAAATGTGATATTTATTAGATAATGCATATAATATCTTAATGTCAATTATCAAATGTCAAAACTTTTTCACCAATGTTATTGCACTTAGAATGCATTTCTTGAATTTTAAGAAGTGTATAGAAGTACTTTCAAGTATTTCAATGTAATATAGTTCATGAATGTAAAATATAATAAGTATACAGAGGTAAATTATATTTTAGATAATTATTATAATTGTCCACATAGAAATAATTTTTTATATATTATTTACTCACATAAAAAAAAATGTCTTCAAATATTTTACAAAGTTTCATCAAATATGGCATAAATTAATTTTTGGTTAGGTATTATCTGCATCAGTATAATGGTAAGGAGTCATTTAAAAATAATATTATAAATGCATTCTTTCATTGTTAAGAATAAAATAAAAATATTATCTTTTTATTAATTAAATACTTTATTCTTTTTTCATTAAGTAGTATAAAATAATTTTGTTGTTTTAATTTGTAGGTGCGCTTTGTGACAGAAAACCAAACACTTCTTGCAGTTTTAAATTTGACAGTTCAACCTCTGCCCCCTTCATTCACACATGTCTTTAAATTTCTGTCAATGGAACATTCAATGTTTAAGAAAAGTATACAAATCAATAGAGGTTAGATTTTACCTATTTCTGTATTATAACACATATGTTATATATTTTTAAGCATTGTTAAATAATAAACATTTTTGAAACTAAAAATTAAATACAAATATCTTTTTTTTTTTTTTAATTTTCTGTTATTAATTTATTATTATTATTATTTTGTTTCTTTTAGTTTAGAAGTTGTTCGTATATATATAATTTTGATCTTGAATCAACCTTTTTATTTTCACTTTTGATCACTCTTTTTTTTATGGGACTGGACTTGTAGATGCATGAAAATTTATGTATGAAAAATGCTATTTTATGGAATTGCTATTTAACTAATTGTGTTTCTGATAAGTCCTCTGCTCATTCTCTTTTTCTTATTGCTATCTGTACATACATATATATTTCATGTTCGTTACAGATATAAGCAGTAATGAGCATATTGCTGTCAAATGTACAAACTCAGAAGTTGTGTGTCTAATTCAAGAAAATCAAACTTTGGAAGGAAATGTGAATTTAAGCATAAAGGTACTTATACTTTTCTTTGAAAATGTATATAAATATTTTACAAATAGGGAAATTTTACATTGTTCAAGATATTTCTTTGTAAATAAGTAATGAAATATGTAATATTTATTTTTTATTACTTAAATTACAATCACAATTTCAACATGCTATTTTTATAATCATTTGATTATTAAATTTATACACTATGTTATAATATGGGTCATTTTTTGAGACTTAATACTTTTTTATTTGCTGTATTCTGTACTGTATCAATTTTTCTGTGTTTCATTTGAAAGTGTTATTTATTAATATTTTATACGTGAAGCTTTGACAATGGTAGAACTCTTTTTTAAAAAACAATGTTATATATATTTTCTTGCTTTAAAGCAAATGTCATGTTGTTGTATTCACTTTTTATATTAAAAGGGGATTTGCCTATAAATGTAGCATTAATGGTTTGATAAAAAATATTAATGCATAAAAAGAGTTTTGGTTTAAATCTTTAAATGCTTTCTTGAAAATTTAATCTATAATTTCCTACCTTTAATCTATAGTAATAATTCTCAAACGTTAAAATAAAATGGTCTGATATAATCCACATGTATAATTGTTTTCTTTAACATGCCTTATATCACATTTAACTTAGCATAATATGTTTTGAACTTTAAATGCATTTTAAGCCAAAGAATTATTAATAATAGCATATTAAACATCGATAAGTTAGCATATGTCTTCTATAAAAAAATTTCTAAAAAAATAGGCTAAAAATAAAAAAAAAGTGTTTTTTTAAAAACGTTTTTAATGCAAATAAAAACAAGTAAAGGTAAAAAAATTTGATAAACAAGAATTCATTTAAAAAAGAAATTACTGAAAAACTTTAAATTCTGAATTAAATAATAAAAAAACCTCTCCAATAATGCATTATCTTAACATCTGTTAAGAGTGATGAAAATTTCATAAGTATCACTGTCAATCAATCAATCAATACTATAATTTCACCTTATTTTTTCTGGAGAAAACCATCATTATTCTTAATATTATACACAGTGGCTTGTACCAAAAAAATCTAAACATGTAATCCATGAATAATAGGCAGAAAATTTAATAAAACTGGTATTTAAATTAAAAAAATTATGAAAAATAGAGATATTTTAAATCTTGATCACTAATCAAGTTTGTAAAGATTTTTTTTACAATTTTTCATTATTAGGCTCCAACTAGAGCTGCTGGAAGATGTACAGAATTTTATATATTCATATACAAAGATAAATACCAGATAGTACCATTTCAAGCTTGGAGTATAAGTGTTTGTCCTTTACAGAGAATAGACCTATCATGTGTCGCTGGCCAGCTTTTAAGGTCGTCTTTATTGATAAGGTAGGATGCAAATCTGTTTTCCATAGTCATGTATTTAAACCATTTTACTAAACAAATGATCTCAAATGTAACAAATTTGGGTGATATAGTAATATGAGCCATAATGACTAATACATTTAATACACCATTTGTGATAATGATTCATTGCATAGAATAATGAGTTATAGAAAGCTGCTTTTATCAAGCTTACAAGTTTTTATAACAAATTATACCATATCTTAAATACTATAAGAGAAGCTGATCTTTATACACAAATTTAATATATTTCCTAATACAGTTTCAGTATACAGTTCAGTAAGCCAAATTCACCTATTTGCAAATCAAATTCACTATTTTCAAAATTAGGGGTTTATTTACCATGTTAGTACATGTATACTTATATATATATATATATATATATATATATATAATTGCAACACCATGAAGGCATTATCAGAATTAAATGAAATTTAATACACTAACAACTTGTATGGGTACAAATAAATGATTAAATTTTCAAAGCCAAAGAACATTATTAAGAGTCCAAAATCAGTATTTGGAGTAGCCAATAAGTGCTGCTGTGCGACGAGGCACGGAGTCAAACAGATTTTGAATGAACATTCAAAACATTCCATATTGCTTGTATGCATACCCGAACAACCATAACAGCGTCTCACTCGTGATCCACTCCTACATCTTTTGTAGATGAACTTTCTACAGAAGCTGTAGGAGAGGATCACGAGTGAGACGCTGATCAACGAAATCCGACACATGTTCAATAAGCGACATTTCTGGCGAATGAGTAAGTTAAGGAAGACACTACATGTGTTCTGCTGAAAAGAAGCCTTGAACATTTATTGCAACATATGGGTGGGATATTATCCTGTTGAAAGATAGCTCCAATAGTGCCTTGGAGGAAAGAAGCATCCAGGCTTTGGACTCCAGCATTTCACTGATGTACTTGTTGTTGTTGTTAAGATTACCCATAATTTGTAGCAGCTGAATATCGTGCATGATACGCAATCATATTCGTCCACTATGACAATTATATTATATCTTTATCAAATAGATTTAATATTATAAACACATACTTGATGAACTTGTTTTATTGATCTAATATCTGTTATAGAGGAACTCATGCTACGAATTTAGTGAGGTGCTCATCCAACTCTAAAGATTTGCAACTTCACCCATCAGAGTCCTTTGTCTTGTCACCTTTTGCTGTTCAAGAACTATCGATGAACATCAGGTGTCTCTTGCCAGGAATAAAGTAACAAGAAATCCTTACAATTTTTTTATGTTTTTAACGTGCTTCGGAATCAATTCAGTGATTGTCTAATTGCTATTGCATAGTCCTTTTGTATACTAGGATAGAAAACATTTTTCAAAATAATTAATAAATTATTTCGAACTAGTAGAAAAGAAGTTTGCCTACATTGCTAAATGTGCTCCAAATTGTGAAGCATTATAGCAATGTGAATTTGGTATAATTGTGTCCTTATTGAAATCAGAATTATCTGTCATTAGAAATGGGAAAAACTTTTAACTTTCGCTAAAGAAATTAAACCGTTAATGTTAGTTTAAATTAATAGTTAATTTTAAAACCCTTTAATTTTTTAATGTGTACTTAAGTTATTTACATAAATACTATATAGCCAACCACATTAATTTGAATTGTAACAAATATATTTGCCTGAAGGCTTACATTAAAAATTGCACTTTGTTTTTCGTACATATATTATAACCCTTAAATATGGCAATGGAAGTATAAAGCAAAGCATTGGCTTATATAACTTGCATGTTTTATATATAAAAATATTTCGATACAGTGCTATAGTCAATTTGTTAGTTTATATTATTTTTGCAAACATGCTGTTTATAAAATATATTTAATTTTTGACTGAACATATTATTATTTTTAAACGTTCTTTTTTTCGTTGTGTGTTTCGTTTCATTTGAAATAAATATTTCTGCGCACTTTTGATAAGTTAGCTGGGCTAAAATTGTCTTATGTTTTCAGATATTTTCAGATAACAATGGTGAACCAAGCCTTGGAACAAATACTCCAATCGTGGCTACTAGTCTTATCCTGCCAAAAGCCTTCCGTGTCCAAAGCATTTCAAGTGCATCTCTCCGTCTCAAAAGAGACTGCCAAAGTACGTCGAATCAAGATTTTCATCAAGCTGAATTAGTTTTTCAATGCACGCACATATATAGACATTTGATTTTTGTTTTTAATTTATTGAAAACAAAAATCTAATTAACCCTTTAATTTGTTTAATTATAAATTGATCTTTAACCTTGTTTAACAACAAGTGTTACCTAGCCTCCAGGTCATTTCTGAATATTTATAAAGAATTAAAATTCGCTTATTTTAATAATTGCTTATTTCCCTCTTCAGCGCATCACGTACACCAATCCGTACCCGCAGGAGCGGATCTTTGTATTGCATTCTAGTCATCCCCATCTGCTGCAGCTGCGCGAGAATGAATTCACTGCTGCAGCCGGAAAGCCCTACCTCATAGGACTGTACTTCATGCCGCAGGACTTCATCTTCACGGAAACCGTCTTCCTGTACCTCAACGATGCAGCTTCGGACAAAAACGAAGAGACTTACTGTATCAAAGTTGTGTGCCAGTAAAAGAACAAATTTTTTTTATGTAATTGTCTTGTTGTGTACTACTGTGCCCAAAAAGTGAGACCATTTTTTTTTTTTTTTTTAAAAAACACTATTCATTCTTCCAAATTTAGTTCATTGCCTCTAAAGTAATCCCATCCGGCACAATGCACTTATGCCAACTTTTTTTCCAATCCTCAATGCATGCTAAAAAGTCATCGGCAGGGACGGCCTTCAAAGCGCGCGCCGATTCCCATTGAATCTCTTCAATCGACTCAAATCGGTATCCCCTGAGTGGTCTTTTGAGTTTAGGGAATAGCCAGAAGTCGCATGGTGTGAATACAGTGGTTGTGGAAAGATATGGGTTTCATTTTTTCACTCACGAAGCATCAATGCAGTGTGAGCTGATTCATTCAGTGTTTTCGGTACCAATCGAGATTTGACGCGTTTGAGGCCCAAAATGGAATTGACCGATCCTTTTGAAATTCCAACATCATCAACAAGGTCTCTAATTGTAAATCGACCAAACACCAAATCTTTAATTTTGTGGACGTGATCTTCGTCGGTTGAGGTTGATGGTCGACAAGAGGGCTTTTCGTCTTTTGCCTAAAATACTTTTTGAAAATCAACTTCGTAAGAGGATAGCTTATTCGAATTATAGGAATAATTGCCCCACATATGTGGGTCATGTGGAAGGAATACCAGGCATCCAGGATATGATGGCAGGTGCTTTTACGTTGTCACACTTGCCATCAAGTCTCCTCGTTTCTGAAAGCAGTCATCTCAATGGAGGCCACCAGCGATATCTCCTGCACACTTTCTACGCATCTTTATACTGTATAATGAGGTGCCCATGCATTTATGTTATAAGAATAAAGTAAAAGTTTTCACACCTACCTGGGACATGATATTTTAATGTCATATACCAAATTCAGAAAATACAGTGTGATGTTGATCAACATTTAAGTCCGAAAAGAATGAAATTAATTCGGTTATGCATTGTAACCGCCAACAACTTTGTGGAAGTTGCGTTGCTAAAAGTGGGTTCACATCAAATACTAAAATCTCAAAGAGTACAAAGCTTTGCTACTTGATAGTTTATTCTTCCATTTTACTGCCTTAAAATTCTCCATTGCTTTCAACTTGAATTACATACAATTTCTCGACTCCAGAATTTTGTAGAACACCGGAAAGATGACTTTTTAACTTGATGGCTTTTTTTCTTCTTTTCAATTCCTATTAGTTTACACTCTCCCTGTATATTTTTATATATCTTGTTCAAATTTTCAATCGTTCATAAAATACTTTTTATTCATCCACTCAAGTTCAAATATATTTTTTTTAACTCGTAGTGGATGACACTTGTTGTTAATGCAGTTTTTTCAAATATTAATTCATTCATTAAATTTAATTAATTAATTTTAGTTTTATATGGAAGAAAAAAATTTCTCTTATATAAGATATTTAGCAGAATATAAATTTAGGAATAAATACCGTCAGTGGCGAAGCGTGTAGATCGCTGGAAAAAATTTTTTTTTTCAAATTCTTTTTTCATTCTGGGTTCTAGTCTGAGTCAAGGAGGGAACAAAATGGAAAATGAAGCATGTGAATTTAATTAGTGAGATAGATGGAAAGTACGTATGTGAGAGAGAATTTTTCTAATTTAAAAAAAATGAATGAAAATTATTTATAAACGATATTCTGCAATAGAATGAAAAAAAAGTAGGAATTGACTTAAATTTTTTTTTTTTTTTAATATTACTTGTTAATAGGAAACCTGGATTTGTTTCACGGCAATTGGAAAATTTAGCCTTTGGTAGATAGACATTAATTACAGAAAATAGTTTTATGAATAAGATGAATAGAGACTGTCTTAACTTTATCGGACTGAGATTGGGTAAACTTAAGAATAGAGTGGGAAGGATACTAACCCAATGCGAATAGTAAACCTCTTGGTTTGTTATCAACTCTATCATTCTAGAATATTTCTTTGCAATCTCTACTTAGGAAGGTTTATTATTGAATTGTATAAAAAAAATTTTTGATGTCGAAAGCTAAATTACCCAATATAGTTAGTTTATTGCTGTTTATATAGTTGGTTTATTCAATATATTGGTTTCTTGCTGTTCACTGCAATAGAAGCAATCATTAAAGGGGGAAAAAAAGAATTGATGAAAATTATGCTTTAAGAGCATTTTTGAACTTAAACGAACATTAGGGAAAATTTGTAATTTGAAAATAAAAAGGAATAGCATTTTGTCCTGGCTGATTAATCTGTTGAAGTGCTCGAATCTTAAGAGCAAACAACTTTAATTTTTCATCCCTTAAGCCCTTTCCTAATCTATGGCTTATGTTGACGTTTTACTGACCGAAATATTGATAAACTGTTGAATTGCCGGGCCGACAAATGCGAGAGAAGATGCGGCCTGTTTAGATAACAATGCGAGCGCTTTCGTTCCTTGAGTGACTAAGATGCTAGGTTTCAATAAAAGAAAGGCGGCTTAAAATTTAAAAATGTAAATACACTGACGGACAAAAAAACTCCCAACACCAAGAAAGACTTGTGTTTGATAAACGAAATTTGGTAGGCGTGCTTATACATCTGAAAGATGACATCGATTCAATTTTCGCATAAGTGTAGCGCTGGAAGCGCCACTCGGAATATGCAAATCAGGTTGGCTTTAAATGCATGCTGTAAATTTCGTGAGCGTTATTGAGCTTTGAAATTTGACGTATTGAGTTGATTTTAGACAAGAATGCCTTTAAGAAGACGAAGAAGCCATTACCAACAGCTCACCGATTTTGAAGGAGGGCTTATAATTGGGCTACGAGAAGGGGGATTTTCTTTCCGCGATATTGCAGAAAGACTTGGCTGGAATGTGTCCACTGTGCATAATTGTTGGGAGCAGTGATCAAAGGATGGTAGAGCCTCAAGAAGAGCGGGTTCCGGGCGGTTATGTGACACAACTGAGAGGGAAGACCGCTGTATTCGGTGTACAGTTGTGGAACACTGTACTGCGTCTGCGACAGAAATTCGAGCTGCAGTTGGTACAACAGACTGTTAGAAATCGGTTACTTTAAGGATAGCTCCAAGCCAGGCTCCTTGTAGCGTGCATTCCCCTGACTCCAAGCAATTGCCGTTTGCGATACCAGTGGTGTCAAGACAGAGCTCATTGGAGGACGGAGTGGAGATCTATTGTATTTTCGAATGAAAGCAGGTTCTCCCTTGGTGCCAGTGATGGCCGTATGTTGGTCAGAAGGAGGCCAGGGGAACGCCTGCAACCAGACCGCCTAGACGCACTGGACCTACACCTGGAGTTCTGGTCTGGGGAGCAATTTCCTACAACAGGAACATTCTTGTGGTTATCCCAAACACACTGACTGCAAATTTGTATGTCAGTCTGGTAATTCAACCTGACCATTCGTTCCTACCATTCATGAACAGCATTCAAGGGGGAATTTTCCAACAGGATAAAGCTCGCCCACATACCGCTGTTGTAATGCAACGTGCTCTATAGTGTGTCAACAGGTTACCTTGGCCTACGAGATCACCAGATCTGTCTCCAATTGAGTATGTAGGGGATATCATTGAACGACAACTCCAGCATCATCCACAGCCAGCACTGACCATCCCAATATTGACAAAACAAGTACAACAAGCATGAAACTCCTCCATACCACAAAATGACATTCGGCACCTGTACATCTGTATGACACAATGCATGCACGTTTGCAGGCTTGCATTCAAAATTCTGGAGGTTACACCGGCTATTAATGTAATAGCATTTTACATTTGAAATGCATTTTCTTGATCTTAAATTAACCTGTGATCTTTAAAATTTAATCAATTAAACATGTTAACTAGACAAATGCATTGTTAAAACTTCATTGCTCTACAATAACTTTTTCTTGGCGTTGGGATTTTTTTTCCGTCAGTGTATTTGTTAACTTTCGCTGCAGTTTTTGTTGGTGGCTTTAAGAGAGCCACTACATAGGAAACATTTAAAAACTTATGTAGAACATGAAGAAGTGGGGTGTAATTCATTTTTTTTTTGTATACTGCTGGATTTGCTGGACATTTCGGTACGATATGTTTTATCCTTGTTAAAATTGAAAATTAATCATCTTTTAGGATCTTGGGAAGTGTTCCTCCAAGTCTCTGAAAAAAAAGCAATTTTCCTTTACAAAAGTTTATCAAGTTCCTAATGATATCATTCCTAAAACTAACTCTGTAAGGAACCTCTTAAGGATAATTTGTTTGCCAAACTTCTACTTTTTCATTGGCGCACAGCCCCATGGTGGGCCAAGACCGTCTGCCTACCGGCATATTTTGAGACAGGAGATGTTTTCTCTTCACGGAGTAGGGCTATCAAACCTACGCTCAACAGTCATATTAGACCGGGACCTACGGCTTAAAGTGAATTCCTAACCATTACAAATTATGCATGGCACCGCAGGGACTCGAGCCCGAAACTTGCGGCACTGAGCCCCAAAGCACTGGTCACTCGGCCATCAGGGACTATTCCAAACTAATCACTTTAAAATATATAGAACATTTGCAGATCACTCTTTAAGGAAAACTCACCCCACTACAAACCATTTGGATACAGCTCGAGAGCCTACAACTATTAAAGCATAATAGAGATTAAATTAAAGCTTACTTTCAGAAAGAAAGAACATAAATCGCGTTTCTTAAAGAACATTCCGATGGTACATAAAACCCTTTGGGTGGCCTAGCTTTGGAGCTTGAGGAATATAATTATTATTACGGATAATTATTTATTGTTAAGTATAAATTACGGAAACTTAAGAATTTATTTTGCCTCGATATACAAAGTAGGAAAGGTCAAGAAACATACTATAAAAATCTTCCAGGTACAAGATTTTTTTCTTTTTCGTGGCTATTCGAATTATTATAATTGTTATTATTATATTCCAGTTTTATTAGTTATTATTCAAAACTTTCTTTAACCTCTTTCCAATTTAATAGTGTTGCTATCTAGTCGATAATTTCATCCTTTTAGTTATTTTATTTATTAATTTATTTTCTTTTGATTGCCAGAAATACAGTGCAATAATTAATTTAATTCAAAATCACGTTCAAAGCTCACGATGAGATCTATCAAATTTAAAAGACTATTTGGTTTGACGAATTTTGGGCATTATAGTTGTTTGATGGTAATTTTTGGATCATTATCACAATTCTCTCTTTTACGAGCCTGAATGGCCGAGTGGCTAGCGTTCTGTGTCACAGGTTTCGGGTTCGAGTCCTGGCATGGGCCTTGGATGTTTGTAGTGGTTCGGAATTCACTTTAAACCGTAGGTCCCGGTCTAAAATGATCGTAGAGCGTTGCGGGGGGCGGGGGTATTGTTACTCCGCGTCCGCTGCTTATCTTCAAGCTACTTACACGCCCTGAGTAGTGCTAAGTGAGTAACGTCAGTTTGGTTTGGTTTGTCGCTCTACGGTCATCTTATGCGCACGAGGGCTAAACAGACCGGGACCTACAGTTTAAAGTGGATTCCGAACCACTACAAACATCCATTACACCGCCGGGACAAGAACCCGAAACCTGTGACACAGAGCGCTAGCCACTCGGCCATTCAGGCCCCCGAGTAACGTCAGTGCAGCGCTTGCCTTAAAGCATCGACAAAAACTGCCTTAAGTGTTTGCCAGCTGCATTAGAACAAAAAAAAATTATTTCTTTTACTTTGATATATTGTGAATAAATGGAGGTAAAGCAGCGTTAGCGAGCATAAATCTCAAAGCTACAAGTCAAGTTAAGCTAACTTGAGATAAAACAGTCAAATAGAGAATTAAAAACACGCAAAGTCCAATATAGTAAGCTTTACAGAAATCGAGAATCAACAGCGTAAGGCAATCGGCGTTACTGAAACAAAGTTGTAGTTTCAAATCTAAATCGTTTTCAAGTTTTTCAAAAATTTATTTTAATAGAAGATAATATTTTTATGCTGAGTTGGACATGATGGGTAATTCATACTTTTCCTTATCTTTTCACTCATATTTAAAATTTTATTTTCAACATTTTTATTGTATAAAATATATATTAAACGAATTATTTCATAGAAAAACCAGTTTGTTGTTATCCTTATTGTAATATCGTCTTTACAAAATAGGCTTCTAACTAAAATTGAAAATATATTTTTAAACCCTGTTTTTTTAAAGAAAATGTATTTTGAGTAATATCGCATCTATTTAAGTAGGAACCGAAACATCAGTATCTTTTTGAAGATCTAAAGAGTCAGTTTTTTGTTTTTTTTGAAGGACTTGCAAGGACTCATTTAAATTTTTTTATTTATGCATGCGCTTCTAATGGGCTTTACTTCGCATATGCATTAACTTAAATACTATTATTTGATTAATAAATGAAGACGTTAATCAACAATGGGAAAAGAATGACTGAGGTTATTTATTGTAGAATCTTCACTGCTAATGCAGCCAATTCATCTAGTTTTGATCTTCCTTTTAGATCTTGTCTGTTTTAAAGGAAGATTTTAAAAGTTTATGCTAAGATTCATACGGGAAAGGTTACTGGCAAATTGTAAAATTTTTGTAGAATAGATAAATATCTTTTTTTTTTGTTGTTGTTGTTGTTATATAGTTTGTTATAGTAAATTTAAAAAAATAAAATTAAAAAAAAAAAAAAAAAAAAATATTGGTTTCTTTTTCAGAATCGTTCCTTAAAAAAAAAATTCTTTAAATCATTTTATAATATTTCTACGATCTATAAAATCTATTTTGTTTCATGAAAGGTCCAAGCCACGCGTAAATACTACAGCAGTATGAAAGAACAAGCCCAATTATTGTCTTTATAACTGATTTTTGTTCTTCAACTAATAGAAATAGGAAATATTATCACATAGAAATAAAGATTAGTTACACCCAGAAATAAATTAAAACATGTTATATTTAATTTAAAAAAATTTACTTGGGAAATGGGACAAGTAAAGCTGTTACTGATTAATTTGCAATCATAATATAATTTAGGTTTCTAAATTCTTAAGCGAAGAAAATTAAACGTTGCATTGAATATTTGTCTATGAGGATTTATGGAAAAAATATAAAAAATAATGAGTAGATATTTCAAAAATCAGCAGAATGAAAACTATGTAATCGAATATCGAATAGTATTGTTTTTTTGAAAATTGGTTTTTTTTTATAGCTAAAATCATTTTATATAAGTTGTTTTTGTAAATACCTGAGTGTTCTTTCTTTGTTTTTCAGTTGCTCATATTAAAATAATGTTTTCCTCTGTCTGTATCGTCAATTGGGATAGTATGTTGCACGTATGTTTCAAAATTTTTATTGCAGTCTTCGTTTTATTGTTATTTATTAACTGCAACTTTTATTAATAGTGAAGTAATTAACTATTATTAACAGTAATTCTATTAACTGCACTATTTATTATTAATAGTGCAGTTTCAGATATCAGTGAAGTATTTTTGCATTCTGAAATACTTGTTTAACATTTTGAATTATTCTACAAGAATCCTTTTCGTAATTAACCCATGTACGAAGAGCACCGCATTTAACCACATATAATTCTCTAAATTTTATTTTTATTGCATGTTTATTTCAGTTGGACTATTTAAGATTTGCAGTGAGCATGTTCTGATTATTAGATAGAACATTCCTGGGTTTTCATTTCATATATATTTAAAAGTTCTTATTGCATATACGTTCTGGATGTTTCAAACAAAGTACTTTGGTAGCACACACTTTTATCTTTCTGTTGAAGCATTGCTTTATAGTAGGTCAATGCCCATTGAAATTTTACGCCACAAATTTTATATTTGGAAATATGTAATAAATAAAAAATAAGAGAAATGTAATAGTATAAATTAAGAGAGGGAAAAAAACTTTTTTTTAAGACTTAAAAAAAAAAAAAAAAAAGATGTATAAATATGAAATGAGAAGAAACTACAACGTTAGGAGGCCCACTATCCGATGGGTTTTGCAATAAAGGCACTTCAGATGAAGTAATGAGGGGGAAAAACAACGGATTATATGTTAAGAACAGTGCGCGGTCTTTTTTTATTTTTAAAAAAAGAAATAACATACCTAGGCAGAGAATTTAAAACCGAATTGCAAGTGTGAGGAAGATTATTGTAGGAATTTAAAAAAAATTTTAAGCATAAATTGGCGAATGTTTTAGATGTTACGCCTAATATCCTGATTCCTGAAGTACCAAGGTGAGTTGATGATCATCAGAAGGATTTTTTGTTCCATGTCTTTGGATGATTTCCAAATTCCTTTTTGCTCCGGAGTCTCAAACTGGACTTGCATAAGTAATCACGGGACGCATGCAATATATGTAAACAAGCATTTTGTTATTATTGCATATAATGTTCAATGCTTGTACACTATTGTTGAAATTATAATAACCTAATTAGAACATAAAAAAAAAAAAATCTAACTGCTAATCAAAAGTACAAATAGAATTTATATATTTCTGACAGAAATATATATATTTCTGTCATAAATATATATATTTATGTCATAAATATTTATATTTGTCAGAAATATATAAATTCTATTTGTATTTTTGAAAAGGAGTTTTGTTTTTAGTTCAAAGATATTAAAATTTTCGTTTTTCAGCTTATTAAGAATGCCTTTAGGAAGAAATCTTCTCAAGATGGTGAATCTAAAGTAAAGAAAAGCAGGCGCACATCAACTTTCTTGGGGTGGTTGAATATGTATACTTATTTGCTCTGCTTAATGATCATTCTTCTCATCACTCATGTTTTAAACTTACTCAAAGATGTGATTTTTATGCTCTGCAAAACTGCGAAGACATCATTTATTCGGGTCACAAGAAACATTCTATTATTGTTAATTGACTTCCTAGAATCTCTTCACATCAATCTCGACTGTAAAAATATGCGCATTTGCAACGAACTGGAAAGCACATGTACTCAAACTTCCACTAGCATCACTGACCTTGCCTCAGAGATTAACTTATTCGCCCAACAGGAAAATTCTAATTACTTGGACTTGCTATTTAAACTTTGGGAAGTATCGACCGGTTGCTTTACATTTATATTCATCAAAATATGTTTAGAAATAATGAGTATGATGGAACATGTTGTCATACAAATCAACAGTTGTGTAATTAATTTGTTTTTCAACCGAACCAGTTAATTGAAACATTTCATTTTGAACATGACAATCTCAAATTTGAGCTGTGTCAATTAGATCTTTTTATCCTATGCACTTATACTGAATATTAATGATGTATTGAACACGCTTCTAATTTATATTTAAAATAATTACTTAATTTTTTCCATCACTATACTCGTTTTTATCGTTAAAATATATCTCCAATATTTCGAATTCTATTAATTTAATGCAATACTATTTATCTAATGCTTCTTATGTGATCTAATGTTATTTTCAAAGTTATGTTGATATATCTAATGACAGGGATTAAATTAATAATAGATTAGATTAAGTAATTTGTTTACCAATTAAAATCTATAATATATTAACAGATTATTAAAAAAACTCCAAATATTAGTATTTTAGAATTCGAATTTTTAGGTGAACTAAATATTATTTCTAAAGTTGTTAATAACATTTTGTATTCAGTATCTCTATTGAGAAATATTTACTATTTAAATACGATATGCCCTGATTATTGAAGGAAAACAGTGAATGAATTTTATTGGGTGACAGCTTATGAAAATTGTAATTACTATACGAATTTTATGACTTTCTGCAAAAATTACATTTTTCATTTATTTTTATTGTTATAATAAATATTTTTATGGTAGCTTATTAGTTTTCCTTGTTGACTTTTTTTTTTATTTTACTTGAAACTTTGTTTTAAATTACTTCTTGTAATACATAAACTTGAGAAATACACGAATTCTTAAATACTGGCATTTTTTAATAAATACTTTTAAATCTCACTTTTCATTCCTCGATTGAGCAAAAATGGTAAATTTAAAATAAATCCAACAGCGGCGGACGATGCAGAAACGATTTTTTTTTTATGTGTGAACATGATGTTGTCCTGGTTTTTAGGGATTCGTAGCGCAATCCAAAAACTGCAGCAAACAAATTAAATAATGGATACAACAATGGACAAATGTAAACATTGTTTAACGAATGTAAACAATGTGAATATGAACAGTGATATCTTGCTGTTGTCTGAAACGTGGACGATATTAAGAGACACATTCGAATTAAATGGTTTCGATCACCATCATTTAGTAAACGATCTTTCACGGCGAAGGCCGAGCGGTGTGTCCATTTACATCAAACACCATCTTAAACATTCATCATCACATTCTTGAGTGCCCAGCACTCACTCCTCATGTTTCGCAATTGGGTATAGTGCATCGGCGCCATTACTTGCAGCCGCTTTCGAGAAGACTTTTGACTTGATCTAACATTGATTATTTTAAATCCATGAACACGATAACAACAAGAACCATCTTACACCCTTAGTAAAAAGCGTTGAAATGTTTCAAAATCAAGATCCGGAGATTCCCGTGTTGGTTCCAAACTTTAAAACAAAAGTATGTGTGGCCGTTTTATATGCAAAACCAGGATCGAGCGACGATGGCATTATCAACGCCATTGAGAGAGCTTGGACAGTAAAAATCGTGATTACAGAATAGTATTGGCCGGTGATTTCAATATTGAAATGGGACCGAGCGCGGACGAGAATTTTGCAAAATAATGGATTCAGCAGATTTAGGTTTTCTAATTTAATTTAGTTCTGAAACGTCAAACGATATTTTTTTGTGCTCACACTACAACGAAAAACGACGAATGCTAGGCATGTTTCAAATGTGAACGCGACTTTAAAGCGAAATTAATTTCAGATCCTGCTTTATTTCAACCAGTGTTAACTATTGCTTTAAAATTTTCATTTCTTTCTGCTGTAATTTTTCCAAATTTCCATAATTATTCGCAGGACTGCTTTCATCTGAGCAACTCAATCTTTTTGAAATTTTGATATAAACATGAGTTTTTATTTTTTTCCTTTATTGTTCATAAAGAAAAATAAATTTAAAGGAAAAAAAATATTAAAACGTTACTTAAAAAAATAGTATCAACTAAAATTTTCAACAATGAGAGTGAAAAACTCTTACTTTGTTAACTCCGATATACTTTTATAACAATTGAATTATTAACCATTATGTTGTATGAATCACTATACTAAGAAAAATGAAAATAATCTCGATAGTAATAAACGAAGTCGAACCGAAACTATGTAGATTTATGGATTTATTGTGCCAGAAATAGGCACAATAAATCCATCGAATAGAAAGTCCTTTGTTGGAGGGAAAGCAATTAACTCCCATCATTGTTGAATAAAGATGTCGAGTGCCTGAACGCGAAGCGTTCATCTACTCAATGGTATGTGAAGGCAGCAGGAAAGAAAAGTCATGATAAATAGACAATAGTAATCGTATGATTTGAGAGAAAAAAAGAAGAAAGTAAGCAAAATGTAAATCATCGGTGATGGAAACGTAACAAGAGATTTATGATCAGTAAATATGCGTTGAAGTAAAATAACTAAAAAGCGATAAGTGAGCAGGAAATCATGGTGGTTTGAGGCTTCGATTCCATTTAGACGTAGAGAAAGGATACTTGTATTTTCCATTCAATTGCGTAAATATAGTTTGTGCCTTGATGAGAGGGTTTTCGTGAGTGGCAATGGTATTGAAGAAATTTCTAGAAAGTTTAGTAATATAGTTGTCAATAGAATCAATTTTTAAATCTTGATGAATTGTAGAGTTGCGGACAAACCAGGGTGCACCAGTGATGATACGAAGAAGTTTGTTTTGAATAATTTGTACAGATTTCTTGTTAGATTGTGCAGCTAGACCCCAGATTGGGGCAGCATAGGTAAGGATAGGCCTAAGAACTTGTTTATAGAGAAGAAGTTTGTTTGACAAAGTTAATTTAGAAAATTTATTATTGAGTGGTAGAGTGAGATAAAATTTTTTCCAACATTTTTCTTTGATTTTTTGAATATGAGCTCGAAACGTAAGTTTATTGTCTATAATTAAGCCGAGATATTTAATATTAGTTGCCCATTCAATTTGTTGATCAAAAAGGGAGAGATTTATATATGGTTGTCTGGCATGTCCTTTTCGGAAAATGATAGCTTGAGATTTAGAGACATTAATTGCGATGCGCCAAATAGTTAGCCAATCCTCTAGGATATTCAGAAAATTTTGAAGAGTAATGATGACATAAAGAATAGAAGCACTTTGGGCAAGAGCAGCAGAATCGTCAGCAAATAGGCAAGTGGAAATGTTAGTGCACTGAGGAAAGTCGTAGGTAAAGATATTGTAGAGAATAGGACTTAGCACGCTTCCTTGAGGTGTACCAGCACAAATACGACCGATTTTGGAGAATTCATTAGGAAGTCTAACTTGAAAGGTTCTATTTTTAAGATAATTTGTAATGATAAGTGTGATCCAAGTTGGAAATTGAAGTTTGATCATTTTGTAGATCAGTCCATTGTGCCACAATCGATCGAAAGCTTTTTTGACATCTAGAAAGACACCTCCTGTAAAAAATTTATAGTTATATCCTTCAGTGATGATATTGGTGACACGTAGAAGTTGATGACAAGTTGAGTGATGTTGACGGAATCCAAATTGTTCTGCTGGAATTATGGAATTTTTATCGCAAAAAGAAGTAATATGTTTCACTAAGAGTTTTTCGTAAAGTTTTCCTACACAGCTAAGGAGACTGATGGGCCGATAATTTTGAGGAAATTTCCTATCTTGGCCAGGTTTAGGGAACATGATGATATTTGCTTTTTTCCAGATAGGAGGGAAGTAGTGATATTTAGTACAACTGTTGTAAATTTTTGCAAGATGAGTAATGGCATTAAGGGGAGACACACATTAAGGCTTTATTTGGAATGTTGTCAGGTCCAGAAGATTTCCGAATGTTGAGATTCTTGATTAAGTTAATTATGTCAGATGGAGAAAAAAAAATATTGTTATGATAATTTTGATGATCAGCTAGAAAGGAAGTTACTGTATCTTCAACATGCTCAATTTGTGAGTAATCGCAAGGTTCAGTGTTTTCTTGAAAAGAGAGTTCAAGGTTTTCAGCAAAAGAGTTCGCTTTATCAGAAGATGAGAATATAAGACCTGAGGATCCAACCAGTGGAGGAATTTTGGGATATTTTTTGGTAAAATGTTTGTTAATTTTGAAGAGAGAATTATCTTCTGGATTTAGGCCTAATAAAAATTCATTCCATCTGTCATTTTTTAATTTGTGAATCATTTGCTTTATTTCTTTTTGAAGCTTGTTGACGGATTGCTTGAACGGAGGAAACCTGGTATCTTGCCATAAATTTCGAATTCTGTTTTTTTCCGCAATTTTAGAGGTGATTTCAGTCGGAAGTTTTTGGTGTGGTGTACTGAGTTCTTTAGATTTGCTAGCAAGGTTGATAGAAGAAGTAACAGCATTGTTAAATTTATCAATTATTTAGCCAACGGCCGTACCATGCTGAATATACCGGTTCTCGTTAGATCACCGAAGTTAAGCATCATTGGGCGCGGTCAGTACTTGGGTGGGTGACCACCTGGGAACACTGCGTGCCGTTGGCAAATTTGGGACCTGAATGGCCGAGTGTCTAGCGCTCGGTGCCACAGGTTTCGGGTTCGAATCCCGGCGGGTTGCCATGGATGTTTGTAGTGGTTCGGAATCCACTTTAAGCCGTAGGTCCCGGTCCCCTATGACTGTAAGAGCGTCACGGAGCAAAAGTCAGGCTTCTACCTACGGGTGCTCCATCACAACAGAAGCTGCTTCCTTCCCCTTCAATCATGAGTCCATATGGGCTCGTGGGCTTGGCCAGCCAAGTGGGATAAGAAACAACAAAACAACAACAACATCAATTATTTTGTCAATATCTTGAATATTGGAGACGACTCTATTACCAGGAATGCTTTGAGAGAGAATTTTAGTAAAAATATTCCTATTGGTAGTTGTGATTATGCTATTGAATTAACTCCCCTGATCTTGAAGTGACAAAATAGGTATCCCAGTCGCTCTTATTTTGATAGTATTTCAATAAATTGAGATAAAGCAGCGCGCGCGGACATAAATCTCAAAACATCTGGTCAAGTGACAGACATTTCGGCTAGTCGAGCCTTATGCAAGTTAGTATTGTTCACTTTTTTTGGCAAGTCAGACTTTAATTTCTCAATTTATGACAGAAAATAACGTTAATATGTTATGCATTTGATTATTTGTTTAATAAAAATGAATTTCAAAATTTTACGCTGTACAAATACATATAAAACAATTGATAAACTATTTAATGTGATTTTTGATAACAAAAATAGTTTGCTTTAAACATGTTAATTATAGCAAATGCAATACTTGCTCAACTTATTATAAAAGTAAAGATAATCAAGAAAATTGATTCTCAAAAGTAATGAAATTGAAATGATTCCCATAAGTTCCGTATATTATTGGGGGATTTTGTTGACAATTGCTCATGGAAACACATTATCTAAGTTGATTTCTAAACATATCTTCTTATATTTTAATTATAATTAAAATATAAAATTTTTTGAATTTGTTTTTATTAATTAATTAATAAAACTGAAGGTATGGTAAAACTTAGAAGGAATATTAAAGTATTTCTATGTTTATTATAGAGTTTTGCATGAGCAAATACTTCTGAATATACTAAAGTCATATAATAAATATAAATCTGCATTAAATAATCCACATCCTATAACAGCAATGTATATAAATATTCAGTGTTGTTGACATTAGTTTCATCTGACTATTGTCCTAATATAGGTACTAACTGTTCTACTTTCTGGCCTGCATCTTGATGAAGATCTAATTTTTGATTTTCATTAAATAAAATTATTTCAAGTGGAACCACAAAAATTGAAAAAAAATATCGACTTACTGGTAATATATAAAAAGCAGACATTGTGTTGAATGCTTAGTGTTTTAGGAAAAAGTATAAAATTTTGTACTTACTTTATTTACTTTCTGTAAGTATTATATAAAATAGTAAATACTATATAGGTAAAGTAATGAAAGAGTCTTGAAAGGGCTTTTACTGAAAAGACATATATGAAAAGGAAATAAATTCAAGATTAAAGTATTAGCCTTTTTTAATGCAGAAAACAAGAGAAAATAAAATATAAATCTAATTGCTGCAACAAGAAATGAAAAAATTTTGTAATAGCATTTGTCATTCTATATAATTTTAAGAGGAAAATATCTATATAAAATAATTAGGTTATTTCATATTTTAACCTGAGAAATCAGATGGCTTGAGTACAATGGCTGCTTTTCATGTATTAAAGTTCAATTAATTAATTTTTGCATTAAATTTTACATATATGCTTGCTTATTTGTTAAATAAAAATAAATGTTTTATATAACATAGTAACATTCAAAAGCTTAAAGTTTTTTTATTGTCTTTAGGCAATATTTAATAAATTATTAAATGATGTTTTTCATTTCACCCTTATAACGTACTTATATCTCCATTTATAAAAATCTGAGATTTTTTTTTTCATTTTTTAATTGGTTTCTTCAGTAGCAAGTTTTAACAAATAATAAATGACAATATTATTACAATGCATCGCCTTCGTTAAATATTTTTAAATATCAACATTGTCAAAAGCAACATTCAGTTACTTTTATAATTTCTCATGCAAATATAAAACATGCTCATGCAATTACAAAACATAAATGTAATTGATGCATCATAAAGTGATTTAGTGTTTAGAAACTCTTGGTTTCTATATATTGTTGATTTTTTTGAAAAATTAGACCTTGATTATTATTCAATATTGTTGCTTCATATTTTATTTTTCATTTTAATATTGCTGTATTAATTAATTTTTTTTTCTAGATTGAATCATGGCTGAGGAGTATGAACCTGATGAGTATGTTACATTTTAAGTATTATATATATGCATTTGTATTTTTAAAAATATAACTGATATTCTTATTCAGATGCTAAATTTAAGTCATTATCAATTTTTTTTCATATATTTTTTCATATCTTAAGTAGTTAGCATTTTAAAAAAGAAGATTTAAGCACCACTTAAGCTAGTAGTGCTCAAACTTGAACACCCGTTTAGCACTTAAGAGGGGTAAAACTTTGTTGTTACCTCCCTTGAGCATTTTATTGTAATATATGACAGTGACTTCAATGTTTTATGCAATTTATTTTATGTATATATTATTAACTGTATATAGTAGTATTTATGAATAGTGGTATTTTTATAGATATTCAAAGTATTCTGAAAACAAGCCTAAATGATGAAAAAATGAAGGCTCACAACTTCACTTTTCTTAAAACAGTGCAGCCCTCATTTATATTTGCTAAGTTACAGATATGCATCATTGTTGTTATTATACAATGGAGCAGTGAAAAATTCATATTCCATTCAATTGTAGATTTCTTTCATTCAATAACATTGAAAATTCACTTGTTCATTGTCTCTCAATATTAAAACAAAAATATTCCTTAAAAAGTTTTAAATTAATACTTCAAAAATGTAAAGAAAATAAATTTTATTTTTGAAATATGTTGCTTGCTTTAAGCAACTGTTTTTATATTCGATGTATAAGAAAGAAGGTCTCTCTAGGTTTTTAAGAATTATTTGGTTTTGACTTATGATTTGAAAGTAATCATATTTAATAGAAAACTACCATGACTTTATAAGTTATTCATAAAGAAATCAGGATTTTTTGGTGTAAAATTGAGAATTCTTTATCAATCAGAAATATATTATTGGTAAATTTAAAGTTTAAAACAATTACTATTTTTTCAACATTCTTTTTATTTGTTTATTTTTCATTTGCTTAAATTTTATATCTAGGAGATAAATTCTGCCCTCCTTCTTCTGTTTAAACATTTTGGTGTAAAAAATTGTGTTTATTTTTTGAAAAGATAAACAAGTAATATTTTATAAAATCACTTGATGTCTTTTTAGCACCTAGGATATTTTATGTGATTTATCTAATTTCTACTGGAAAAAATCTAATAAAATGTATTTTATACTTTTATTTAAAAAGGTAATTTTCACAAAGTTTAAATTTTTAACACTAGCAAATTAACTTAAAATAACCCATACTAAGTTTTGATTCTTCATTTTATCATAAGAACATAGTTAGCTATATAAATATTACACATTCTATTCCATATTCTATATTATAAAAAACTCATTTAGTTCTACAATTCTTTTTGTTATTTGCATGTGCAAACTGAAAATTTAATGGCACTGATTGAATTGGAAAACAATTTTTGTAGTATTCCTAACCAAAATGACTGAAGCAATTTTTTAAAATACATAAACTATGTTCTAAAAATAAAGCATTTCAGATTACTGTAGAAAATAAAACTAGATAGTGTAGCTGTATAGATTTTAATTATCTAATGAAAACATTTTGTAAAAATTAGTTCTGTAGAATTTATTACTCTCTTTAATGCTATGATTTTTACTTTTTAGGTGTACTGAATATCTAATTGTCCCCTGAAATTCTTTTATTATTTGTTTGTTAATAATAATGTTCAACTTTTTTGCTAACATTTGTTATTTATCTCTGCTAAGTTACTCAACCATTATGTAGTATTTAGATTTACAGTGATATAAATTTTATGTATGAAAATTATGTCTTTTCAACTTTTTTTTTTTGCTTTCCTATAGAACTTTTTGATTTTGCAAATGAATAGGATTTATTTAAGTTTAATTTTCTAAATCAGATGTTATAAATAAATTGAAATCTCATAGCTTAAGATTTTAAATTTGAATCAGGAAAAATATCAAGTGTTCACCAGATTTAATTTTAGTAATTAACAAATTTCCATGTTTCATAGCAATCATATATTTTAAATAATATTTCATATTTTCAATAGTTGCTTGGTCCACTTTTGAAATAAGTGTATTTAAATTTCCCAGCAATAAAACAAAAGCCAAAAAGAGTGTAAATGATAGATTTAAAAACTTTTAAATTATATTTTGTTTTTTAGTGCTGTTGGGGAAGATTTTGATGATGGAGAACCTGAAGAGGAAAATTTGGATGAGATTGAACCACCTGAAGTAATATATATGTATTGCAGATTAACCAAAAAAATATCTGTATTATAATGGATATTACATATTCTATCAAATTACATACATTTCTTTTGCTTTTGAAGTTAATTACAATATTTGGAAGGATTAATTATAATATTTATAAAGATAAAAATATATGTATATGTGTTCTAGTGTAATTTAAAAGCTACAACATTACGAAGTAAAATTTTTTTTTCACTAGATTTATTATTATTGTCATCTGGTGCACAGCAAAAAAATTGTTTTTTTTTAACAAAATCAAACCGTAGAGTTGTACTATAATAAAGTTCGTCTCTATATTATAAAGGCATCCTTATGTATATAAACATTAACATCTTCATTTTTTTTGTACCAGAGTCGGAGCTGCTTTGCCCTTTGGTTGCTTTCAAACAGAAATTGCCTTCATAATATTGTTTTATAATTGTTTAATTTATTTTATTACTTTTATAATTCAAAAATTTTTTTTATTGTATTAAAATCGAATATTTATTTGATAGGAAGAAAATTTTGAAGTTATTCCAGCATCTGAACAACCTCAGTCAAATCAGAAACGAATTACCACACCATTTATGACAAAATATGAACGAGCTCGGGTGCTTGGTACAAGAGCATTACAAATAGCGTAAATAATCTGTCTTTATAAAATTTTGTTATGCCTCCTTTAAATTAAATTATAAAATGTTAATAATGATGTTTGTTAAAAGCTTTTTTATGAATAGTTCTTTTTCTAATTTCTAAGTTTTTAATTTTTTTCACATATATAATAATAGATGTTTGATAATTAGCAGTTTAAACTATAGTTATATTCAATTGCTATATGAATTCATTCTGTATTTGATATTTTATGCATTTTTTTACAATATTTATTTAATTTTATTAAATATTTCACTCATATTATTAGACTAAATTTGTCTGAAACAAAGACAAAATATAAAAAAAAATTAAGTGATTGTGATAAAGATTTTTTAAAAATATTCTTATAATTTTAACTTTCTGTATTAAAATCAAACAAAATATAATATTGAAATTGCACTTCATGGCAATTTAAAAATTTATTTTATTAAAAGGTAATTCAAAATTAAGTAAATTTTTATCCCTGCTCCATTTTGCCAATAGAATTAAATATTTATAAAAGGAAAATGAACAATTTTTACTGTTTTTAATTTTCATTTATTGGAAATAATATTATACTCTTGGCAATTGCTACATTAAACTTTCTATTATTTATCTTTATTTGAAATTTAAACAAAACATTTTAAAGCGTTTTTTTTTAATTTGCAGGTGTTTTGTATAATTTTTTATCAGATAAAATAGTAATTAGAAAAGGAAAATTGCTTTTAAAATGAATAATATTTATTCTTAAGTGAAAAAAAAAAAAAAAAAAAATCCTGGCTTTTGCAATACTTATCTTCTGATAGTCAATTTTTATTTAGAATTTATATAAATATTTTATTTCATTTAGGGTTTGACTAACTAAATAAAAACATTGTTATAATCAATTTAAAAGTCGCAATTTCGTTTATTATTTTTGGTATTAATTTGGAAATGTTCTTAGTGTACAGGCTTTGTAGAGTATGCAAATTTTTTGTTAAATAATATTTTAGATTTTAGTTAAATTATTTCTGAATGATGCTTAAATAGTTATTATATTGTTTTGATTTTTTTATTGAAGAGTAAAGCCATTACATTCCTATTCATAATAATTAATTGTGTTTGTCGGCAAAAATTGTACTTTATAAAATGAAAATATATATTTTAAAGTCAATAATGGCCATAAAAAAAAAAAGTAAAACATATTTTTATCTCTATAGAATGAATGCCCCTGTTACAGTAGAACTTGAGGGTGAAACAGATCCATTGCAGATAGCTATGAAGGAACTGAAGTAAATATTTGGTTGGTTTTTTTTGCATTGCATTGCAAAATATAATTTTTTACTAAATAATCTACCTAGTGAAAAAAATAATGGCAGATATAATAATTTTTTTTAATAAAAATTCCAATTTTTATTCAAAAAATAATTCATTGATTTTATAAAATATAAAATTTTATTACATAAAATTATGAGAATCTTTTTGTATTTTGAAAGCTTCATATCTAAGTTATTAGAAAGTGCATATCTAAAATCCTGCATTGCTTAAAAATATCATGTTCTTCATTATCTTTCTAAAAATCAGTTTTTAAAAATTTCATATTGTAAGAATTTCATCATTTAACTATTGAATTTTAATTATTAAAGATGTTATATTATTAGAGCAAACACGGATTCTTAAGGTTATGAATTTCTTTTCTTATAAAATTACATAATTTTGGTATTGGAATGAATGATACTTAATTTCTAAGATAATAAGGTCTTATTCATTAACATGTATAAATTATAAAATATTATAATTAAGTGTAATTCTTTCATTAATAAACACATTTGAGATACTTTAAATTTATTCTTGTTTGTATCAATCACACTCTCCTTTCCCCTCCCTTATGTGAATTCTTGGTAACGACATAAAAGTCCAGATTCCTCGTTAACATGCATTCTGTTTTATGTATAAAATTCTTTCCCTATACCTTATACAATGACATTTGAAGAGAAATCATATATCTTAATAATTTTTTTTTAAAGTACTTATTCTCCAATATTAATGTTAAATAAATCTCAAGACTAGTGTTTGAGCTTATGGGCCAACTGAACTAGTATTTTCTGAAATATTCTCCAGCATGATTTTTAATTTGTAATATCCAAGAAATTTCCATTGAAGCATTTGATTTGTAAATGTCCAGTTATATGATCTTGTAATTTATATTAGAGCTAAAAGATGAGAAGAGGAAGAAGGCTTTTCAATAGCTTATCTGTTGTTTTTTGGTCCAATCATAATCAAAATTTTTTTTTTATCTTAAATTCACTAATCATCATTCACAACCATTTCACTGATAACTTTTTTTATAGACTTTGTTTCATTGTTCAGTATGACAGATTGCATTTATCGCTTGAACAGTGGGTTCTTGTTATACATTTCTTCAAAAAAAGACTACAATGTTATTAAAGGCACTGCCATATTCGTATATTGAGATAGAATTAATATCTACAGATCCAAGCAAATGAAGAGAGGAATTTTCTATTTCCATGCAGATATAATGGAATTGTGTTTTGTATGATTATGAATAGCACTTTATAACAAATACATGTGAATTAAAAAAAATTATTCAGAATTTTTGTAATTGTATTAATGATATGTGCTAATTTTCATAGATTAATCATCCTGTAGGGGTAGTGTTTTGGGAACATGTTAGTGGAGATAGGTTTTGCATGTTTCACTATAGTTGAATAATTGCTTAAAATATGAATGATTACTAGCGCAGTGTTTGAAAAATAATCATAACAAACTAACCTAACCCAGTAAAAAAAGAAAAATTGGAAATTATTGTGAAAAAAATTATTTTATTGAAATGCGATGAGACCTATCTTTTGTCCATGTGAGAATGATATAATGGTTCAGTTATCAAACTAAAATGTTTTCTATTTTTAAATATCAAGAAATAATATCTTTTTAAATACAGATAAAAATATTCATATCCATGTTATTTTTTTATTTTATTTATTGTATAAATATCTCTCAACTTTCATAATGATTACATTAGATGGAAAGGATAATTTGGTTACTCTAAGATGTTTTACCCTCATTTATTTTGTCTGTACTCCCAAAAATATTATTAATAAATATTCATTAAATATTTCAAATTGAGTTTATACATTAAATTTAATTCCTCAATATGAAATCAAGTCAAATTAGTGAATTATTTTCTGTGTTAAAATTAATATGTTCTTATAAAAAGTAAATTTTAAATATAAACTAGTTGATTGTTGTTCTAATAGATAAATGCTAAAAATTTAGACAGGCCATTCTGAATGTCAATAATTAAATTTTAACTAAGCCAACTTTTTTTTTTTTTTTGCTGCTAAACATGACTTAACCAAAATTGATCTAAAGCATTAATATATAATTGGCAATTAATTGTCCTTTTTAATGAACAAACAAAAAGAAGGCACTGTTATTTAAGACAAAATATTAGCTTTTTTTTTCTTAATCATCGTTTCTAATCATCAATGATGATTAAGGAAAACATCAACATCAGTCTCATTTCACTTAAAAATTTAGCTCATAATGTAAAGTGAAAAAGCCAATATTTTCATCAGCACAATAACCACGGAGGCATCTCCAATTAAAATTTGTTAATAAAATTACAAATGAATTAGTATCAAACTATAAATTCATACTTTTTTACACAATCATTAATTGTGATTGGATTAATGTTTTGTGCCTAACAGTTAGAAATGTTTGTATGTTTTTATATATTTTTCCCCATTTTTGCATGCACTATGTATTTAAAGTTCTAATAAACTTATAAATTATTTATCTGATTCTCTGTGTTGCCCTTGTGTTTTAAACTAACTGATTAATACTTATTTCTTTATAGTTCCGTTTAAAGAATCCTTTTATTGTAGTTCAAAATCCAGGTCTGTGTTCTGTTTACCAAGTCTTGCTGTTGTTGGTATATTTCTAACACCTAAAAAATGTCCTTTGGTATGACTTAAATGTTCTATGTCTAGTTATTGAAACATAATTGCTAACTTTTATGGATTTTTTGTTGTTCTACAAAATGTCATTTCTATTATGCATTAGGGAGGATAATTCAATCATAATGGATTATTATTTTTATACTTATCTTGTAATTAGTAGAGAAAACTAAAAGGTGCATTTAATTAATGTTGTTTTTAAAAGTTGTAATTTTTCAAAACAAAAAGGTTAAAAAGTATTAATTATAGAAATATGTATTAAATGAAATGCCTGTTTTAATGAGTTCTTTTAAAATTAAATTTTTATGATTTGCTTAAAATGATAAAGGGGATACTTTTTTTTGTTTGAAAAATATCTTTTTGTGATTATATTTATTGTAAACTAATTTGTTAAATATTTAAAATGAGTGAAAAGTTTCAATTATTAGATATTGATTTGTAATATTGATCAAATAATTCAAGTAGTGACAGCTATGTTTTTCTGGCTATTGATAAGACAATTTATACTCAAATTTTTTAAATATTTGTAATTTTTAAAATTTATTTCAGAGCACGGAAGATTCCTATCATCATTAGAAGATATTTGCCTGATAGAAGTTATGAAGATTGGGGTGTTGATGAACTGATTATTACTGAATAATTTTTAACAAACTCTATCTTCAAATCATTTAGTTCTCAGTGAAGACTGGCATCAATACTCAATCCTATTGTTATCTAGTCAAATTCATGAATTTTTTTTATCACTTTTATTTATTAAACTGCTTGTTATGACATATTATATTTAGTTATTATTACCAAGAATAATCAACTACAATTGTTAACTATTTATAATTGTTAAAAGTAACTGAACATAATTTATATTTTATAAGTCAGTGATATTTTTCAAATTGTTTGGAGTGTTGATAAACTAATTATTTTTGACTAGTTTTTGACAATCTTTATCTGAAGATCAATTGCAGTGTTCCCAGTGAAGACAAATATTGATTTTTTTTATGGTAATCTCACTAACAAATTTGCTTGCATGAATGTTTATATAAACTCTTGATTGTTATTAAAAGTGAATAACAATGAGTGTTAAACTATGTATGCTATGTATGCCAAGAATGATTTAGCATATATTTTATGTTGTATACGGGTGATATTTTTAAAATAAAATTATTGAATTTTTATTGTGCATTTTTCTTTTACATATTGAAAGATTTCCAGTTTTAATAAAAAATAAAATAATGTTTTGCATTTTTAGTTTTTTTTTTTTTTTTTTTTTTTTTTTTCAAATTTATTTCTATTTTAAATTCCTTATGTCTAATATTTTACAAATTTTTAGAATTAATAAAAAAAATGCCCTTTTTTATTCTTGTTTGACAACTTTTATTTTCCAATGTGCTGCTTATTATTTTGTGTTGAAAATGGCCAGTCTATAAAATATTTGTGGAACATTTTAGGGGATGAAAAATTTTAGAGGTGGAAAATTATGGAGGGTTAACTGATTTGAAAATGCAATCAAGGGTTGACTAAAGAACTGTAATTTTATTAAATGCTTTTCTACTATATTAGTGTTTTTGTTAGTTCTGGGTATCAGTTAATACAAATTTATATGTAGTTATATAACAGTTGGGCTGATATGTTCGTAGGTTGCCACATAGATGGTGCTACTAGTATTAAATCCATATGATTTTTAGTTAGCCCTAACCTTCAAAAGACACGTGTATAAATTTGACAGCTGTTGCACTATTAGTATGTGAGTTATAGCATTTTTAATGAAACAACTTTTGTTAGTTTGAAAAAATGGATAAAAAGGAATTTCGTGTGTTAATAAAGCATTGCTTTTTGGTGAAAAAAAATACTACTGAAGCCAAGGTTTGGCTTGATAAACATTATTCGGACTTCGCACCAGGAAAATCAACCGTAGAGAAGTGGTTTGCTAAATTTAAACGAGGCGAAATGAGCACCGATGCACACAGTGGACGCCCCAAAGAGGCTGTTACCGACGAAAACATCAAAAAAGTCCACAAAATAATTTCCGATAACCGTAAAGTGAAGCTGATTGAGATAGCTGAGATCCTAAAGATATCGAAGGAACGTGTTGGACATATCGTGAATGAATATTTGGATGTGCGAAAGCTCTGTTCAAAGTGGGTGCCGCGCAGAGCTGACAATCGACCAAAAACAACAACGAATGGATGACTCTAAGTAGTGTTTGGAGCTGTTCAATCGTAATAAACTCGAATTTTTGCTTCGATATGTGACAATGGATGACACATGGCTCCATCATTTCACACCGGAGTCCAATCGACAGTCAGTCGAGTGGACTGCACATGATGAACACTAAAAAGGCTATAACTCACATACTAACAGTGCAACAGCTGTTCAATTTATACACGTGTCTTTTGAAGGTTAGGGCTAACTAAAACTCATATGGATTTAATACTAGTAGCCTATGAACTTTTCAGTCCGCCTGTTACAAATTTTGGCTCTAACTTCCACCTCATCTTTCCTTACATCAAAACATCAGTGGGTTTTCATTGCAATGACATGCGTATGGCATATGTGTGCAATGGCATATGTGTTTGTTCTTGCACAGATCAGACGTGAGGAGTTATAGTCAGGGTCAGAAGCAAAGAGTTAGGAGTCAAGCATTTTTGAAGGAACCAGAGTTAGAGTCGGTATGAAAATTCTTCTCCCGACTCTTTTACATAAATGAATGTTTTTAGTTGTTCTTAAATTTCGGAAAATTCCCGACACGGAATGTGCCTGTCTGTCAGGAACTTAATGATCACCAAAAGCGATAAATAATTCCACTTGCTAACCACTGAACCTCTTCATGGAGGGGTAGGGGATTTACTAAAATTTAGGGATTACTTCTATGTATCGAATAGATTGTCACTCGACGCGAATAATATCTTTAAGTGAAATATTTGTTATTGTACTTTGTGAATCGGGTGAGGATCACTTCAATTTATACACGATCAATGTTTATTCTTGGTTGATTAAGGACCCCTGATGATTTAAAAACATTCTGCTATGTAAGCCTAGAAGCCATTATTAAATATTAAGGTAATGATATTTTATTTTCGTCTTATTAAAATATCATCTAGATGTGTTTTACTTAATTAATAATATTAAGAAATATTATTAAAAAAACATTTATTTAATATTATACGCAATAATATAATTCGTAGTTATACTTTTTTATTAATAAGAATAATGCATAATGTTAAGTACTACATTGATGAATTTCGAGAGATCATTCAACACCATCAATATTTCTTTCAAATTAAAAATCTCGCATCTCAATGCAATATTTTTCAATTTTTTGCCGTTTCTGGAAAATTTGATTCTGGAATAAAATATGTAAATAACTGATTAAGCTTGATAAATAAAATAAACATTGTGTTGCTTAATGGATATTATGAGAGCTCTTGAATGGCATGTTTTCTAAAAAAAAATGTTATTGCATTGCTATTTCGATAATATTCTAACTATGGTATCTGTTTGTACTGGAATAAACAAAACAAAAAGATCAGAGACAAAATTTTTTTTATCAGTTTGCTTCGAACAATTTAGATATACTTATCATTTGAATTCAAGGTGAAAAAATTTGTGAAATCAATGGTTTTTTTTATTTATATTTTGTATGTGTTTGTTTATAAATTGGTGCACTTATAAACAAATTATATCACATTACTGTGTCCTATATGAATAATATTGATAAATGCTGCCAAAAGTGTTTTGAAGCAGCAAATTTATAAGAGGATCTCATTTATTAGGATTTCAAAATTTAGAAAATTTTTTATCTTTTAAGTGTATATTATAAAAGCATATGCATTATATAAAATATAATAAAAATTGGGAGTAGTTTAGATAAAGTGATTATTTTTTTTAACTGTAATTATTGCATTGGATACACGCAAAATGAATTTACTGTAACAAATTGTGATATGAAAAAGATTTTAATTAAACAAGCCTATTATAAGATACATATTAAAAGGATTTATTAAATTTAACTTACTTTAATTTGCAGTATCCAGATGATCAATAGTTAAAATGTATTTTCTTAATAGAAAATATTATACTTTTTAAATCAGATATATATTTGTTTTAAGGAACTGTACACGATGGTAAAAAGTTTGTGTTCAAAATATGGCCTTATTTACTTTATTTGGGCTATCTTCATATATTTCAGATGCTGCTTTTAAAGATTTTTCGACATTTTATGGACATTTATTTGGCCATCGCTCATATTGAAGGTTATGTATACTGTTTTTGCCATAAAAATCTGGATGAATACCTGTGGTTCAAGCTAATGAAAGAAAATTTAAAAACCTAATTCAAAGGCTTACGAGCTATTCTAAGTACACATGAACTTTGATATATCGTAAAAGAAATTAATTATTAAATTTCAGATCTAGTTTTTATTTCATTTCAATGATTAAATTTAATTAAAAAATTATAGATTATTTAACATAACTAACTCCAGTAATTAAATTTTTTACTGATTTTATTAATATTGAAGTAATTTGATAAATGTGGGGTTTTTTTCCTTCTAACATGAGTACAAATACGATGCTTTGATTTATTATTTTTTTTTCAAAAAATGTTTTTACATTTCAGGGGTAGAGAGTGAGTATAAATGGATTCAAATAAAAGCTATTGTTTTAGTACAGAAACCAGTGACTCTAAAAAAAGGAAGCCTTTATACCTCCTCATTTCGTTTGCCAACTTTGTGGTTTTGTTTAATGGAATTTTTCAGTGAATGCTTTTTATATTACAGTTCCAAAGACCGCTGGCAATGATGAATGATGCTTCATTCCGGAAATAATTTTCAGTCATAGAGTAGGCTATTTGCGGGTCCTAAGAGGGAAGGGGACGTCTTACTGGCATATATATATATATATATTTATTTATTACAGTGACATTTTCAGAAACCACAATTTTAAACACGTTTGCCAAATCACTACGTAGCTAGAAATAATCGGTTGTTGTATAGGATGATTTTTCAGACGTCACCATGCTATTTTCCAAGACATCGCAAGCTCTGAGACTTACGCAAAGTGTAGTCAAATGCCACGGAGAATTTGTAATGAAGTGAATAAGCTTGAAATTTGAATAGCAAGCATTATTTATTATATCACTGGAATTTAAAGGATTGGTATCCAGCTCGAGAAGGCAAATCTATGCCTAATGGCATGCTACCTATGTTAATTGTCTATCTATCTGCACCTTCAACATCTAAAGCTGTGTCCAGATGAGGGAAAGATGCATGCGAGTAGTTCTCGCGAACCAATTATAAACCAGTTTGTCTCAGTTTGAACAGAAACTTCGGAGTGAGTCAAATGTTTAGCTTCACTCCAACCAGCGTCGTTTTTCCCACATACCAAAGGGATTTTTCGCTGACGCCATTTTTGACAAGCTGTCACTCGCGGCGAGAGATAACATGGCTTGTTTCTCACGGTCAGACGGAGACACTCGGAGCAAGTACTCGCTTGTCTCGTTCTATCATCTGGACCAGGGATGGGTAAACTACGGCCCGCGGGCCAATTCTGGGCGGCCGGAAGGTTCTATCCGACCCGCGGATAGAATTTTAATTTGCCGGTCCGAGGCAAATTAAAAGAAATATATATTATATATCCATCTCCTTTTCTACTTTCATTAAATATTATTAAATAAGACTGATCTTGATTAAATAGGACTGGTGATCTTTTACTTTCTCTATTTGGATATTTTTACCATGCCTTTCAACATAAATTGTGAAGCAGTGAGGTCAGATTTGCAGGTTGAATTAATTGAGTTGCAAATTAACAACCATCTCAAGCAGTTGTTTCAAAATATGTCAGTTTTACAAATTATTATCGAAAGTAAGTTTCCCAAATTTAATATCTCACGCCCAGAAAATTAGTACTATGCTTGCTTCATCTTATATATGTGAACAAGTGTTTTCAACTATGAACCTTAGAAAGAATTATTTCAGAAGTAGACTGACAGATGAACATTTAGCCTCGTTTCTTAGAATCAGTACATCTCACTTCGAAACTCAACATAAGGAACTTTTAAAAATGAAATCGCAATTTCATTCATCTCATTAACATATTTAAATTGTAGTACTTGTATATTGTTTTTAAAATTTTAGAAGACTTTATCTTGGCCCTCCAAACTTTTTTTTTTCGATTTTCGGCTCGCGACCGAAAAAGTTTGCCCATCCCTGATCTGGACACTGCATAACCCCTAACTCTCGGAAAGTCAAAAGCATTGCTAAAAACTGAGTGCATTTTAAATATCCCTTAAACCAGGAAAAAAACAAAAATGAAACATTTTTCACAATAACAAAATTTTAAGGATAACATAGTAAACACGAAAATTTTTAAAAAGCAGCTTTCTACATCCGTTTCAGAATCCGAATCAGCCTCTATGTCGGCAAAGGGTTCTTCTAATGAATATGTAGAATATGATGAGGAAGACATGGTTTTTGACAGATAAATTTGAATCGAATTGATCTTTTATTTAATTTTTTTTAACTTTATGTGTGTTTTCAGCCTGTTAAAAAAATAAAAAACAATGTTTTGCTATTTTAATCAAGATTTCATTTAAATGGTTTTTATCAATATATTAAATATTGTTTTGAGCAGCTTGGCCAACACCAATCTTTGTACCTTAAAATACCACCACCGATTGTGTGGAAAGGTAAACACCCGGCTTAAAGGCAGAAACGGATAAATCATTTATTATTAGAGGTAAAAGTCAGACATACGAGGCGCTAAGTATTAAGGGGACAGGAGAGTACTGTCAGTTCTGCTTATGTCAATATTTGTTTATAATTTATCAGTTCATTGTGTACTTAAAATTCATACCAAAGACATTTTAAGGTTAAAGTGACTTGCTTACTTGTAAATAATTAAATCTTATTATTTTTTATATTTTATTTATTTATTATTATTATTATTTTTTTTTCTTAAATTTGGGTGAAATGACCAGTAAAATAATAGAAGAGGTACATATCCGACATTGTATGCTTTTTGAGCTTCACAGGGTAGTAACACGACAGTTGCTACCAGAAACATTTGCGATGCTTATCCAAGTGTATTAGACGTTCGTAAATACCAAAAGTTGTTTTCTAAGTTCAGTTATGCATTGAAATCTTGTAGTGTGTAAGCTAGTGAGCAAAAAAACTCAGGCTGAAATTCACTGGGGATTTATGCTTCAGCCTCTGCTATTACAAGTACTGTAAGTCGATTGTTATTGTAACAACGTTGTGCATAAGTCGGATGTCTGATGGTTATTCCTGAAAATCCTCCCAGAAAGTAATGACCTTCTGTCATAGCTCATTTGTGAAATGGGCGAGAAGAACATGAGGTCCATCATTGTTAAAACACACATAAATACAAGCTTATTGAGTCTTGATATCAATAAGAATTAAGACTGTAGGAAATGTTAACCACCTAATAGATACTTTTTATTTCAAAATAATACGATTGCAAGCATGCTTCAATGTCTATCGCCATGTGAATATATTTTTTTACAATTACTTCAAATGAAAAATAAAGAAATAATATATCCAACTAAACAAGCAACAACTTTCAACCATGGCAACAAAAATCCTAGTTGTGCGTCATAACTGATAAAATTTTAATCTAATTTACACTCCCAAGCATGTAGCAACTGCAATGTTTCTTTTGACACTTGAAGTTGTTTATTTGGGAAAAAACATCTTAAATAAAATAGCCAGGTTTATAAAATATATTCCCGTTAATAATTGTTCGAAGTCAACAAATAATTAATTTGATTTTATAAGAAACTGATAAATCTACTTCCAGGCAATGACAATGGTGTATCGATTCCGCAGTCCCTGTGTGGTATTCAAAACATCCATATTCATCAATGAATTAAAAATTACATAAAAATGCTCTTTAAATTTAAAAAGTTAACAAAATAAACTTTAAAACAGTTAAAATTAGTAAAAACATCTGCTATGAAAGCAATTAACATAAGAAGATCGGGAAATTAAAAACTGCCGGTAAAATTCGGTGCCCGTGGCTTGATGCGCAGAAAAAAAAAAGAAATCAAAATTAAAATAATTAAAAATAAGATAAAATAAAAATTAAATTGAAAGCAGGTATCACACAAAGGAATTCGGGATTGATCAGTTCACATATTTTAGTTGCCCTGATGATTAGCAGATGGCGCCACTTATGAGGTGACGTTATTGCATTGAAAATTAAAAACTGTTTCAAAAATAAATAAACTATTGAAAAAGATTAAATTAATCCATTGTTGAAAAATAAAAATTTAAAAAAGTTTTAAAGATATGTAATAAATTTTGTTGTAATTGGAAAGTTATATAAGAGAAAAATAGGTGCACAACAAATGCTAAAAGTGAGTACACACAGTTTCAGAACAAAGTACAAGGTATCCATAAAGTCTATTCACAGTTTGAAAAATTTATTACAAAGGTGTATGAAAAGACAAATAAGTGAAAATTATTACAAAATAAGACATAAGTAATTTTGGTTTAATTTAGTTTAAAATATCTCTATATAACACCATTAGTTGTATAAAACACATCAAGGTGGAAACTTAAGCAACGATGCAACTTTTCAGCAGATAGCCATGAAATTGTTACGATCAGCGCAATGAGCCCCCAATTCAGTAGGAAGGGCATTGATATGCAACCAGACGTCTCAGGTCAAGAGGTTAAAAGTAACGCGAGGGTGCGCAATACCCGAGCAGTGCAAGACTACAATAAAAATTGGGACGAAAGGCGCTATTAAAAGCATTCTCTGTAACTTAAAGTGAGTTCGTAACTGAAGCAACCATCCGGACGACATTACACGTGGTAGAATGATCGGCAAGACTGAAGAGGCCCATCATGTAATCCAAAAATTTCGAAATGGCTAAAATGTCAAATTGTCATTGACTAGACTTTCATATCACAGGCCCAATTGTAAGAAAGGTTGATGGTGTCAAAAAAAAAAAAAAAAAAAAAAAAAAAAAAAAAAAAAAAGAGGCAATGCCATTGAATAACAGATATATTGTGCTATAGGCAAAGAAAAGGTCTATACCAGTCTGGGAGAAAAATTGCTCAGTAGCTGCTTACGGCAACTAGACAACAGGTATCACTCTTTACTGTAGCCCGAAGCCTTCATAAAGTTGGCTCATTTGCCTTCTGTACTGACAGTTGTCTTTCTGTGACAAAGAGGGCACAAAAACAATTGGAATCACGTCCTCTCTGTGGATAAGAGCCATTTCAGTACATAAACGGTTCTCAACGACCTTCGGCATGGAGAGAGATAAAAGCATAATTTTATTTTATTCACATCAGGGAAAGAGGCTGTTACAGTCATTTGGGGAGTCATTACCATAAACAGGCAGAATGAACTCCAAATGTTCGACGCTGGTAGTTTTTATCGGAGACTGCAATTGTCAGCAAGTGATTCAGTCCTAGGTGTGTCTGTTTCATTGATGTATATTTCCTTTTTATGGACGATAACACCAGGAAACATCGACTCGTGCTGCTGAGGAGCTTCTAGAAGTTGAAGACATCTCTAGAGTGGATTGAGAAACGCAGTTCCCCTATTCGAATCTCATACATGTATGGGATGTTTTGAGGAGACGATTATATCCGCGGAACAATACCCAATACCTCAAATAGATGCTCATTGAGAAATGGGTACTCTTACCTCGACAGTTGTTGAGATAATCGGTGTTGAATTTAGACAGATGATGCTAAGAAACCATTGGGATTAAGAGAGGTAATATCCCATTCTATAAACTACCTGTACGTTGGGCCTGAATGATCGAGTATCTAGCGCTTTGACGCTCGGTTCCACAGGTTTCAGGTTCGAGTCCCGGAAGTGCCATGGATGTTTGTAGTGATTCTGAAACCACGGTCATTAGGTTCTTGAGCTTTGTCTTGAGGTTTAGTCAGTCTTCAGAGCTCGTGGTTCCTCGCTAAAAGTGAAGCTGAATATTACCTTCAACCATGGCCCAGTCGCCTGCGACGGGGTCTTCTGGATCTGGTGTAGGCTTTCTTGCACCAGAGGGAGTAGTAACAACAGCAACATAAAAACCTGTTTGTTGTTCTTCCTCTTAGACAGACAAGCATTTTTCCAATCTCATCTTTCATCTTTCAATCACCCTTTCATCTTTCTGTAAAGTCTTTTTTCGTTTGGTTCCATATTACATACGTTCTATTTTTTTTTGGGGGGTTTGTATGTTTTTTTTTTAATACATCCTTGAAGTAAGAAATATAATTTCTGTATTTTGAATTTCATATCTCTCAGGTGATATCTTGCGGGGAGTTAAGGCAAAAGTAAACAATCGTTGCTTGTTTTTGCACACCAGTGAATGATCACTTATATAAGTATACGGAAAACAACCTCATTTATTTTTAGGAAAACATTTACTTTCAAACAGTCAACTTTCAATAAACAAAAGATATGCTATTGCAAAAATTGTCAATACATAGAACAGATTCGAGAATTTTCAAGGAGAGAAATCTGACATGGTTTGGTTTTTGGACTCAAATTGAACTAGGGATTCTGATCTCTTAGGGAGGGGGGAGTGAGTGCTCGTAAACCATAAAAATTGCTCTTCTCTTGTTCAGTTTGCTTTCTTGTCTCATTAACTGACGGATGACTGAAACAAGTCCATTTTCATCTTTAAAAGTTAAATTTTATTTCATTCCTTAAAATTTTCTTTTTAACATCTAGTGTTGAATCAGGTCAGTTACTAAGTTTTTGCAGCTGTTATTATTACTACTATTTATATGATATATTACTATTTATTTGTTGTTTTAATATTTGTTTATTGGATTGCTGTTTATATGTTGTTTTAATATTTTGTTTGTTGGATTATTATTTGTATGTTGTTTTAATATTCGTTTGTTATAAATAGTAATTCAACAATGTCGTTTAATATCTGTTCAATGTTGTATGTCGTTGTTGTTCAATGTTGTTTTAATATCTGTTTGTTCCATCACTATTTCTATGTCGTTGTTTTTGTATTTTGTATTGTATTTGAATACTGTTATTACTATTTGTATGTTGTTTTAATATATGTTTGTTGGATTATTATTTATATGTTGTTTTAATATTCGTTTGTTATAAATAGTAATTCAACAATGTCGTTTAATATCTGTTCAATGTTGTATGTCGTTGTTGTTCAATGTTGTTTTAATATCTGTTTGTTCGATCACTATTTCTATGTCGTTATTTTTGTATTTTGTATTGTATTTGTATAATTTTATTACTATTTGTATGTTGTTTTAATATATGTTTGTTGGATTACTATTTATATGTTGTTTTAATATTCGTTTGTTATAAATAGTAATTCAACAATGTCGTTTAATATCTGTTCAATGTTGTATGTCGTTGTTGTTCAATGTTGTTTTAATATCTGTTTGTTCGATCACTATTTCTATGTCGTTATTTTTGTATTTTGTATTGTATTTGTATAATTTTATTACTATTTGTATGTTGTTTTAATATTTGTTTGTTGGATTACTATTTGTATGTTGTTTTAATATTTGTTTGTTGGATTACTATTTGTATGTTGTTTTAATATTTGTTTGTTGGATTACTATTTGTATGTTGTTTTAATATTCGTTTGTTATAAATAGTAATTCAACAATGTCGTTTAATATCTGTTCAATGTTGTATGTCGTTGTTGTTCAATGTTGTTTTAATATTTGTTTGTTGGATTGTTATTTATATGTCGTTGTTTTTGTATTTTGTATTGTATTTGTATAATTTTATTACTATTTGCATGTTGTTTTAACATTTGTTTGTTGAATTATTATTTATATGTGGTTTTGATATCTGTTTGTTGGATTGCTATTTATATGTCGTTGTTTTTGTATTTTGTATTGTATTTGTATACATTATAACGATCTATATTTTTTTCTTATTATTTATTCGTGTTTAGATATGAAATCACTATTATCTGCAATACACTGAATTTTATTCTCAAAATGTTTATTTTACATAATACATTATGTTATATAAATACCAAATTATATTTTTTACTTAACTTATGTAATGCATAAAAATTAAGGTACAGCAATAATTTGCTATAAGTTATGTTATTTATTGTTTTTTCATCCCGTTATTAAATTACCTATGACTGAATACAATAGTTATAGTAGCAATGTATTCCTATATTTAAATATATTACTCCCGTACATATACTTTCTTTCATTCTTAAGTTAAAAGTGCTTTCTTGTAGAAATATTTCTTCCAAATAACATTTATGGTTTGTTATTAAGAAGTTAAGAATTAACAAATATGTAGAAATGTCCTTTAATATGATTATTAACTATGGTACTATTTATTAAAAATTAATATACTTGATGCGATATGTATATTAATTTATGCAGATTTGTTTGAGTTTCATAGAAATACAATCTATCTTAAAAATAAATATGTTGTTTGTAATTAATTTGTTGTAATTAATTGTAATTAATTAACAGCTTGTCTTAGAATTTACATGAAATATATTAATAGAACTTGCAACGGCAGCTGGTAATTACTGCAGTAATATATATTGAGTTGCTATAATATAAATTGCTTGACTATAATGTTATTATCATAATTAACTTTTGAGTAAAAGCTAATTAAATAATTTCTCATGCATTGTTTAAATATTTCATTTTATAAAAAAGCAATTTAAAAATTTTTTTCGTTGATTGTTTCATTTTATACTAGAAATTTAAAAAAAAATCATTTTGAAATTACCTTTGTCATGAAGTTTTATTTTAATATTAATTTATTTTATTTTAATATTAAGCTAAGAACATAAGCTATAAATTTTAAATTAAAATGTATTTGAACATTTTATATTGCGTGGAGTCGTATTTTTATGAATATAATTGTCATTGCATCCATTTTTTACTTAATCAATTTTTGATGATTTAATATAAATAAAATATAGATTTAATATAATAATATAATAAAATGTTTCCTTTATTTAAAAAAGAAGTACTTTGTGAACGAGACTGAATATTAAATCTTCAAAAATTTATTTGAAACCAAGAAAATGTTTTTAATGAAAATAATACTTTTAAAAATATAGAACTGGAAATATTTAAATAACTTGAAATCTTGTATATTTATGAAGAATTAAGCAGATAAGTCATAATTAGAAAATAGTTATAACATGTGTTCCCTTTTTTTCAATAGAATGAAAATTTATGTTTCATAAGATCTTATGTTTTCAAATAAAGTTTATGAAAAGACAGATTCTTTAAATCACTATCCAAAAAAAAGTAAAAACACCAAAATAACGTACAATCCTGTAAATTGTGTAAAAATTCTGATGAACATGAGACTAAATAACTAATTAATAGTAAAAAGAAAAAAATTATATATGTAGAAATTGGTTAAAGTTTAACAATCCTAATCTAATGAATGCAGATCAACATTTCTCTTAAATATAAAAAAAATATTTTTTAAAACATAACATAAAATATTCTTTTTCTCTTCAACATAGTTTTGTTCCTATTTCTTAGAAATACAACACAAAATTTCGATTTGTTTCAACTTTGTGAATATTGGTATGATTGTTGATTTCATGCGATTTAATCAGTATTATGAGCTTATTAAGCATCAAATAATTATGCCACGAATAATCATTGTGGTAATTCTTCTGTACCTTTTATTCTCACCAGTGGTTAGTGGAAAAATATAATTAATATATGGCGAAATAAACAGACTTAATATGATCCAAGAAGAGTTTAAAAGTTTGAGTAATTCAAACAATTAAAAAAAAACAAAATATTTTGTCATAAAAATGGAAAAACAAACATAAGTTTGAAATTAAACGCTGATATGAGTATTTGATTTTCAAATATGTAACATAACATAAATATCATTATAAATGTACATATTTTAGTTACATTTAGTCATTATTATTGGTGTTATAATTTGTTAGCGTCTAGGAGTAAATGTTGACTTTTTTTTCTTAATTCCAAATTTATTTATTATTTATATCCTTCTTACATTATAAAAGCAAAGGTATTTCGATTTAAGTTTTAAGTTTTAAGAAATATTCGTATATAGAAAATTTTTGGAAAGCCATGATAGGTTGTGTAAATAAATCATTGTATGTGTAATATTGAACAAAATTCTAGAAATTTGATTTAGATAAGAAGAAAAAAAAAATCAGGTCAAAGCCTTTTTTATGTGTAATAGTTTTTAAAGTAAACATGTAAGTTGAGATCATTCTAGGCGACTTACCGCAACCTTAACCTTTTATTATATTTTATTTATAACTTAAACTTTATAACTTAAATTATTAATTCCAAAAAATAAAATGTTTTAACCTTAGTTTTGTTATTTAAAATTATCGACTCTACCCAACATAACACCTTTTTGCGATAAAAAAAGTTTAAATTCAATAATTATAAAAATATTTTAGCAATACTTAAATGAATGATAAAAGTGTCGAAAATTTCTCATCTCATCACCATAAATATTTTAAAAGAGCAAAAAATTATTTGTAGAATTAACCATTTTTAAATATAATCTATATTTGAAAGCACAAATGCTATATAGTAGTCATATTGTGAACTAGTTCATTTGTATTTGATCTAAATTTAGTATATTAAATATTATATAATGGAAAAATAGCAGCTATCATAGAAATATTTTGTAATGCAGAAATCACTTACTTTTTTTTATGAAGCATAGTAAGATATTTGCAAGGAATTTAAGTTTTAATAATTTAAACCTTACATAACTGCAAAATAGTAGTTTGCTTCTAAAATTATCATCATAATTTAACCCATTCATAAATTTATATATATAAAAGAGGAAATAATGAGGGAAAATACCTAACTTACCATCTTTAAATTTTCTGCTTCGTATAGAATTATAGAAAATAAATAAGAAAGTCACCAATACAGACACTTTCTGTAGACTTTTTCGAACAATTATGATGAATTCTGTGCGGTTTTAACATGACTAAAAATGAGGCACCTTTTTCTGGCATTCCCTTATCACCAAAAATAGTGTTTTGAAAAATTGTTCGTAGTCAATATTTGTTTCATGATTGTCCGACCAAAAGTCATGCGCTATTTTTAGGTCATTTGCTGATTTCAAATGATTTTAAATTGATTATTGATTCGGAAACAAAACGGTCTTAGTTTCTGAATGTCTTATCAAAGTAAACTTCCTTTTTACTAAAATTTGGATAACTACAGAGATGGCAATGCAATTTTTACTAGTACCCAAGATTAAAATAAGGTACAAATTGCCAGAATTTAAGCAAAATAAAAGAGAAAGATCGAAAAATAGTGTTTTAAAGTTATTTAATTAAACATTTAATAAATGTTAGTTTAACAGTTCTTCTGCGCCAATTTTTGATCCTTTATTATCTTTAAATACTATCGATTAACAGCGCCACTTTGCAGATTTTTATTTTGGCATTAATGATGTACGATCCTTTCAGCATCATTTAGGAGAACATAAAATAATTAAGTTCTTTCCTTCTCAATTTTCCTTTGAATATTTTATTCTCCGAAAACATAAATTTATTTACATCATTTTATTAACATTTTAAAGTAATTTAAAGAGTTTAGGCCCAGTTCGGGGAGGTAACAGCAGCGATAAAAGCCCCGTTTTTCTTGCTGTGAAAGTTTCTATGCATCTGCAGTCAGAGCGAACAAAATCATAAACACGTCACTAAAAGTTCTCTGGTTAATATCTTGCATTGGAGAGAGAGCTGAGAGCCATAAGGTAGCGATAAATTATACTAGTACAAGAGTTAGAAATCGCTGATTTACTACCGAAAAAAATGAAAAAGTAGGGAACTAAGTTTATAGAGATTAGTGTAGGTATCGAATTTGTTAATTATAGGTCTGGAAATGAGGAAGAGTCAAACGGGTGTTATTATATATATATATTGTAATAATTATTACATGTATCTATTTTCCCAATTTACAATTTTCGAAATAAAAAAAAAAAAAAAACCTCATATCGAGTTTTTGCTTGATTTCAGATATATCTTATAGCTATCCATGCATTGGCCGCCATGATTGATTGATGATGAGAAAATATTGCTAATGATTTATAAAAGTTATTCGATGATAAATACTCATTTTATTATGAAAAGGAATTTTTAAAAAAAGGAAACAAAAGGAATGTTCAAGAATTTCCATAATCAAAACAATATCGCATTATAGTACAGATGCACAGAGCACGGAAAATGACGCTTTAATTGCAATCCATCTTATCGTCTGTCCATTTTATTTAAAAATACAATTCTTTTTTTTAATTTTCAAACTTTCACGAAACATTAAAATTGGAAGTATGATTCTGCTCTAATTTCGTAAAAAAATAAACATTTAAGTATTAGAAAAATAGTTTATTCAATGTTTTCTTTTTAATAGCCAACTCGAAGATTAGATATTTTCTCAATAACGTTCTAGCCAGGATGGAGAAGGCCCTACGTTTTATTATTATTATTTTTATCGCTGCGATGTTTATTGCCTCAAAACAAGTTTGGTTTTAAAATTATGTCCCACGAAGTAGATGTGGTTATTTTCTAGATAACATATTAAAATGCAGAAACTTGTTTAGTTCAACGCATAATTGTTAATAAAGTTTTTTAATCGTTGATTTCAGAAAGATTGATAAATAAAAACCATTTGTCTAATCATTTATTCGCTTAGTGACAACAAAAGATCAAACAAAGTAGTAAAATGCTTGCGGGTAATGTAATATCACGCATCAAGTTATTTATTCGCTTTGTGATTACGTTAGATTCTTTATTTTTCAATGTCATACAAGGAAATGAAATGTTGACATCTTGGATAATTTTCGAGGATGCTTTTTTTTCTTCTTTTTTTGTGCAGCGCGCGGTCATAAAAGTCAGAATTGCGACATTCCAGAAAACAACCTGCAAAGCACGACAATAACGCTACACGCAATGCATTAAATAAATTAAAAAACAACATTTAAAAGTGTCAATTGTAGAATTTCTTATTTAAACAATATTACTTACTTAAGTTTTGAGTTGCAATGTATTAAAAAGTAAATCATTGTAAAAAATTTTGAAAAATATTTTAAAGATTCTTCCAAATGTAACAGTACTTACAAATACACAATAACTGCAAACTACACAGAATATTATTCTTTATTTTACTTTATTTTTATTAAAGATATGACCACAATAGTAAAAATGTTACATTAAAAATGAATTGAATAGATTATAATTTTAAAAAAAATATTTTTTTAAAAGTCAACTTTTTATTCTTATTTTTACCAACTTTTTAAAATAAAATTAGGTGAAATTTAATTAAATTAATGTGATGCCTATAATGCTTGTTATTTTTGAAAGTGTCACAATACTAATAAATATTAATATTGTAAAGTATATATAAATATATAGACATTCTATATAAACACATAAGGCATATTAATAAATATTTTCAATTTAGTAGAAATAAAAATGAATAAAAGTTGCATTTTTATCTGTATTTAAATTTGAATAGATTTTCAGGCAACATTGCTCTGGAATGGCGTCAACAAGTAAGATAAAATCATCTTTGAAGATGTTGCCCATGCCAGTGCGCTTCTATGAGAGCGAACCACTTCTTCGAACTTCCAACCACCCCTCGTACCAGAGAATCGAGTAAGTTCGATGGGAATAATAATTATATCATTTCCCCCCCGCCGTCCATTCATTTCATACTATATACAAAATCATTTACCATTGCAAAACTTTATTATAGAGGATATAGGACTTGGATAGGATACTTTAAAAAAAAAAAACATAGAATTTTTTTTTCTCATGAGTTCTATTGACAGCATTGTTACTTCTAAGTATTTAATCTGCTAAAAACGAATTTAGCAATCTATTCTAAGATTGCTAAGTTCTTCACGAATTTAGGAATCTGCTAAAAATGAGCACAATACAAGAGCTGTTTATAAAGTAGAGGGTTGGCTTTGTAGCTCCTTTTATGACTTTATGCATGTATGAGCCTGTAGAGCAAAACTCACCACTATCGGCCCCTCAAAGTTTTGCCAGACATGATTAACAGATTTTGTTTTTCTCCTCGTTTGCCTATTGAAGTTATAAAATTGTATAGTATGTAAATTTGAAATTTTTGGCGAAATTCAGCAAATCAACAATGGAGACGAGGAAATAGAAGACGACGAACGCTCTGGACGGTTCATGACTTCGAGAACAGATGAAAATGTGAAAAAATATGGCCAGAATGTTCGAGAAAAATATCAACTGAGTATCTGAATAACATTTTAAACTACCAACATTGACAAAGATGGGAAGGAGTTGATGTGTTAAAGCCAATAGGAAATATGTTGAAGGAGACAAACAATTGATTTGCCATAAATTGTAAATAAATATACTTTTTTGAGCCAGTTCCGTTATAATAAAGATAGACAAACCTCGTAATAGAAAATATGTTAGTGGATAAGTTGCAATAATACTTAGATAAAGAAAATTAAAAGATTTAATTTTTTTGTCTTCATTTTATACAGCTAGATTCTGGTTACCAACAATAATTTTGCAAAAATTCTTGCAATTACACTAGAAATCATTCTTGAAAATCAGATTTAACGACATATAGTAGAATAATAAAAAATCAGCTCATTATCCCTTTGAGTTTGCGGATTTCCTTTCTATTTGAGCTACCGTAGAAACTATTCTAGAACATGATTCTTTAAAGGACTTCATATACATCTGACATTCAAACGAAGGTTAGTAGGCCATGAAGTAGTCTCCTATTGAGATAACTTAATGGAAGATTCATGCCAAACCCAATATTTTTACGATGGGAGACTATTTAGGACAGGTCAATTTCGAGGAGCTTGTAACTATCATGATGCATTCAAGCAAAATTTTTACAATGGAAGATTATTTTTGGACATGAAACTTTCTAAGATTTTTTAATCATCGCATATTTAAGCGAAATTTTTTAGAATGAGAGAACCACTTAAGAGGGGCAATGTTGGTTCCTACAACCACAACGATTTCGAGCGTAAACCAGGGAGACAATAATTAAGAAGTTTGCATCTTCTTCTTATTCTTTAAAAAGAACTAGAGCCTTTTATACCGCCATATACAAGGTATTCACGAGATTTTAATTATTTTAGTTTATCATATGACGAACTGAGCCTATTTAATTTAAATGAGTCTCTTCAGAAGCGATTTCAGTTTCAGAACTTTCTAGCGTCTCGTAAGCGTTACATTTCCAAGCGAAATTTTCCCTAGTTTAATATTTATGTATAGGGTTATTAAGCAATATATCAATGATGTAGACAACATTAATGCATTTTCAGATCAATTAATGGGGAAAAAACCCGTTTCCGCATGAGCGGGCCCGATGGGTGTCGATCCTGGATGATTGCCTTCTCCGCATTTTTCATCAACATGATTACTGCAGGGATAGGCAGGAATTTCAGCATTCTATTCGTGGAGATTATGGAGGAGTTCCACGTCAACAGAGAGCTGGCATCTCTACCCTTTAGCGTGTTGTTGGTGATGAGATTCTTGCTTGGTAAGAAGGTTTGCGTTTCATTGAAAATTCATTGATTCTTAGAAAGGATATATCATTGGAAAGGACAGGAGATAGTTATATTTTTTAATGTAATTAATATGAATTTTATAACACTTCACAATACCTTTAGGGGGGCCTGAATGGCCGAGTGGCTAGCGCTCTGGCGCTCGGTACGACAGGTTTCGGGTTCGAGTCCCGGCGGTGCCATGGATGTTTGTTGTGGTTCGGAATCCACTTTAAACTGTAGGTCCCGGTATAATAGGATCGTAGAGCGTTGCGGGGGCATTGTTACTCCGCGTCCGTGGCTTAACTTCAAGTTACACGCGCCCCTTGGGTAATGCAAAGTGAGTACGTCTGTGTAGCGCATGCCTTAAGGCATTCAAGACCAAGCTGTCTAAGTGTTTGCCAGCTGCATTAGGAAAAAAAAAAACACTACCTTTAGGGTATTTAATAAAAATAAGAAAGGCAGTATCACAACCAGTTACATCATCTTTGAGATAATTTGTAAATAAAATTGAAAATTAGAATTATCTTTAATCATGACTTTCTAATGCCGACTACTTTTGAAATTGATGGAAAAATTGAAAAATTTTGAATAAGAGAAACTTCATGGAATTGCTTACATATTCCTTTTGGAAAATTTATTATTTGGGAAATTTGATATTGTCTTTGGTACTATTAAAAAATATAAAAGGAAATAGCATCTTTTATTGTTCAGGCTTTAACTATTATACATTGATTTATTTTTAAGGGCCGATAGTCGGTATTTTGGGATTAAAGTATGATGTCCGAACAATCACTCTTCTCGGAGGGGTTGTCTCCACTGCCAGCACTATTGCGTGCTTCTTCGCTACAGACATCTACTGGATCGTAGTGAATTATGGGGTTATAAATGGTGAGTTTCTTATTTTCATGCTAAAGGTGACCTTTGTATAACACACTGTTAGAACTTTAAAAAATGTCACTAAACAAATCAAATAGAAGTACAAAAACTTAAAAAGTAGGTTTTAAAGTGTCAAATTCTTTTAAATCTTAGAAATGAGATAAGTATATTTATTAAAATAATAGGTTTTAGGGAATTTTTTACTACTAATAATCTCTGAAGGGAGACAAATATCATAGACATAAGACGACGTAATAAAAGTTGTCATCAATAAACAGAAATTCAGCACCCATGGCGCCCCGAAACAAACGTACATGTTGTTCCAGAATGACATCCCGATAGATGTGGCCTGCCATCGTTACACTCTGAACATGCAGGTCAGTTCTGGAACCAAGAATAATTCCTCCCCAAACGAGCCATCCTGCACCACCGTAACGGTGTCGTTCAATGGTGTTCTCTTGGTGGTAACGGGTATCTGGCGCTCTGCATATGAAAGTCCGGCGAGAATCAGACTGCAAACTAAACCTGGACTCGTCGGAAAACGTCACACCAGACCATTGTTGTGGTGTCCACAATGCTCTCTACCCCAGGTTAATCGCAGGCGACAGTGAGTTGCGGTAAGTGGAACACATCTGACAGGCCTACGAGCATATAGACCAATGTGCCCTAAGCGTCTGTACACGGTCTGCCTTGAAACTGTCGTACCGATAGCTGAAGAGAGCTGACGAGACAGGTCTGATGCTGTGCTCCGTCTGTTTCTTTTGGCAGTAACTGATAAATACCGGTCCTCATTCGGCGTTGTAACTCGGGGGCGACCTATGCTATAACATCTACTCACATTACCATCATCTTGGAATCGTTGCCAAAGCCTGGAGATGACACTCTGGGCGATTCCAAGTTCCTTGGATACTTCCAGCTGGGTACGTCCACATTCCAGTCGTCCGATAATTCTACCACGTAAAAAATCATCCAAATGTTTCCTTTGTGCCATAACTATGCGGTTATTGCAGTGAAAGGCTTTTAAAGAGCTTGTGAACAATTTTACTTCTTTGCCACCATTCCTTATATACCCCTCTCTTACACTCTCGTCATTGTGACGTACTATCGGCGCCATCTGGTGGTTTCCTGTAATTTGCATATTCTTCTTCAAGATGTATGTGATAATACTACAGGTGAAATTTTTATTTTAGAGTTCAATTTCTGTGTGATTCTGAATTATCCTTAATTTATGGACATGAGTGTATATTATCGAATCTACAAATTAACAGCACAAAAAATATTTAATGTTCACAAATTAATGGGACACAACTTTTAAATTTGCATTTGAATTTCTACATTAAAAAAATAAATTAAAAAATTAAAAGCCTTAATTCTTGCAATGCATATTTTCGATTTTAGTAAAACAATTCATCCTGAAACAAAAGTATTTGTAAAAATAGTGATCCTCTAATATCCTCATGAGAATGAAAAAGATTAAATTTTAATTTTTTTCATTAAACTAATAAGTTATTAAGTGCTAAATTAAAGACTAGACTAGATTTATATTTTGCTATATTATTTTGAATGTAATTATGTTAAATATCTTGATAATTAATGCATCCAGATGTGTCTTGCAGGTTTTGGGGTCTGTCTCTCCACCACGCTACTTCAAGTGTCTATTCGAGAGTATTTTGAAGTTCACAGAGCAACAGCCATGGGACTTGCATTCAGTGGTGGATGCATGGGATCTCTTATTTTTCCAATGCTTCTGGAGTACATAGTAATAACCTTCGGTGTAAGAAAAGACTTCCTGGTCAATGGAATCTTCCTGGCCCTAACCATACCTATTTCTCTGGTTTTTAAAAAGCCACCTTGGTTGGAGAATAAACAAGATCGTAAAGAATCAGAAAAGTTATCAGAAAATTCTACACATGAATACACAAATTCAACTGTAACTAATGCAACCCTCCAAGACAATCCTTTTGGAGTTGTTGATTGCCAAGGAAAGAATAGAATCCATAAATCAGTATCAATTTTAGGAAAGGAAATTACAACGAATCCTCCAGATATTCAGACCTTGAGACAACAAAGTGAAACTGTCGTGGCAATTCTTCAAAGTGTTCCTCCTGATTTGGAACAAATAAAGCATGAACTAGGTCCAGACTTATCAGGGTTAAGTCATGGATCCCACATCTGGTTTGGATTGGAAATTCTTTGCCAAAGCGTTGAAGAGACACTTAAGAAATTTAATGTCCATAAAAATTTAAACTTATCAAAAACGAATTTTTTCTGTGATACATTTCAGATCACTGGTTTAAAGTCGACGACTGGCAAAATAGCCCTGCATGAACTCTTATGCAAACCATATTTAGAAAGCAGCCATAAATTTGAAATAAATTCGGTGTCACAAGAATATTCGAAAGAATTGATTTTACTGAAATTAAAAGAATTTCAGGACATAGATGTTCCCGACATCTTGTCTCTGTGTTCAAACGAAAATAAAAATAGTGTACTGAACATTTCTATGGAACTTAAGAGACTATTCAGAACATTTTCTCAGTTGGAAAGATCTCAAAACGGTATCATTCCTATGACAACTGTTCAACAAACCACTGTACCTGTGAAAAAATTTTCCAGAAAGATGTCTTTCCGGGAAAATTTTAAGAACACTTTCAAATTATTTTGGACCTATTCGAAGATAGCCTGTAGTTTGTATAAGAAGCCAATATTTTTACTGATCTGCATTTGTCGAACAATTCATTTCATAACTTTTGTGCCTGTTCTCACAACTGTAGAAGATTTCATTATGGAAAAAGGTCTTTCCCAGTACGATGGTCAGTATGCTGTTATAGCTTTGTCAACTGGTGACTTACTGGGACGATTGGCCCTAGGCTGGGTGACTGATTATGGCTTCTTGAGTTTACCAAGGTTTATGTTGCTTACGATGGTTCTCCAAAGTATCAGTACAGTAACTTTGCCACTAATGAATACTAAAGTATTAATATACGTAGCATTAGGTGTCTTTGGCATGTTTCAAGGAACTCTCTTTGTTCGTCATTCAGTATTGGTATCAAAGTACATGGAAAACCATGAACAATCCGTTGGAATGGGATGCTTTGGTTTCTTTTCAGGAATGTTTGGATTGGGACTGTCGAAGTATGTCGGTAAGCATTCTTGTTTATAATTTATTTGGTGAATAACTTGTAATACTCTCACAAAAATTATTTTCTGAAATGATTTCTTTATTGTATTCCTTTTTTGTAACTGGAATGAAAAAACTACCTGAGGGTTATAGAGTGCCGAGTTACTAATATGAGAAGATATCTAGTTAATTCCCGTGAAAAGCATCTTAAATATCATGCTTAAGCATCATTCATATGTCTCAGGAAGCAAATAAATCTGTTCCCTGAAAAGTGCCTAAACTTGTGACTTGTAGTTAGGTAGCAAAAATCTCCTAAAAGCAAAATTCTTACCCCTGTAACATTCCTTTTAAATTGTAATAGGATTAAGCTCTTGACAGATTATCCCACTTTTAACTCATATTTGTAAACTTTTAGAGCACCACGGCTTAACTCGTGCGAAAATTAATTTTTAATTTTGTGTTACACAAGTATTTTGGGCTAACTCATATTATACTAAGGTAATTAACAGGTTTACTCGTGATATGTAATATAATCGGACAATAGTAATTCTGTCACGATTTCACATTGTTTTATAGGCATTGGAATCAATGTCCTTTAGCAAACAAAAGATGACAAAACAAAAAGATCTCATTTATGGCATTTACTTTTAGTTTTTTTTTTTTTTTTTTTTTTCAAAATGAGTCAATGTGAAGACATTTTAAATGATAATAGCAGCGATGTATTGTTGAGTTCTTTTGAAAATTTTGATAAATTATTGCATTATAGTTGTGATTCTAACGTGCAATTTAAATAGTTGAATATGTTAGCTTTTAATGTCTCCCAAATATTTAAACACGCAAACACAGTGAACTATACCATAAAAACATTTTTTTTACATCTCAAAGTAGTACTCACCTTCAAACGCTCATTACCCATGTCCGCTCAAAAAACTGCCACTATTCACTTCAGTTAAAATACAATATGCTGCACGCGGTAAAGAGGGCGCCAACAAAATTTATACTTCAATTTCTATTATATAAATTAAATTAAACAGGATAAAAAATCTTAAATAAAATATTGATCTTAAACATGATTGTTGCCTTTTGAAATGGCATTTATTTTGAGATTATTGAAAACTAACTGCAATGTAATTAAACCCTTGATAGATCATCCTCAATATACTCATATCTCTTATGTATATTTTGTAAGTAACGAAATAAAGTAATTAAATTTAACAAAGTAAAGTAATGAAATTTAACAGAATTATACATAAATCTGATTACATTTTGCTACAATAAATGCGTTGTTAGATTGTGACATTTTTGAAGTGAAAATTTCTGCATGTATCAATTTATAAATCAATATGAGATATTTTTTTAAATAAGTATAATTTCTTAAAAAAAATATTTTTTATTATTCTTTATAACTTTTGTACAGGATTTTTTAAAGATCAAGTTGGCAACTATGACTTTATGCTGTACATCAGTGGATCTATAGGGGCTCTTGTTGGACTTTTGTGGATTTTTGAACCATACTTTATATCAGAAAACATTGAAGATGAAGAAAATGAACCGGTGTAAATGGAGGACTTAATTATTCAAATCCACATTAAAATAATACATTTTGTAATGTTTGAGACTATACTAGACACTTTATACGACTTCAAGAAGAGGGCACTTTCAGTCTCATGTAAACACTTTAAATTTTATTTACAAATATTATATAGATTTAACTCTTTTACAAAAAAATTAAGGATATAAATTCGATACACAAGTGCAATTCCCTCCAAGTTCGGAGATTTTCAGAGTTCTCGAGTCCAAGACGAATATGAAAACCTGGTCTGCGGAAAACCTTAACTATCACACGATGTGATTCATTAAGCCACAAGGGAGTCAGGCAGAAAACTCCGGCCTATTCAGTCACTTCAGAGAAAAAAACACTTTCGGTCTACTCGTCACAGAAAAATCACTTTTTAAGACAATCTGTCAAGAGGAGGGTCAACTTCTCTCACTTCTCATTTGAATAAAAATTTTTTAGCTCGTGGTCTATCACCCATCAAGATGGAACAACTCCTGATATAGTTCTGTACTGTAGTGTTCAAACTGTAGTGGTTTCGATCTGTGAAGGTAGAACAGACAATCGCTAATTTCATGAGGTCTCAATGAGGGAGGCTAATTTCATGAGTGTATCCATATCCCACAATTGTATCTTATCCGCCTTTGTACAAAAAAATAATTTCTGCTTATGAACTAAAACGAATGTATTATTCTAAGACAAACACGAATTCACTTGAAATATTGTATGCCTGGCAACAGTCGTTCTATACCGATTTCATGTTGCTTCATCATTGTTGTTGCCTTACCATCAATTTGCTTTACCACTTAACTGGATGTCTTTCAGTCCAAAGATGAGATGAGTAGCAACTGCATGTTATTCATCGCATATGAAAGTTTACTTTTAAAATTTATTAGAAAAGTTAATCACTAAGTTACTAGTTAAGATCTCAGTAAGATATATAGAAAATATTATGGAAAAACCAGTGATCACATTTCTCAAGAAAGAAGATGGTAATGAGGTATTAGGTGGAACCAAATTAATATAAGTAAAGAATTTAAGCCGAATATCCACCTCCTCACCTACATTGGATAATGCTGATCCTCCATTCGTTGATCTTCCATTCCAGAGATTACTATGTTGATTTCTAATTGATATCGATATTAAGGAGATTAACTCTGATACAAATATGAGGTCACAGTGATTTGAATGCTATCACCACTGAGTGGAACCAATTCGCAATGAGAACGGTAGTGATTGGCTGAAGGTAAGTATTCGTCATTGGTGAACAAGAGCAAATGTATGGAAAATAACTTTTCTCAAACTACAACTTATTTCTTATGGTATCAATAACAAACCATAATTGTCAATATTTCATACAATATCGTAATAATTTTTCTGTGATCTAGAGCCAATCTAAAAACGTTGATTTTTAGACTTGTAGTGGACTAGGATCTCTGACCTTTTATGCCGGGGGTTGGGATTTTTCAAGAAGATAAAACCGTTTCTTTGTATCAGTAACGGATTTTTTTTTTTTTCGTCGATAAAGAAGAGAGAGAGCTCAATAAATAATCCAGACTATTTTTATTCAAAATAAACATTTTTTTTTTTCATATTTTAGAATTTAAAATTAAGTCAGGTCGGTTTTTAGAATTTTGCATTTGTTTTTAGGAATATTTATATTTTGGTAAGTTGTAATCTCTTCTGTTATTTTACGTTGCTGTAATATTTTGTATATAAAATATGAATGTATATAATAACTAAATAATGATTTTTGTTGTATATAAAATAGGAATGTATATAATAACTAAATAATGATTTTTGTTGTATATAAAATATAAATGTATATAATAACCAAATAATGATTTTTGTTTTTATAAATTTTAGTAAGTAAAATAAAGTTTTTTTTTCAAATTGCTCAATTCACACTATATATATTGTTATTTTATTATTAAAAAATCCAGTCTATTCATCTTTTCTGTTCTTTATATCTGCTTTACTTAGTTTTGCCATCAAATTTCATGTGGTATTTTTTATTTAATTAAGAGTATTTGAATTTCCTTTTTTTTGTGTTCATAAAATACGTATATTATTTATTCTTTTTTAAAGAGAATGATATTTTATGTATTTGTATTGCAAAATAATACATTTAGTAAAATAAGTATCTATTAATAAGTAATTAATGATACTTCATTCAAATAAATAAATAAGTGGTTCTTTTGTTATTTAATTTAAATAAATGACAAAACAAAGATAAATTATTCGTGCAAAAATAGAAAAAGTTTTAAATGAATAAATTTAAATATATATATATATATATCAAATGAAACTCTAAATTAATATCTTAGGACAACTAATAAACAGCTTCTTTTATTATCTAATTAAATGTACTTGAATAATACTAAATCTAATTAAATGTGCTTCATTTAATACTAGAAGAAATACATTAAAACTTGAAAATTCTTTGTTTTTTTTTGTTTTTGTTTTAATGGAACTATGAAAAAGTGTAATTTATAGATTATTTTACCAGTAAACATTTTTTGCTGAACATTTCAAAGCAATACAAGATAATATATTTTTATGTGTAAAAAATTAATAATGACCCTTTATTGCATCATTTGATTCATTAGTTCAAGTAGCAAAAATTGGTTATACCATTAAGTTTCTACTTATGCTTGTCGGATATATTCTATCGAATGATATATCTAATAATATTTTGTATTTTATACTTGTAAATTAAAAGATTTTATAAGACTTTTGTACTTACACCAATTTTTCTTTGTTGCATGAAATAATAGAATAAAATAGAGTTAATAACATAAATAGATTCTTTGCGATGTTGCTTTGTCAGAATTAATTTTTGAGTCCAACTCTGGTATGGGCTACAATATAATATTCAAGTATTTCAGAAATATGCCAACGATATAATTCGAAACCATTGCAGTTTCTATATTTTTTTAGAAGAAGTAAACTTTCAAAAGATTATCAGTTAAAAACCGTTTTTAATCAGTGATTTTCAAAAATAAGTTAAAACTTGACTGATAAAGCTGTTCAAATTGACCGATACTATAAATTCCATTCGGTTGGTTCATGCAATTCACTGAAGATCTAAAAATTATCCAGTTGGCTAATTTAGATGAAAATATTAGTTTATTGACATTTTTTTGTGGATAAACAGTTTAATATATTTTTAGGTTCAAAAGCTTTATTTTTAAAATTAGAAAATATATTTAAATAGAGTCATTCGTGTGTTTCTAATATTTTGAATTGTTGGGTATAAAACTACATGCACAATAAAAACAAATAAAATGAATATATTTAAGGGAACACTTGAATTTAGGTAATTTTTATATACGTCCATACAATTATATAAACAAAATCTACGTTTAAAAAAGTGTATTAATTTACTATCTTTAAGTATTTATTCATATGCAGTTAGAATTATATAAAAATGTACAATGAGCTTCATCACTACCCAATGAATTAGCACAATAAGCACTTACACAATAAGCTTATTCAATATTTTTTGACGCTTGTAAACATGTCTCAGTGTTCTACATGGGTGAGAAAAATCTATTGATTATATTTATAACCATGTATCAGTCTCTTACTTGGATGGGGACAATATCTGTTGGTTAAACTTGTAAACATGTCTCAGTGTCCTACATGCTTGGGAACAATATCTATTGGCCACACTTGTAAGCATGTCTCAGTGTCCTACACGCTTGCCCACAATATCTGCTGACCGCATTTGTAAGCATTTGTCTCAGATGGATGGAGATAATATCTGTTGGTCACACCTGTAAGCACGTCTCAATATCCTGTATGGATGGGAACAATATCTGTTGGTAACATTTGTAAGCATATCTGTGTCCTACATGGATGTGAACAATATCTGTTGGCCACATATGTAAGCATTTCTCAGATGGATGGGGGTAATATCTGGTGGTCACACTTGTAAGCATGTCTCGATGTCTTATATGATAAGGATATAGAACACACATATTCATAGATGGTACAAAATGGGAACATAAGTTCTTCAACAGTTGCCGTTATATTAAACTGTTTGTTGATTTTAAAATACTCACGGTTTAAAACTTAGTCGCGTTAAACAACCTTAATGTATTTGGCAGTTCTTTGTCATATTCTTTATTTTTAAGAAGTCTTTCCTATGGAATTTTGAAAATTTTTAAGAAGTTCTTTACAATCTGTAAGTTTTTGATAGCAGTTATATTTACTTCCACATGTAGCATAGATGATGAATGTCGAATCCATTAAGTTATAGACTACAGAAATATGATTTTTTCTTAAGAGAATTTGTTTTAATATTATGAATAAGATCATTTGCAAATGAGTAGAAAAATAAAAACTTACCATTCATCAATAAATATCAACAAAAAATATATCTACATAGTAAAAATATATTGAAAATTAACTGTCAGCTGACCAATTGCTGTAAAATAGCTTTACTACATTTAGTACTCGCCCGCCAATAAAACACTGAAACCATCAAAATGGCGCCATGGATACATAGTTTCCTTTTTTCATGAAATTATCACAAAAGAAATTTGAAATTTGTTTGTTCATGACTGTTTTTATGATTAAAGGTCACTTTGATCACGTGCACACGTGCAAATATATTTTCTATCACGCCAATGATTTTAAGCAACATTTAATTTTAGATTAAATGCACATTATTTTATTAGATTACTTTTAAAGTAATAATTTTTGTTATCATCTTTTAAGAGAGTCATTTTTGATGTTCATATTGATATTTGATTCTTATTTCACCAATTCATAAAAAAAATGACATGGTCTTAAAATAATAACAGGCATAAGTTTATGTTATACATAAATATCTATATAATAATTTTATTTTATATCAGAATTAAATATATGAATAATACAAATAAATTCCTTCGCTAAATAGTTTCCTTACTTATAAGAATTGTTCATAATCCCACAAATCTCACATCACTATAAGTTCTACAAAAAATAAGGTATTATATATATATATATATATAAACATCTGAGGGGGGAGGTCTTCCGGGTTTCATCTCATACACCAATGCAGAGCATTTACCATTAAAAAGGCCATTCTCTTTTCCTTACCTCCTTTCGACGAGTTATCCGTGGCATACACATGGGAAACAACTAAGTCAGTCCACTTATGATTAATAAAAATGAGAAAGTATATAAAAAAGTTATCGAAAAATGTGCATAAATACGTATATTATTTGGGAAAATTAATAATTTTCGTGGAATAATGCTAAAATTTATTTGGTACTTTAAGAAACCTTTTATTTCAACAAATTAGAAAATTCGGGAATTAAAAATTGATCTGATGGATAGAATTCTCTGATGTTTAAAAATATAAATTTAAAAAATTCTAGCAGTAATATTATTGGGGAGAAAAAGGCTACTAGGACTGTTCTTTTTGAAAAAGTTTTCATAATAATTTTTTAAAATTAATGATAACAATTTTAGGAATTTAAAATTAATGATAACAATTTTAGGAATTTAAAATTAAAGATATCATTTTTTAGGAACATTGTGTATTTTTATTTATCAAGCAAAGTTGAACTTACATAATGACATAAATATACTGTGTTGTTAAAAAAGTTGTCTTTAAAAAAATTATGAAGATAAACCTCATCAAGATCCGTAATTAAAAGACTTTAAAATGAAGGAATGATAATGTAAACCAACATAATTATAAAAAATAATTACGCTATCTGTTGTTAGAAGAACCAATTATCCACACATTATTATAACTTTCAAGTTTCCTTACTTATTTTTCTTCCTCAAAGTTTTATTATAAATGTTTGATGCATTTAAACAAGAAAGTTTTCAAGAAATGGAATCCGTACATATATAAGAATCGATACATAAAATAAACTTATAATTCTATACCAAACTAGGAAATCTTGATTCACAATGATGACATTTCGATGAAGGCTTTGGATAAAATCGAAATGTCAATTCATATATTATTAATTATTTTATATTATTTTCTGTGAGCCTTCTCTTCCACTTATATATACCACGAACAAACCCTCCCTTAACAAGAGGAGGGGGGGGCATTGCTTTCAGAGAAAACTTTTAAGGGCAACTGCATTTGTGTCTTGTATGGGAGAAAAACTGAAATACTCACATCAGGCAGTCTCTGAGTAGCGACATGGGATGCTAATATAAGCTATCTAAATAGTCACTGAATTTACTCTTTACAAAAATCAATGACTGCAAAGTATGCTGACAACGGATTTGAGCCTAAACTTTCTTGCACGCAAAGAGTAAAACTTCATAATGATTAGTCTCATAAAATTAATTTTAAAAGCTATAAAAATAATTATAAGAGGCAAATTTATTTATTTATACATGTTTTTACAGATTTCCAGCGCTCTTAAATTCCATAGAAAGGAATATTTTTGTATAAAAAAGTGTATTTAGTAATAGCAGAGAAGGTTTATTTTTAAAGATGGAGGTTTCGAATCCTCTTCGTTTCTGTGAAAACGAGCCTCTCCTTCGAATTTCACTTCATCCCACCGATCAAAGAGTTAAGTAAGTTATTTTGATTTCTTTATATCAACTTTACAAAAAGATTTATACTTTGAGCATTCCTTTGGATTGTTTTGGGTATACTACAATTCTTAAGGTTTGGTTTATTGCAAGACCTGATCCTGTGTTTAATACTATTTTGTTTCGTCATACGAATTCACCCAAAAAGAAATCTTGTAAAAACCTAACGGCCGAATACCAGATTTGGGGACCCTATCTGTATTACAGAAGTATTATCAACCCAAGGGATCCACTATTCTAGACATAAAACTGTCGCGATGATCTATTGATGTTCAGAGAAATGACTCTAAAGAGAGAATTCTCACGCTATCTATTACCTCTTCTAGATTTGAAACCTTTAATAAAAATAATAAATATTCATTTTGTTAGCGAATAAGAGATATAATTCGTCATTCTGCAGGTCGTAAATCATTTGACATGAGACACAAAACCGATTCCAAGTAAAGCAGCTTCGAATGCTAATATGTTTTCGTGTTTTTGAGACGGAACCAAATGAACTTTATAAAAAAAAAGACATCAAAAAGCAGATGGAAAAATGAGAAAATATTGTTTGGGAGAAATATATTTGTTTGCTTCAATTTCAAGTTTTCAATTATTTCAATAGGAAAAATTGACATTACATTCCTTATAACCTGATATTTTCTTTTAACGCATTACATTAGATTTTTTAGAATTGAAGATTTAATTCAAAATAGCAATGACACTTGGGCGAAAGAAACATTTCGACCCCAGATCTGTTGTCACTAGAAGAGGTGACAATTGGAACTGAAGGGTTATCAAAAACTGTTGAACATATTAAAAAAAAAAAAAAAAAAAAAAAAAAACATAGCACTAAAAATAATAAATGAAATGCAATATATATCTATAGCAAAATACTAAGCAATTTAGCAAGTGTTTTTGAATAAATCATTTTCGCGTTCGTGACCTACAGACGATGCTCAGAAGTGAGTAGCATTGAAAGAGGTATTCGTTATATTTTTCTTCACTGTAAACAAACAAATTGAACTCATAAGTAGATATCAGTATTTTTTTTTCACAGAAGAGCTTTCTTATTTATTACAGTATAGATTATTTAGTCTCATTTATTAAGTTCTCAACCTCAGTTTTAAAATGGACAGATTGGTAATATGGACTTCTGTGTGTGGGTTATCTAAAGAAAATTGTTCACAGGAAAAAAATACTGTATTTATCATGCTTGCTGTTGCCATAGTAGTGCCCTAATAACCGATCCATGTGAGCAGAAACAAACTATCGATTTTAGGTGTGCGTAGAAACTAATTGTACCCATAATAAAATTTTATTAATTTCTAATTATTATATCAAAAAAATATTTGTCTGTATTTAATATCATATTAGATATGATTTTTTTAAACGAGCCCAATCTTTTTCGATGACCCTGTATTGTGGCTACTTAATAGGTTAAATGATAACATTATTTTGTTTTAGGTCTGTTAGAACAGAGGACAAGAGAAAGAAGTGGTGGAATGTTCCCGATGGTGGTAGAGCCTGGCTATTGGCCTTCTGCGTATTGGTTATCAACCTGATTTCGGCAGGAATGGGCAGGAATTTCGCTATTCTGTTCGTGGAGATCATGGAGGAGTTCGACGTTGACAGAGGGCAAGCATCTTTGCCTTTTAGCATATTTCTGGTGGTGAAGAATTTAGTTGGTAAGAAAGCTTCGATGGGTTGCAAATTATCTTACTATTATTGTCCAACTCGAGGTCCAACTCGAGGTCCAGTAGTAGAATGCGCAAGAATACAATGCAATGAGGACGGTGATTGTGACAATGTGTTAAAATTTTTCATATTATCAGTCAGGCTTTTCGGGTTTTTATGATACGATACACAAATACAGGCAACTGCCTCTAAAAGTCCCCAGAACAGCAATGTCTTCCCCTCATTGTCCGTCTGTGAGATGATCAGGGCATTCATAAGTGGAACACAAGACTTATCGATACTGAACGAATAAAAAATTCAGTTGCGTTACTAAGACACATCAGGTCGGTATGGTCATGTGGAAAGCACGTTATGCTATGTTTGAACCATGTGTGAGATTCAAACCTTGGCAAATACCAAGTTGAAAATTATCGTATACTATGTAATGTACATGATAAATTAATAGACCAGAAATGCTTAGCGTTGGACTCAACAAAAGCAAAGGAGGGTGCGAATCACCAAATGCTATTCTTCAATCAAAATTACAGTGGTAAAATGAAAATGAAGTATCGCAGGATATCCGTGAATCCTGGGTATTGTTGAATATTCTACTCTGTACCGTACTAATGTCGACTGATTTATTTCAACGTGTCAAGCATTCTAAAACTTGAGTGAATTCAGTCCAGTCAATAAATGATAACAAAATGTTATTTGTTGGCTGACTTATTTATCATGTCATGTTTATTTTAATATATTAGGAGTGTTTTTTAAAGATTTAAGGGTTCTAATGGAAGTAATTTTTTCTATGTAATTAAAGCGATAGTTTCCCATCATTTTTAAAAACACAATGAAAATAAATCGTTTAATTAAACAAAAATAAACAACCATTTAATTAAACATACAACATGTTTAAACATAACACATGTTTCAAATGCATAATTGCGATTTTTGTTTATGTATTTAAAACGCTTTTTAAATCAAATTTTGAACAGGCTCTTAACATGACAACGGAAGATGAAGGTAATTATGAGGTTCATTCCTCAAGAGACAAAAACAATTGATGAAAATTACCAACAAATGTCAATAATAATCCCTTTTTTTAAAGAAAAGAAAATATTTTATATAAAAAAAGGAATTATTATTGAAATTTGTTGATTATTATTGATATACCGATCACAGAAGGCAAGCATCAGAATCAGAGTTGGTGGGTATGTAAAGTATGTTCTGGACATCGAAAAACATACAGATTATTGATGCCATATAGAAACGGAGTATTTTATCACACGTTCAAAAAGGAGTAATTATTGGCTTTCGTACCGAAGATGGAAACATTTCAGAAACTGTAAAGTTTGTGCACCAATTACATGCTGTTATGGTAAATGTGTACTGTGTATCGCAAAAGGACACTATAAATATAAAGTCACGTGAAAGTTGCTGGCCCAGCTAACGATATAAATAAAGAGTAACTGCGGATGAAGAGATTCATTGTGGGGAATCATCTCACTGCAGTGAATCAATTTACTTTCTAAATGAACCAGCCCAGAACAACGCTGGACATCCGCAAACACACAACGTATGTTCAAAATGACAGTTCGTTGAATGCTGCGTATTGGCTTCATAGCAGACAGATGGTGGCAACACTTCTGTTAACGACTCTACATCGGTAGGAGAGGGCGGCATTTGTATAGTGATGCTGACAGTGAACATATAATGATTTTTGAAAAGATTTTCAACAGGTATTTACTTCATCAGTGTGTATATCGGTAGAAACATTTGAAATAAAATACACCTTAACCATTTGTGGATTGCTATACCCTGGTGAAGATGGCTTTACCATGGCTTATGGTTTGGTTGCATTTGTTGCATTATTTGTTTATCGGCATTCTTTGGTGTACTCCTTGGCAGTATGGATCGAATTAGATATGCATAACCTTCCTGTCCGTTTACATCCATGCATGACATTTATTTGAGTATGATATCATCCTTCAGATCGACATTATGACGTTTTATACAAATGAAATTTACCAATTTTACTTGCTTTTCCCTCCCTAAATTTGCTGAGTATAAATTCAATTGAGTATCTTTATGACAATCTTGATTATATCATTTGCTCGATAAATATTCCACCCTTCATACTCCAACAACTGACCTGTAATTATAAGTATCTGTCCTGTCTGAGAACTTTTCAGTATGTGGTTAATCTCGCCTACCTTGTTTAGCCTCTATTCTAGCTGCACATTGAGGTTATTTTGACCATTAACAGATGATTTCATTAATGTGGTTCGTTTCCTAGGCCTTTAGAGTAATTTTGAATTATATCATCAGTATCTACTTTTGCATAGCAAGATAGTGTTCAGATAAAGGTAATTTTAATTCAAGTAAAAAATATGAAATGCTTTTGGTATACTTTTTGTTCAAAAAGCGGACACATATTGATTCCTTTCAAAGTTGGTTTGAAGAGGTTTGTTGATTAACGCTGTTCAAAACCGACAAGTTAATCGGAATGTTACACAGTAGATGGTCCACGAATCGAGGCGCTTCATCTATTGGAAAAAACACTTCTTTTAATGCTAATAATATCGTCACATATTACAAATAAACAGATTTTTTAACATTATTTTTCAATCACCGACGTTTTAGAAACAGTTATGCGAAGTATAAAAGTACTAGCACGTGAAATGGATCTTGATATATTTTTGCTGTGCAGTAACTTCGATTGTTATCCATATGCTCATTTTTAAGGACCTGTGGTTGGCATCTTGGGAAGCAAGTATGGAGTTCGATTGATTACTCTCGTCGGAGGAATCATTTGCACGGCAAGCCTCATCTCGTGCTACTACGTCCCAAACGTTGCATGGCTTACTTTACTTTACGGTGGTTTGAATGGTGAGTATGACTACCTAATACTTTAAGCTTTAATATTTGGGTTTAATAAACAAAATTGTGACAAATTTTTATGACAATTATGATGAGTTTTAAAATGGAAAAAATTGTAAAGTATATTAAAATGTATGAAGCACTTGTTCAATATTCTGCCATGATAAGTATAGCCATCTTGATAATTATATCTACCTTGATAATTATACCTTGAAATAAACACATTTAATTCATTGGAACTTTTCAACTAGTTTCATACAAATAATCTCAAATATAGGAACTGCAAAGATGTTAGACTTAACATGTGTTACCAGGCAGCTTGGGAGATTGGACGCACTTTCTTCTTAAGGTTACTGGTTTTTTTGGGGAAGCATGGCTATTTGGCGAGGAATCCAGTTGGGACATTAGTATTGGCGAGAACAGCGAGTGTTCTGGAACATTTCGCAGTAATCATAAGTTTACAGCAAATACTACCTGAATAAATTATGGATTTTTAAGAAACTTATGCGAATTACATTATTATAACTTCCATAATACTTCTACTTCTTATCTGCTTTCGAGATATATTGATGATTTAAAAAAAATTACTGCATGCATTGGTTATTTTTATTGAAAATTGTAAGGATATTTTTTATTGAATATATTCTAAAATTGGAAAAGTCACTGATTTGAACAAGGCTCAAAAGGCTTTTGAACAAAATGTTCAAAATCATCAAATGTCCTCAAAATGTTTGTCATTGTTGTTGAGAAAGTACAACTGGTGCGGTTAGGGTGTTCTGTATTTTATTGAAGTTAATCCTTCAGTTGTTAAAAATTCATTAAAAGATGAGGATTAAAAATGAAAGATTAATTTAATTTTCCATTTTTTTTGCACCTATTTTATGAATTATTTTATTCAATGAATCATATTTAGATGTATTTCAATTTTCGCAATAATTTACAAAATTAAATTGGTGGATAACAGCAATCTTGATCCTTCAACATTTTTGTTTTGTATGTAGATTGTTCTAGCCAGATAGTAGATATCGTTCGATAACTGATAGTTAGTACAATGTGTTATCTTTTAAAACCTATTACTTATTTTTTTAAACTTGTTTAGGGGACTTTTTATTTTATCTTCCCAACAATTCTCATTAGTTTCTAGAGTCATTAAGACAGCTAAGAAATGTTTTAAATCAATCAGAATTGTAAGGAATTTTTAAGTGTGATACGAATGTTCAACAAGTTGAGATGATAATTGTAAATTGTCAATAGTAAAATCACCAATTTTTCTAAAGTTAAGTGGGTGGCTTATAAATAGATTCCCTCATATCGTTAAAACTACAAATACTTTTCCATTAGTAGAGCGCAAGCGAAACATCGCCAAATGTAACTCAATACAACACGTTTTTATTCATTCAGTTGTAGGAAATTTTATTTATTCAATTTAAAAAAAATTAAGTGAAATAAGTCAATAGTTTCATGAAAAAAAATTTTTTTTTTGAAATTGTTTAAATTGCTAGTGATGTACGTCATTACCAAAATGAAAAAAAAAAAAAAAAAAAAAAAAAACACCTGTTGTAGGCAAAATGTGTGCTCGCCTAACGGAAAAGTGCCAAAATGTGCATCAAACAAAAATAATGAACCAATAATAATGTACCATAAATAATGAACGTTATAGGATTATTTTATATTTCGGCTTATATACGGGTTTAGAACATTGATATTTTTTTGATGAAAAAATGGATTATCTGCTTATACAGGGATCGGCTAATATTAGGTTTGGTTTGCCGCTCTATGGTCCCTTTTTTTGAACATTTTAGACTAATTAGACCGGGACTTACTGTTTTCTGTGGATTCGGAACCACTAACAAACATCCGTGCCACCGACAGGATTCGAACCTGGGGTACCCAAGGTCAAAGCGCTAACTAATAGACTATAAAACCGTTGGCCTTTATTTGAAAATATACAGTAATTATAGGTTATGGACATTTAAAAAGAAAACTGGCAAATAAATTTTAAAAGTTTCAGTAAGCTTTATAATTATATCCATAAAAATCAGCATATCGTGGTTAGATCACACGATAAAATATTGTTCACTATTTCCCAAGCCCATTGGGTACCCCAAGCCATCCCAGCATTAATTGGGAATAACTTTCTTTATTAATGAATTTTAAAAATAAAAAAAAGAAACAATCAGTTCAATAAAAATTAAAATTCGATTTTGCTCTTCATTATTACAAAATCAAACCAAATATTAAAACAAATTAAATCTATGCAATGTAGTATGCTAAAATTAAAACTTTTATTTACTTATGATCTTTCTACCAAATAAATTACGTTTAACATAAAAGGAAATTTGTATATACATACAAAGAATGCCTTTTGGTGGCCCTCTGATATATTACATATAATCTGTTTGATCTTGGTTAACTATGATTTTTAAGCATTAAATCGTAAAATAATTCCCTATAACTTGCAGGTTTGGGTGCTTGCCTCGCTACCACGCTACTTCAACTGATAATTCAAGAATATTTTGTAAAGTACAGAGCAACTGCCACGGGACTTGCATTCAGTGGAGGTTGTATAGGATCGCTTCTCTTTCCAGTGCTTTTGGAATATTTGCTGAATACCTATGGCATCAGGAAAGGCTTCCTGCTCATGGGATGCATGATATCTTTTATCATACCTTTAGCCCTGCTTTTAAAAAAGCCAGCTTGGTGGAACAATCAAAACGATAATAAAGAGATATCAGAATATGATAAAGATAAAAATGCAAAATTTGGAAGCTCAACTTTACAAGCCAAATGCACCTTAACGTGTAATGGTTTGGCAATTCAAGAAGACAATAATTCGAATGTCGAAATAGAATGGCAGCCAAATCCTTTATTACCAAATATTCCTTTACTGCGACAGGAATGCGAACTCGTTGTTAAGGTTCTAAAACACCTTCCTCCAAATTTAGAGTTCATAAAGCACGAATTAGGTCCTGATTTATCGGAGTTGAGCTATGAATCCCACATATGGGTTGGATTGGAAGATATTTACCTATTTATTGAAGCTCCTGTTGGGAAATTTCGTTTCCATAAGAATGCAGAATCAGCAAAAAAGATCCATTTCCTTGACATATTTGGAATAAAAAATTCTAAATCATTATCTGGTAATGAATCATCTGAATCTTCATTCCACTCACATTTTGTGCCTAATCCAGTTCTTAAATCTGTAACCAAACTTCTTAAAGTTTCGAATGAGTTCTCCAAGAAATTGGTTTATTTGAAATTAAAAGAGATTCATAGCATGAAATTTCCAGACATTTTGGCCATGTGCCCTAACGAAAATAAAAATTCAGTTTTGAAAACAGCTATAGAGCTTAAAAGACTCTACAACACAACATCTCGATTAGATCTATCTGAAAATGGTTTGCTATCTGTTGTGCGTGCTAGGCAAACAAATTTAAGAAATGAATACATTGCTTCAACAAGGGTTTCCTTTGGGGGCAGACTTAGAAATATTTTCAAATCATTCTGGTTTCCCTTGAAGTCAATGTTCAGTTTGTACGGAAAATCAATATTTTTGCTAATTTGTATTTCCAGATTAGTTCACTTCGTGACTTTTGCGCCTGTTCTGACAACCGTAGAAGATTTCATTGTGGAGAAAGGTCTTTCCAAGCACGAGGGACAGTATGCTGTTATAGCATTGTCAATCGGTGACTTGCTGGGACGGTTGGCCCTCGGCTGGGTGACCGATCATGGTTTCTTGAGTTTACCAAGATTCATGTTGCTTACGATGGTTCTCCAAAGTATCAGTACCGTTACTTTGCCGTTGATGAATACCAGATTATCAATATTCGTAGCATTGAGTGTCTTTGGCATGTTTCAAGGATCTCTCTATGTTCGTCATCCAGTTCTGGTGTCAAAGTACATGGAAAAACATGAACAATCGGTTGGAATGGGATGTTTAAGCTTCTTCGCGGGCATAGTTGGATTAGGAATGGCGAAATATATAGGTAAGAGATTTTCAACAATTTTTATATGGTAAAATATTAATTTTGCTTCTTTCTAAGAAGTGCAATTAAGAAAAGTCTGATAATTTTCAATACACACTGCTATCTATCGAGAATGTATTATTTTCAAGAAAACATTTACATATTCAATTCATAAGTTTCCTTAAAATTTACATGAGGACTAATGCGTGAATTACATAACTTTCGTACACTACTGATATCACACCGTGTGTGCACCAAATTATATATTCTATAAGATTCATTATATATTAAGTACTAATTATAAATGAGTTGAATTCGATGTCATATTCTTATAATTAAAATTGTTCCAACAATAAGGTTTACAATTGGGAACATACAATTTTGTTTGCAGTTATGTAAATAAATTTAGTTTTCAATTATGTAAATACAATTTAGATTGCAATTATGTAAGTTAGTTTACAATTAACAACCAGATGAATTTCGATGTTCGAGCTTCTTTGTGGATATCCTAAAATTAGGAATGACGAAATATATAGATATGAGAAAATTGGTACTATGTATAACAAAGAACTAATGTTATCTTTTTCATATTGTGGGCTATTCTTTTTAAATTAACTAAGTCCCTATAAGATAAACTGTTAATGTGATGGAATCGTAAAAATCTCAGGCAAAAAAGAACGAAATGAATTTATTTGAATTATTACTATCGTCACAAGACCATGTGACGCTATAAGTCAATGAAAGTCACAAGTCGATGAAAGTCATTTAGTAAGATATAAAACATATGTCAGTTTTGACTTATATTATATCTGATTTATATCCGATTATTTTTCATCGACTTATTTGACAATGTTCTACTCAAGTTTTGTTCCTCTTTACTCTTGAACTCAAATTGGTGTTAACTATTACTATTCGCTACCTCAAGGGACCCTATATTCTTCTTCAATGCAGCCTACATTCTTCTTTAAAGGATTCCTTGTATTCTTCATCAAGGACCCTATATTATTCAAGGGGACCTGTATTCTTCTTTTTATTCCCTATATTATTCAAGAGATCTTGTATTCTTCTTCAAGGGCCCTATATTTTTCAAGGGTCCTTGTATTCTTCTTCAAGGGCCTTTTATTATTGAAGGTACCTTGTATTCTTCTTTAAGGGCCTTTTATTATTGAAGGCACCTTGTATTCTTCTTCAAGGCCCTATTGCCTCTTCTTTAATGGCTCCTGTATTCTTATGAAAGGGATTCTGTATTCTTCTTCACGGTACCCTGTATAATTCTTATTTGAGTGACCTTCTTCAAGGAACTTTGTGTACTTCACCCTGTATTTTCCTTGCTAGTTCAACATGTTCCAGATCTGGAATTTAGTGCTACCATTTAAAATGTATTTACTTCATAAACAAATTTTTGAATCAGAGTTAAGTTATAAAATTTGATATTAAAAATGATAAAGTAATTTTTAGATGATTCATTTCGTAGTCTATTGAATTTTGTAGAAATCTCTTAAAATTGCTTCTTATATTGTTTTACAGGATTTTTTAAAGACGAAATTGGCTACTACGACAATATGTTTTACATAAGTGGATCCATAGGAGCCCTTGTTGGACTGTTATGGATTTTTGAGCCCTACTTTCGATCAGAGCAGATTGAAGACAAAGAAGATGAACCGGTGTAAAATTTGCATGGAGGATTTATCTGCTAATTTATACGTTGCTAGTGTAATATATTTGAATAACTTAAAGAAATATATTTTTGTAAAAAAGAATTATTATTCTGATCCTCTGGGATTTTGTGTGGAATTTCAAACTTATTTGATCAATTAAAGAAATACAAATATATATTTAATTCAGTTATAAATTTTTAATACATGTAAACGTGATGTTATTTTGGTATAAGGTACAGTGTAACATGATGTTGTTCTGGTGTGAGGTGCCATCATATTTCTGTGAGCGCTGCAAAAATATGTTAGCATTAAAGAAAATTGAGACTTGCACTTGTCAAAGATTAAGCCATTATAAACTCTAATAATTTTTTTTTTTGATAAATAATTATTCGCAACAATTTTTTTCTACTTACAGTTTGTCAAATCATAATTCTAAATCGTTTTCAGAGTTTTGAATCCGTGATTTCCTCGAAGATTGGTTTGTCGCTCTACGGTCATCTTCTGCACAATTTAGGCTAAACAGACCTGGACCTACAGTTTAAAGTGTATTCCAAACCACTACAATCCTCCATGGCAGCGCCGGGACTCGAACCCGAAACCCGTGGTGCCCAGTACCAGAGCGCTAGTCATTCGGCCATTCAAGCCAGATTCTTTGAAGAAGATGGACATTTTATGTACTAAAATTGTTTAATTTTCTATAATTTTCTTGATTTTCTGAATTTAAATTTTCTTCTTTATTTTTGAAGATGGTGATTTAGATACATCTCAAATTTTGATGCTTATTGGCAATTGAGAAAAGTTATTCAAATTTAATTGATGACACACATTTAGTGACGTCAAATTACAACAACCCACCAGAAAAATTTCATACAAAAGGCAGCACTGGACCGGTAATCTTCAGTCAAGTGTGTTTTCTCTGAAGTTTCTTTAAGAAACATTACAATTTTATCTTAGCTTACAGGGTATGAGAATTATCTCTAACGACTTTTTTAGTTCCAAGTCTATAGTTACAAAACGAGTTAAAGATGGAAAACGTATGCTGTTTAGAAAATGGACCAAAAGGGTAAGGTTATGTTTTCTTTCTCTCTTCATTAATTTAAGCTTTTTATTTCGATATAAGAAATATGTCTTATTCTTAACAATTCTCCAACGCTACAATTTTTAAAGAAAAACCCGCTAAATTTCTTTATGTTAAAGTTTATTAATTTCGTTCTTGAATCTCTAATTTTCATACTTTGTTCTAAAACCAACTTTCTACTTTTCCAATATTAAGATCTGTCGCAAACGATATCTCAAGATGTAACTTGAATAATTATTGCATATTCTATCTTTTAACTATTGCTTAGTCTCGTTAAATATGTCATCTTAAATGGAATTTTTAATTCCAGTGCTCCCAAAAATTTAACCAGGTCGCCTTTTTATAGGGATTAATTCTAATGACTTAAACTAATTGCAACTTGTGTAATTATAACGAAGTCTTCTTCAGATTCATTTTATCATCGTTATAGAAATCCTAATATTCTCTTAAAAGAAATGCTGAATTAAAAAAATAACCTCTAAATGTATTATCAGTTTCGGGATCCTATCGTATATTCTTTACAATATTGCTGCAAGTTTAAACTTGCATTGTTTTGGTACACAACTGCTGTCTTTTACAATGACTTGCAACTTCCAAGGTTGTATTGTTATCAATTCAAACAAACGTTACTTTCGAAAGCAATCTTGAACAATAGAAATTAAAGTAATCGATTAACTCTTCATTAAATTTTTATTTCCATCATGCCTCAATAAAAGTATAATTTCACTTCGATTATTGAAGTCATCTCATTTGCCTTTTCAGGATAGTTGTACGTAAGGACAAACGCCAGGCGAAAGTTGAAGGCCCAGATGAGGGCTATGCATGGAGCGTGGCAATTGCCGCATGTGTCATTAACTTCATCATGAATGGCCTGGGCAGGATGTCGGGCATCTTGTTCGTCGCTTTCATGGAGCTGTACGAAGTGGACCGGAAGAGTGCATCCATGCCCTTCAGCGTGCGATCATCGGCAAGAAACTTGATTGGTGAGTAGGAAAAAAAAAAAAAACGTAACTTTATTTAATTTTCGTGGCATTTCTTGAAACTGTTTTCAAATGCGTTCTCCTTTCTGTAGGACCTATTGTTGGCATCTTGGGTCAGAAATACGGAGTGCGTTCCATTACCATGTTCGGAGGAGTCGTCGCTACTTCAAGTATTGTGGCGTGCTTCTTTGCATCTGAAATCACTTGGATAACCATCTTGTGGGGTGGAATGAACGGTGAGTATGAAGATTTTGCGTGATCTGTTAAAAGTAAAGAATTTGAGTAGGTATTCTGTAATGTACGAATCGTAAAATGTTTAAGTTACGAGATCGAACTTAATAGTTTATAAGATCAAAGTATGAATCTTGTAATACTTTAAGTTCCAAAAGTTTAGCTAACGTTTCTTAGCCGAAGCATTTTGCTTGCCCCATACTGAATCTTTAAAGAGGTGTGTTTAGCCTTTTAGTTTATATATTTGAAACTCTTCTTTCCATTAAAATTGGCATGAGTTAACTTTAATATCTGTATGATAATTTAGTTTACAATGAAATTTAACGTAGATCTTTTGTGCCTTCGATCAATTCTTAACTCTAACGTCACATTTAAAGACTATATCATTCGACTTGTTTCGGATCCAATGTTGACAAAGTAACATTTATGTAAGCATTTTTACATTCGGGAAAATTTCTGGTAGCCCTTTATCAATTCTAATATTTTTCATTGTATGAGCAGTTGAAACACTTGCTGATATAACAATTTTTGCTTTTCTCTTAGGCTTGGGCAATACTCTAACCGTAACTCTACCACAAGTTATAATCGGACAGTACTTTAATAAGTACAAAACGACTGCATCTGGAATGGCATTCTCCGGAGGTTGTGTCGGATCCTTTGTCTTCCCCATACTTCTAGAATATCTCATTGAGACTTATGGCATGCAAGGTACTTTCCTGATCCTTGGTGGAATCGTCATGCATACTATACCAGCAGCAATGATTCTCGTGAAGCCATCGTGGCTGAAGAAACCTAGACGGGCCTCTGTTTCAGATGACGTGGAATCGGCAGACATTCCGAAGATACAAATCACCTTGCCCGAAGGCTATTCTTCAGAAAAAATTACTGCTAGGAAGTTCCCTAACGATGGACCAAATCTCCATTATCTTAGACGTCACTTTGATATCGTCATTAAGATGCTTGCTGCAGCACCTGTGAAATGCTTGAAATTGGTAGCACCCGAAGTGAATATCGAGAAATCTAGACTTCGTATGGAATCTTGCTTGCGGATCGAATTAGAGGATCTCCTTATGACTATTGAAAGGGCATATGGTTTATCTCATTTTCATCAGAATTTGACTCTGGCAAAGAATAGTCTCGATGTCTGTGGAAAAGAACCTTTAAGACCCATGCGTAGTATGAAAGGCCCTTACCTATCTGTCGAACCACAATTTTTCCCTTCTAGCTTGCAGAAGTCTAAATCGGTACCTGATCTCTGTAGATCTTCGGAAGAAATGCCAAAAGATGTCTTGTTGAAGCTTAAAGTGTTGAATGGAATGAAATTCTCCCAAATTTCCACGACTTGTCCTCGAGACGGTAAACTAGAAGTATTGAAGATATCCAGAGAACTTAAAAAGCTGTACCACATTACTGACAAACTGAATCAGAACGAACGTGACCTTGCTTTATCTAGGGAAAAGAATCTCAAAGTTAAAACGCTAAATAAAAGTGATGGCAATAGTCACTCGAATTCGTTTTTGGATCATATCAAAACCGCAATCAAATTGCATACTAATCCATTCTACTTGCTCATCTGTCTTTGCCGAATTGTCCATTTTGTTGCTTTCATTCCAACAATGACTTTCGTCGTAGATTTCGTTATGGACAAAGGACTCCTGGAACAAGACGGAAAGTACGCCATCGCAGCTCTGGCTGTAGGTGATCTGATTGGACGTCTTGGTTTCGGCTGGGTTACAGACAAGGGCTACTTAACGATGCCTAAGTACATAATGATTGTAATGATAGCCCAAGGTGCCAGCACTGCTTTCCTGCCTTTGATGCACACCAAAATAACAATATTCATATTTCTCGGTATATTTGGCATGCTTCAAGGCTCGCTCTTTGTTCGTCACCCTGTCCTGGTTTCGAGGTACATGAAAAGCCACGAACAATCCATCGCAATGGGATGCGTCAACTTCTTCTCTGGTATAATAGGACTTGGATTACCTGTATATATTGGTATGTATTTTTCAAATTAATCTCGCTGAAATTATATTATCAAATGCCTATTAAATTATAAAGTACTCACTATATTCTATAAAGCGTAGATTCCTACCTCTATAATAAAAGGGTTAAATTAATGTTTTATCTATTCTAGAATTTCAGATTTTACATTAAGCTTAATGGAATATGTATCTTAATATTTAACGTCTCTTTAAATCACTTGATACATCCTTCAAAGTTGCTCCGTTTAATAAGTTAAACTTGACAAATTAAGTTTTGTGAACACTTGTGTTTCTTAAAGTAAACGCAACATGACTATGTATCTGTAATAACTTGCTTCTAAAATGTACATACTATTTACAGGATACTTCAGAGACACACTTGGCAGTTATGACTGCATATTTTATTTAAATGGAACCCTTGGTGCTCTTGTTGGACTACTGTGGGCTCTAGAACCCCGTCTTCAACGATGGTCCTCAAAAGTAAAGGACGAACCTGAAGATTCTGCATAAATTACACGCGGGTGACTCAAAATGACCAGATTCTGTAATTGAATCAATCGCTTCTTTTAGACTAGTTCCTTTAAGTACTGGTTACTGATGTAAAGGCTACGTTCTATTGACTCTGAAATACTTGAAACAAGTTAGTCTACGTTATTTGGATTTCTTTTAATGCCGATTGCAAGATTTGAACTCGCTGAGCCATCAGTTAAAACCTATTTTTAAAGATTGGGAACTGTTTTTGTTTGTAAACCTTTTAAGATTGCTGAGCAATCTCGACTCGATGCTGGTACATCGTATGACTCCAAAGAAATTATGTAAACCTGAGCTCGATGTAATATACCGAGCTCTATACTAAACTTGCTGCATTTTAAATGTATTTGTAAACGTTTTAGGTTGAATAAAATTATAGCTTTTAATGTATTCGCTTCTCTTCATTTTAAAATCGTAACGTGCATTAATGTGTAGATTAGAAGTCTAAATTCCAACAATTTTAAATTTGTCGAAGTTAGTTTTCGATCCATAGCGAATATATTCTGGTAAGAATAGTAATAGATTATTGTCATTAAGAACGATCTTTAATTTTATGTTGTGAATTCTAATCGGTATTTCAAACTGAATATGTAAAAACAGCAATGAACTAGGAATTTTCTTGTTTAAGTACTCGTACATTCATCTATACTCCTTTTTAGTACCACAGCACAGATTTGCTCACTTGTAATACAAAAAGAATAAATGAATTATAATTGCTGCTAGAGTCTTCAGTTAAATGTGTATTGTATTTAAAGGAATCCAGCTCTGAGAATTTTCTTCAAAGCGGTGTATTAATAAAAGTTGACAAGGGTCTTTGTGGTAAGCGCTTACATTATATTCCTACTCCGGGTTTTTAATCTGTTTACTAAATTTTCTGTAATATTTCTAAAAATATCAATTCCTCGCTATTCTTAATTTTAAGATCTATACTGAAAGCAGTTCTTTTTAATCGACTGGGATTCTGTAGAGTATTTAATCGTTAAGCGACTCTACGTAGTACACTAAATTTCGTCAGTTCACATTAAAGCAAAAGTACAATAATACTGAAGTGTACAGCAAGTTATGTGAAGATGTCAATAAATCAAGTTGCATTTTTTCCGAGAAAATTATATCGGGGGGTGAATTATACGTGAACTTCAAGTAATTTCAACAATAAATTAAATGCGTCGACGTATACTGCTAGCCTCCAGCAAGAATTTTTTTTGTATAGGAATAGTTTCAATTTGCAATGAAGTATTGCTTACTAAAAGTATAGGGTTTAACTGGAATTTTAATCGTGAGAATATACCGAAAGCAAAAAAGGTAGATTTTCTTTTCATGCAATTGCACTCTAAAACTTGCTCCTTAATCTTATTTTTCATTCGATTGTTGTATGTTCTCGGATGTCAAAGTTTACAATACTTTTGTCTTAAGTTCGTTTTAAATAAGTTAATGCAATAAATAATTAAGTTGGTGCTTTTAAAGTCTTGCACAACGTAGGCTCATATCTTTAAGAACCAAATCGCTGCGTTTTTTATATCCAAACTAGGACAACAAACTCTACCCTTTGAGGCAATACTTTTCAAAGGAAAGTCGTGCAACTTAATAGGGTTTGACGGAACTTTTTGGTAGATACTTAAAGAGCGCCAAAGAATTCCAACTTTTGGATTAAGTGATTAGGTTTAGAGTAAAGCAAATTAAATTTTATGATTCTGAAATTTTTCGAAACTTTTAAATTCTCATAAAATGATCCATATTTAAAGGTGAACTAAATAATTCGAAAAGTTGTAAAAGAAACTAGTCCATGAATTTTTTTTTATTAAAGCTTAAAAAAAAAAAGTGCTAGTGTGACGTCCAGAATATTCATATTTGAATTAACAACTCTATTTCGAAATTAATTACTAATGCTGATGATTATGGCAAATATCATTTTCAAGTCAACTTATACTAGTTTATATATGACTAATTGAAATTGGGAGAATTGATTATATTTACTAAATGAATCCTTTTATTAAATAATCCTAATCTGTCTTTTTCTGCAAGTTTATGAAATTTCAGAGGCATCTCGATATGGGCTTTCGTGGTATATTTTTTTCACAATCTAATGCAACGATTTTGTTTTGAAATCCTCGCTATGACATGGTTCAAAATGCAGATACAGTTACAAAAGGGGTAGAAAGATGCCCTCTTTCAAACAAAATTCGGACATTTGAATTGTTGAAAAATATTAGCTCAATAGGCTATGTTTATTTTTCTGTTTATCGCTTTATCTGCCAGATAACGTGATTATTGTGGAACGCGGGAACTGAACTTGTGATCTAGGATTGCTACTGTTCCGACGAAAGGTGAACGCCCGTTTTAAAGGTGGAAACGATCGAATCTATTACTTGTTTGAGGTTCTAGTTAGACATACTCGGTCAAAAGCAATTTTAAAAGAAATTTAATAGTTATTGCGGAATATTTTGTCATTTCATTTTCTTTTTAATGTTTAATTTAAAATTTTAATTGTTACAATTATTTTTATTGCATTTAAAACTTCATCGAAATTAACTTTATCCCTTATTACACAGTTATATGATTAAGTCTTAATAGATTCGAGCTCGGCTATTTCAAATGCGATAACCGATTGAATAGTAACATATTACAAGTACAGTACGGTATGCCTCATAATTAATATATATTATTAATCATTGATTAATGCATGATTATTTTGAATAATCAGTCGAATATTGTAATTTAATGATTGAAAAAATATTATCGACATTTATAAATTAACTTTGCACAAAATATTTTTTTTCCTTATTTTGCTATTTATAATACAACCCGGGTTCAGTTTGTCTCTCTATGGTCAATTTGTACACACTTTGAGCTAATTAGACCGGGAACTACAGTTTAACACAGGCACTTTTACAGGTTAGTTCTAAGATTCCGAACCACTCGCAAACATCCATGCCACCGCCATGTTCGAACCTGAAGCCTGTGGTGCCAAAGCGCTAGCCAATTGGCCATCAAGCCACTCAGCCCGGGTTTGGAGGAAAAGAGATTCGTTTTTGAACATTTTAATATAAATCAAATGCAAATTAATATATTTTTACAAAATTAATGTATGAATTATTTTTATAAGCCATACTTAAAAAGTAGTCTGACTCAATATTTTTTTTTTTTCAAATTTCTTTATGAATCGCATAAATAAATATTTAAAAAACACCGAAATTGTAGGGTTTCACTAAGAGCAAGAAAATGTAAAACAAATTGCAAACGTGTGCTTTTTCCATAGAAATAAAACCGTTTTATATACCGCTTTACGAGCTTCCATAAAGTGTGGAGTGTGTTTTTGAAAAAATAATTCTTCAATTATTTTAAAGTGACCAATTGGCTAGAGCTCTGGCCTTTGGTACCACAGGCTTCAAGTTCGAATCCTGGCGGTGGCGTGGATGTTTGTGAGTGGTTCGTTATCCACGCTAAACTGTAGGTCCCGGTTTGTTTAGCCTAACGTGTGCATAAGATGACCGTAGAGCGACAAACCAAACCAATCAATTATTTTAACGATGAACCTATTTCATTCTACTCTGATTAATAAATTTTAAAATAATTAAAAAAATATTTTAAATTAAAATTTTGCTAAATTGAAATTTTTCTTTTCATGACATGTTATTGTGTTGCAAGTCAAACACGCCAGAACACTGTCATTTCCAAACAATGACACTGTTCGTACTTCCATAGTTTAACCATGTGTTGGTCGCAGCATCAAATAGCTGGAAATTCCTCTCCCTTTCAACCAATCATGTTCGAAGTCGAGAGAATAATTTTATTACTTCCTCTTTTTCACTTTCCCGGAATATCAATAGATATATCAATTCTATTCCAAATTGCATTATCAAAATTTCGAATAATTTGCATGAAAAATTCAAAAATATGAGTTTTAGAATTATGATCAATCAGTTTTTACAACTATGTATTTATTTTTTACAGAAATTCAAACATAAAATTAGCCAATCGAATTTCGCTTTAGAAACATAATTATAATCCACGTAATCATCGCCAGAACTTTCGCGATCATCATATCATGCATCGCTGCTATTATCTCTAAGAATTTATTCACTTTTAATACTTTTTGAAAAAAAATAAATCAGAAAATATATCCAAGCTGTGATAAGCAATCAATAACTCGTAACTTCACACCAAACTTTTTCTTTCTGAAGAACATCAAATCAAATGTCTGTAAAAAAGAATATGAAATCGTGATAGAAAGACTGTTGCCAGACATATACAGTCTTTTCACAACATTTTTTTACATCATGATGATGGTGAAGATTATTGGACCTCACTGGTTTCGTCAGGTGGGGACAAACATAAAAGAATGAAAACACTGCCCAGAGGTTACAGGAAATCGTGATGATTGAAAACGTCCAAAAATTCAAAATTGAATTTGGGTAGGTTAGACCAGAATATTCCTAGGTCTATTAAAATTAGAGTGCGGTTTATATTGTTCGATGTCTTGAATAGCCAGATGTTCATTTTTTTACAACATATATACAGTTGTCGCGACATTTCGATATCACGAGAGAACACAGATTTACCTAAGAATAATACAAGGCAACCTAAAATGTTCTTTTTAGTTCAGAATTTAAAATAAATTTTCCCACGAAATTAACTCGTGATTTATCGCAATGATACAAATATGAGATGAGAATAAACTCGGTACAATTCTTCAAAGTTAAATTGTGTACAAGTGAACCCAAAACATGTTAAAATAGCTTTAATAATACAATTTAATCATAAAATATAAATGACGTACATGAAAATGGAGAATATATGTCAGTATGAACACATGTATATAAACAATGATATATTTTATGGACAGTATTATGCTCATTAGATCCTAGAATTCTAGACTAGATGATGGCTTATGGATGATGTACTGAAATTTCTCAGAGTTTGGTGACGATGACGTAGTTAGCGTTCTTAAGCATTTGCTTCGTTTGGAATTTAATGATGAGTGGTTCCAGTTGCCAGATGAGTCCTATCAGAGCGGAAATGCCTCCGAGAATGTGGAACACTCCGTTGTAAGAACCCATGTGGTCTCGGAAATAGCCTGGAAAGAGAAGGAAATTTTGAAACATAGCAAAAGTGTTCTGCAGCGTAAAAAATTTTAAATGTTTGCACCTAAATGACTGACTTTGCATTCTAATTTATTTGTTAAAAAAGCTCTTGTTGCATTTTGAAAAAAAATTGAAGAAACCTGATTTAATATACAGGCTGCAAACTCACAGGAGTGATAGTAAGCAACATGGAAAACAAAACTTGTCTTAGAATATGGTGTCACAGACCAAATTGAGTCGGTGGAAATTTCTAAAATGCTTATCCGGTGTATGATATCCAACCCAACTAACAAAATTTGCAATAATAAGTACATTTTTTATTTGTCAGCCTGATTACAATACAGCTGTCTGCACAGTTGTGTTAGTTACCCTGCTAAATTAAAACAATGTAGATATGCCTGTTAGTTTGTTCCCTCAAAACATATTATATATTTAAACATATTACAAACATATTATATTCCCTCAAAACATATATTTCCCTTAGCTCTTAAAACATATAGCTAATAGGGAGAGGAATTCTTTTAAAGTGATTTTTATAGTCGGTTACTTTTGTGATGATTACATATGTAACATCAGGATAGCTTTGTATAATTTTAGGTTACATTCGAGCCAAGTTACATTGTGTAACAATAACAAGTGGGCTGAAAGGTTCGTAGGCTGACACATAGAAGGCGCTACTAGTATTAAACCCATATGACTTTTAGTTAGCCCTAAACTTTAAAAGACACGTGCATAAATTTGACAGATGTTGTACTATTAGTATGTGAGTTATAGTATTTTTAGTAAAGCAACTTTTGTAAGTTTGAAAAAATGGATAAAAAGGAATTTCGCGTGTTGATAACGCATTGCTTTCTGGCGAAAAAAATACTGTTGAAGCCAAGGCTTGGCTTGATAAACATTATTCTGACTTTGCACCAGGAAAATCAACCGTAGAGAAGTGGTTTGCTAAATTTAAACGAGGCGAAATGAGCACCGAAGACAATGCACGCAGTGGACGCCCTAAAGAGGCTGTTAGCGACGAAAACATCAAAAAAGGCTACAAAATAATTTATGATAACCGTAAAGTGAAGTTGATTTAGATAGCTGAGACCCTAAAGATATGAAAAGAACGTGTTGGACATATCGTGAATGAATATTTGGATACGCGAAAGCTCTGCTCAAAGTGGGTGCCGCGCGAGCTCACAATCGACCCAAAACAACAACGAATGGATGATTCTAAACAATGTTTGGAGCTGTTCAATCGTAATAAACCCGAATTTTTGCGTCAATACGTGACAATGGATGAAACATGGCTCCATCATTTCACACCCGAGTCCAATCGACAGTCAGCCGAGTGGACTGCACGTGATGAACCGACTCCAAAGCGTGGAAAGACGCAAAAGTCGGCTGGCAAGGTTACGGTATCAATATTTTGGGATACGCATGGTATAATATTCATTGACTATCTTAAAAAGGGAAAAACCATAAACAGCGACTATTACGTAGCGTTATTGGAGCGTTTGAAAGACGAAATCGCGGGAAAACGGCCTCATTTGAAGAAGAAGAAAGTGCTGTTTCATCAAGACAATGCACCGTGTCACAAATCAATGAAAACGAGGGTAAAATTGCATGAATTGGACTTCGAATTGCTGCCGCATCCACCGTATTCTCCGGATCTGGTCCCCAGCGACTTTTTCCTGTTCTCAGACCTCAAGAAGATGTTCGCTGGACAGAAATTTCACACCGATGAAGAGGTAATCGCCGAAACTGAAGCCTATTTTGAGGCTAAAGACAAATCGTACTATAAAAATGGTATCGAAAAATTGTATGACCGCTATAATCGTTGTATCGTCCGCGAAGGCAACTATATTGAATAATAAAATCAAATTCTATCAAAAAAAGAATTTTTCTATGCTAGCCTACGAACTTTTCAGCCCACCTGGTAGGTTGCATTTCTGTTTACATTTGTTGTTCAGTAACTTGCATTCATGTAACAGTAGGTTGCATTTCTGCTTACATTTGTTGAACAATGAGTTAAGTTTGAATAACAATAGGTTACATATTTGCAACATTAGGTTAAATTTATGAGAGGTTACATTTGTGGTTAGATTACATTTGGGAGGTACAAGGAAATTAGAATCTAAAACATTTATAAGTCATTAGCAAGTAAATAACTATCGCTTGAACATAATCTATCACTCTAAGTAATAAATATATCTATTTTCTAACCTAATAATTGCATACATATTTTTCGATACATGAAACGCAAAATTTAAACATTAAATATTATTACATGTAGTTTATCTCGTAATATAAAAAGAAATATTTAAATTATAAAAAATAAGTATTTATAACTTAAATATCTTCTTTATAAAAACCAATGTAATGCATTTACGATTATGTGTCAGCGATTAATAAAATATTTATAAATATTAAAATAAACACAAATGAAATTCTTTAATAGATAAATTAAATTTTTCATTAGTCAAAAACGTAAAAAAAGCCTTATCGCTATTTCACCTGTTTCAAAATCTGTTGAGGATAACGCGGTGATATTAAAGCATATTAAATATGTTTGTAAATGTATTGTATATTTTATAGCACAGTAAATATATGATTTGATAATTGAATTGGATGTAATTGTATATATTTAAGATTTTAGTCAAACATGTATATCAGAAGATAAACACACATAGCAAATATTGTATATTATTTACTGGTATTTTATTTTTATCATTTTTTGTAATTATTGTACGTATAGCATCTAAATTTTAATTAGCGATAAGTTTTTTTGTAGTATCTAATGATACGCAATTTTTAATATAGTTAATTGCCAAAAATAGCTCTGAGACATCATTTAGGGAAAACAAATTTTGTTTTAATAAAATTACAATAAATATTTAATCTGTTGTTGTTCTTCTTCTAATGCAGATACAGATAATCTTTATGCCATAAGCAAGGGCTGCACCACTGTTACTCATTTAGCACTACCCAAGGGGCACGTGTAGCTTGAAGATAGGCTACGGACGCGAGTAACACTATCCCCATAACGCTCCTATTAGACCGGTTTAAAGTGGATTCCGGGCCACCACAAATATCCATGACGCCGCCGGGATTCGAACCCTAAGCCTGTGGTACCCAGCGCCAGAGAGCTAGCCACTCGGCCATCAGGCCCCAGTATTTAAACTATTTTTCTAAGATTTGATTAAATATTAATTACCTTAGTGGGTCTTGCATTGTACATAAAGAGAAGCATTCAAAACAATGAACATGAAGAGAATCTCTCTTTAGATAAAATACAAAAACTATTTTTAAAAGTAACAGATCATAGTAACATAAGATGTTTCCTTAGTTACCGAATATTTAAAATTATTAACATGTTGACATACAACATGTTAACATATTATTAGTGTCTAGCATATCTAACATGAGGAATGCATAAATTCATGAATAAATTGTAAATTCAAATAAATAAAAAATATTTTAAGGAAAATGAATTTAGTGGGCTTAGTATTTTAATTTCACAATAATATTTTCAAGTAGATTTAGAGAGAGATATATATAAATTTCAAAAATATGCAGATTACATCTTATTTCTTAAACGAATTCTTATTAATATATTAATGCCATGCAAGATTAAAACGAACATTATTTTATCTTACTTCAAACACTTGTTTTTAAAAAAATTAGTAAAGGCCATATTATTATTCTAGATTAACAGAAGAAAACATTTGCAAATGAGTTTCTTCTTTCATATAAATGGACTATTTATATATATTGAATAAAAATACTGAATTATAAAACACAATTAAAGGTAAAGTGTATATACTTTTCTTTTGGAAAATGAAAGAGAAAATCGTAACTTAATTCATATATATTCAATTAAAAACTTAAAAAAAAAAAAATGATACGGATTAACCACTAAATTTCTGCTTGAGAAATAAAAAGGAAATATCAGGAAATTAGTATGAGAATTATTTTATAGATATTTTTAATTATTAACAATTAATAAATCATACTAATCATGTTTATGTATTTGTTTCTGCAGTCAAAATCATTTACTGTAATTTGTGTAATTTTAATTTTGCAACAAAATTATCAAAGATATGACAGCATGATTTCTACAGAAAATTTAAGAATTTAGTTCTGCGAACACTAGAAATCGGAATGGAATAAATTAAATTAATTTTCGTAAAAAAAAGTAAAAAAGCGTAATATTTACCAATCATTGGAGCCATGCTGAGCATCAAAAGACCTCCATAGAAATTCAAACAACCCATAGCAATTGATTCCTCATTTTTTTCCATGTACTGTCCCACAAGGATCGGAAACATAATGGCGGTGCCTCCTTGTACGAATCCATACATGCACGTGCATACCATCATAAAGTTGAAGCTTTTATTTAAAGGTAGAGCTGCCACCAACGTTCCCGTCAGCAACATGGTGATTCCAGAGAAATTTTTTGTCTTCATAAGTTTTCTATCGATGACCTGTCCAAATGTCAATCTTCCAATCAAGTCAGCCATTGAAAAAGCAATGATGAGAAACTTACCATCATCTTGAGAGACGCCTTGGTCCACGGCATAATCTATGATGATAGTGAGAACACCAACAAAAAGAAAGGCGTAGACAGCCATTGACAAACTTATGAGGATAAATGTGGGTTTAATGTTAGTTCTGATCAGTGACGTTATGACACTAGGTTTCTTAGGTTCTTTGGGTTGTATGGTCCAATACGATATAACAGGATTGAGGTCGGCGGCTAATTTTTTGCCATCGGCTGACAGTATGAGCTCTCCACTGTTGTTGTTGCAGCGTGTTTTTTCAATTTCTGAAACCTTTGGCAAAGTGGATTCCACTTTTTGGCACAAAGTTCCTGAAAATTCTACTATTTGAGAACCAGATTCTTCACTTTGGTCTCGCTGAATGCTGGTAATAAAACCATCTTGAGCAACCTGGCTGGCAAAACTGGCCGATCGCATTCTGTGAACTATTTCTTGAGCCATTTGCCCCACGAAACTGGACGTTCTTTTCTTCGTACTAGTAGAACATTGGACAGCATTGTCCTTTTCGCCTTCTTCGCCACTCTGTTCATTTGTAGATTCAGCATCAATTTTGCAATCTGAATGAATGCTGGGAGTTCTCAAAGCTTCTTTTTCAAATACTGGTGGTAATGAATCATGCCTCATCATACTCTCTCGTAAGATTTCAGATATGTCGGAAGGTTTCCTGTGGGATCGAATGGAACCACTGATTGACGGCACATCAGTTTTCAAGTCGCTTATGCGACGACTTGTCACGACGTTGCTATAGACAGGTGGGTCATCATTGTCTTCGTTTGCTTGATCATAAGGGATATATCCTTTGTCAATATCCTCGTAAGAAGTCAAGTCATCCTCCACCTTCAAGAAACCTTCATTCCGGTAACCAACAGACTGATGTATTTGATTGTTGCTGAGTTTGTTGTCTTGATCGCTCTGCTGAGTGATATTTTTAGAAAAATTGCTTTTCCTTTTTTCGTCTTTTATCCATGGTGGACTCTTCAAAAGCATTGCCAGCGGAATAACATTGAAAATTATACCTCCCAGGATAAGGAAAGTTCCTTTGATTTTGTAAGTAGAAATCAAGTATTCTATTATGAGGGGAAACGCAAAAGTTCCGAAGCAATCTCCTGAATACGCCAAGCCCAAGGCCGAAGCCTTATAATTATCAAAGTATTGATTTATGGTCATCATGTGTAGGACAGTAGACAATCCGAATCCGAATCCTGCAATACAGAAATAAATTGATATGAATATCTAAATAATTTTATTTAAAATAAACTTTTACTTTATTATTTTTTTTCTTCTTCTAATTATTTGTTACAGAGGAAAAAATATTCATCTTAAAATATCCGTTATTTGCGCGAATTTGATTGAATTCCAAATTGAATCGAATATTACAGCAAAAGACTATTTCGCTAAAAATATTCAGCAAAAGTTATTTAGCAAACAATATTCCGCAAAAGTTATTTAGCAAAAAATATTCACCAAAAATTATTTAGCAAACAATATTCAGCAAAAGTTATTTAGCAAACAATATTCAGCAAAAGTTATTTTAATGAGATGTTTAAAAAAATAGATATTTTTGCAAAACTTATTTTATTTTAATTGCTTTAAATTTAATTATTTAAAAAGTAAATAATGTTTAATAATTTTCTTAAAAACCTATAATTATTTTGTATGAAAAATCACACAAAATCTAATGGCAATATTAAAATTATTCATGTAAATTTGCTGAGCACCGACAGATCGTAAAAGAACATTCTTTAGAAACTTACGCTATTTCTAGACAATTGTAAACATTTCATTAGAGTTTACTGAAAAATTAAACTTCAATTAACAACATTTACTGATTAATATAAAATGCTGCTCTAAAATAGCTCGCTTAAAAGAACTTTTATAAAAGAAATGGTTACTTACCATGGATGGCTCCCCAAAAGAATGTGATCCAAGTTATATTTGGCGCGAAGTAGCACAAATGCAGCCACAAATCCGCCAACCATTGTCACTGCCCGAATGCCATACCTCAATCCCAAAAGTCCAATAAGAGGACCTAAAACGATTCAAGTAATTGTTAAAATTCATTTAAAATACTTCCTATGCTTTGCTCTTACAGGGAACAGTATTCTGACTATACTGTTATCTCAAATTTGTATTCTATTAACGTATTATTCTGATTATTTTCATAAAAATTAATGAAAATTAAAGTGCGAAAAAAGGCCTTGACAACGATTTTTACTCCCTGGAACAAATTTCAAAAAGAACCTATTTACAAAAAACAGTATAACATGGTTTGTATGTTGGTTAATAAAGTATATCTCCCGGACGATGCAATACAGGCCTTACAACGCCTAGGCATGCTGAGTATCAAATTATCAATCTGATCTTGGGGAATATTACACCACTCATCAAGCAATGCCCTCCGAAGTTCCGGTTGACAGGTGGGAGGGGGTTGACGGGCTGCAGTTCGTCGGTCAAGCATATCCCACACATGCTCTATTGGATTCAAGTCCGGTGAGTATGCTGGCCAATCCATACGGGTGATATCCTTCAATTGAAGGCATTCGTCTACAATGTTTGCACGGTGATGACGGGAGTTGTCATCCATAATCAGAAATTCAGCACCCATGGCACTCCGAAACAAACGTACATGTTGTTCCAGAATGACATCCCGATAGATGTGGCCTGTCATCGTTACACTCTGAACATGCAGGTCAGTTCTGGAACCAAGAATAATTCCTCCCCAAACGAGCCATCCTGCACCACCGTAACGGTGTGCAGGATGGGTGTATGGTGTATGGTGTTCTCTTGGTGGTAACGGGTACCTGGCGCTCTCCATATGAAAGTCCGGCGAGAATCAGACTGCAAACTAAACCTGGACTCGTCGGAAAACATCACACCAGACCATTGTTGCGGTGTCCACAATGCATGCTCTCTACTGCAGGTTAATTGCAGGCGACAGTGAGTTGCGGTAAGTGGAACACATCTGACAGGCCTACGAGCATATAGACCAATGTGCCCTAAGCGTCTGTACACGGTCTGCCTTGAAACTGTCGTACCGGTAACTGAAGAGAGCTGAAGAGACAGGTCTGATGCTGTGTTCCGTCTGTTTCTTTTGGCAGTAACTGCTAAATACCAGTCCTCATTCGGCGTTGTAACTCGGAGGCGACCTGTGCTGTAACATCTACTCACATTACCATCCTCTTGAAATCGTTGCCAAAGCCTCGAGATGACACTCTGGGCGATTCCAAGTTCCTCGGATGCTTCCAGCTGGGTACGTCCACATTCCAGTCGTCCGATAATTCTACCACGTAAAAAATCATCCAAATGCTTCCTTTGTGCCATAACTATGCGGTTATTGCACTGAAAGGCTTTTAAAGCGCTGGTGAACAATTTTACTTCTTTGCCACCATTCCTTATATACCCCTCTCTTACACTCTCGTCATTGTGACGTACTATCCGCGCCATCTGGTGGTTTCCTGTAATTTGCATATTCTTCTTCAAGATGTGTGTGATAATACTACAGGTGAAATTTTTATTTTAGAGTTCAATTTCTGTGTGATTCTGAATTATCCTTAATTTATGGACATGAGTGTATATCCTTTTGAAACACTACAAGGATAACTCATTTTTTTAATTTTGGGCAAAAGCGAGTATTTTGGAACTGACTTGCAATATTCTAAGGTAGACTCTAGTCGTTCAGTTTTAAATCTTTTCGGTCAGAAACTTGTGTCAAAAATTCACGTAACTTAAATTTTCTTAGTGTTTTTCTCTTGTATTTGCTCCTTAAAGTATCATCCCATTTATATTCGTGTTTCATATTGGTATCTCTTTGGAACACCACGTGTTAAGTCATGCAAAAATTAATAATTAATTCTGAAACAAAATGAGTATCTTGGATCTGCCTTGTAATATTATAAGGTACAACATTAGTTCTCTCTTGACATCGTACGTCTGGCAGCAGTAATTCTATCACCCTTTTATGTTGTTTAACAGGGATTTGACTAGACATACTTCAGTTTCAAAATTTGGGCAAGAAACAACACACATTAACTTTCCATTATTTTTTTTTTTAAATGATTCAAAATGAAAATTTTTTTTATTGATTATAGCAGCGATGGGTGATTTCAAAAGCTTTGACTATGATTCTAATGATCCATTCAAATGACTAAATTTAAAGTCGAATTTCTGTAATAAAAATTAATAAAACAGATAAAAACTTATTACTCTTAATTCTAGGAGTGCACGCTTCGAATTTTAGTAAAAAAAATTGTTTTGAAAAAATAAAATAATCCTTTAAACGCTAAATTATATTGTCAATTACATTTACCGGTAGAAGAAGAAGATTCATCATCTGCATGTAAAATTAGCTACTTAAATGTAATAAATCTCTATGATTTGAAAACGTCACTTAAGTGCCACATGCGAAATGTGCTGCTTTTTATAGAAAAACATGTGTAAAACACCAAAACATTTTGAAAAACACACAATAATATACACATTTGTATTCGTATTAATTAAAGACAGAGATTACTGAAATATTTAATATAACCTTGAAATAGCGTCCATAGTGTAAAAGAATTATAAAAGAAAACAATATTTATAAATAAAAATGCTTTCTGTCAACGATCGAAGTCTCATATTGAGATGGTTATGCCCGTTAAATAATATAATCCTCAACGCATTAATCAATCAGCAAAGGATTATTATTTATCCTCACGTCGTATTCTAACTTTGTAGATAAGTAAGTAAAAGGCTTTCTTTGTAAAGAGAATGGTTCATTGAATCTAGGTATGAGGGTAAACTTTGACAGTGGAATTGCTATTAAGATTGCTATTCTAGTTGGTGTTACTTCTTGGGTGCAATGGGGATCGACTGTTTATGGGGCGTCTATTGTAGTGGCTGCTTTTAGAAACGAGAGAATTCGATGTGATGTCGTGACTCGATCGTATGTGAAGCTTTTCGTATCTATAGTCAATATGTTGCCTGGAGCAGATTTCCGGGTTTTCACCCTACGAAAGACAAATGTAGGCCCCTTGCAAATACTCCCAAATGCCAATGCCCTTCCCTCATCGCTCATCAATAAATTATTCGTAGCTTGCATAAATGGAACATGAGGTTAAAACTAAAAAAAAATAATAATGTAACTGTTATTAAAATGCTTGTTTAATTGTTTTCAATAAAAGATATACTATAGTAGCATATTTATTATATCTAATTTAAAAGTATTATTGCTTTTGGTTACTAATATTGTTAGTTTTTTACATATAAATTAAATAGACATAGTACTTTATCCCAGCTAGATAGCGTACTATTAGACATAGACATATAGCGTACATATTAGACATGTAGCGTACTATTAGACATACTCCTATAGAATATATTTACATATAGATTAATACGAACAAAGAATTTAATACTTGAAAAACTAGCAAGAAGCTTGCGAAGTTTTGGGGTGTCATCATATGGCTCTGTATTATAGTTCTGGATTTTGAAATTTGTTTTCAGTTTTTCCAAACAAGCGACAGCTGGAATGCTGAAGTTAAACTAAACGGCCGCACCTGCTGCTGCTATCACTTTTAAAATGCAAAACACTCGGCACTTAAAGGTGATATCACAAAAGAAAGCCAAGAACGTCAAAGGGTGTTTATCCACGAAAGCTTCTTTTGATGCATTTGGAACATTGAGATAAGGGACGCATTTCCTATCCATTATTTATGTGTGTTTTGTTTTTTTTCTTTTTGTAAACAACAAGCACCGATAATTCTTGTCGATTACAATTATCTTCAAAAAAGTCAGACTGCTTTATCGAAATGGTTATTTAAATTATTTAATATCTTAAGGAGTATTGACACATATGTGAATGTTTTGCTTTTTGATGAAGAATTCATCCTTTTAAAATTGGTGATAGAAATTTCTGGGTTAAAGTCATTTGAAACAATTTTTTTACAGTCGTCTTTTACCTAGGGTCTTTATAACTTTTAAGATATTGAAATGAATGTGGTGTTATTCAAAAAAGGGAAAATTGAAATGCTAAAACAGTTTAAACGGCATTAGCATCGAAGCGTTAGTCCCCCAAACCCAATTGTCCGTGACGGAAGCAAGTAGTCAGGAATCAAATATTTTTGAAGGAGTTGGAACTCGGACATTTTTGTAGTCGGAAAAGTCAGGAGACGGTTTAGAAATCAGACTTCCGACTCTTTTATGAAAATATTTATTAATTTTTCAAAATTCTAAGAAATTAATGATAAAACTAAATGTTGAGAAGGCAATTCAATTGCATTCTTCAATAATTCTAACTACAAGTAGCAAGGACTACCTTGGATCCATGGTGAAAAAATTGCGGATAAAAACTATTATATTATTAAGAAAAAGATTTAATGTATTACAAATATAACATTTAAGCACTTAAAATGTACAATTAAGATATTCTATAATACATTGGCACCTGTTCATTTGGTATTGTTACTTGTGTAGGATATAAGTATTTTTTGTAAGGAAATTTAGAGCATAATAGTATCTTTTAAGTGAGTGCAAATACTACTTAAAATTGTAAAAATTGTTGTGAAAAACATGAATTTGTAATATACTTATTATATACCCAATAGAAGTCGTTATACTTATTTCCCAAATTTTTCTAAATTTATTAGTAAAGTCCATAGTATATAAAGGAAGTCAGGAGTCGGTGTAAAAAGCCCGACTCAGAAGTCGAAAAGTTTTTGGTAGACTTACTAACTCCTCTTACAATAAGAGGGCTCTAACTTTCTCTTTTTATATTCAAAACAATCCTGCTATAAATCGATTTTTAACACATATTAATTTGGTTTGCAGTTTGAAAGGATTACATAAGAAAACTCTACCATTTATTTGGATTAATTAACCAAAAGTTTTTAAGTTGCGTTTTTTTTTTTTTAAATTTTGATGGGCTTTGAATTCTATTTATGTGTGCAACGAATAGCTCACCAAAGAACGATTGGATATTTTCTGGGATAACTTTGAGGAATAACAGCCCCGTATTTGCTAGTCGTATAAAAGAAAACCAATAAAACTCCAGATATCTAGATTATCGATTCGAGACACCTTTACACACGTTGAAGAGAATTCAAACCTAACCTTCCATCCCGCCATCAGCGCTTGTTATCAGTTTTACCAGTTAAAGGCAAAAATGTTTGTAAATATTGGTAAAACTATTCCCTAGTGGTGAATTCGTTAAAAGTGAAACGTTGTATTTACACAAAACATTTCAGTCGAGTCGTCATGAGCAAAACACCTGTACCCGTCTGAGCAAGAAGAAATCTACTTATGCAGCATAGTTGACATGTTTCGTGAAATTGTGCACGACGTCACGCTGTTAACGACCACACAGAATGAATGATAGCACAAATACGAGAACTGGACATATTTACGAAAGGAAGAATCATTGGATTCCCGTAATCCAGCAGCTCGAGGAATTTATTGCTCTGATTGGGCTCTCAGTGTGTGATCTCAAGATTGTGGCAGAAGATTCAAAGTGCGATAGATATTAACGGAACGGCCAATACCACAACTACTGACAAAACCTGATACCTGACAATAACTGTGCGATGTCAGAGGAACAGTTATGACAGAGAATTGTGTTCAGCGATCACAGCTGCCACAGAAACAGCTGGAATTTTCAGATAAACTACGCACATGAGATTCAATCAAGTTGGTCTCTATGGCAGACGATCAGATGCTTGCTATATATGTACATCAAAATGCTCCTGGAATTTAGGGCAGTGGGCCAATGTCATGTTCAGTGATGAATCTCACTTTAGTCTGAACACTGATAAGAGCATGGAAAGCGTATTCATCAGGTAAACATTACGGTAAGTCCTAATTTTCCGTTAAGTGGAACGATAGTGTGGGCTGGCTTCATGTTGGACGATCGCACAGACTTCCATATCTTTCAGAAGAGATCTTTGACCGGCGAAAGATACAGAGACGAAATTATTGAACCTTATATTTACCACTTTCGAAGTGTTGTAGTGCTGACTTCATATCCATAGACGATAACGCGCCTTATCACTGTGCAGGCCTGATCGAAGACTTTCTGGAAACGATAAATATCCAGCGCAGGCCGTGGCCTTCTAACTTACCTGATCTTACTCCCATCGGACATGTGTGGGATATGCTCAGAAACAACACGCACCCACCAAATTCCTTTTCGTAAACAGAAAAGAGCCTTCTGTGAATTTTGAAACTGTTAGATCCCACAACTCATTCACAATGCCATAACAAATATGGGAAACAGCTGTGAAGCTAAATTTGCATAAGCACAACTATAGTTTGGCTATTAAAGGTGACCACACACCTTTTAATTTTAATTTCATATGTTTTTCACTAAAGTGGGAATGCTTCTTATTCCCAGTTTTCTTTGGATAATAAAAGGGATTACTATCCTTCCTTTTCATTGTTTTCATATTTATAACCATTTTACACTTGCATGTCATGTTCCTGACATTTCAATTTAGATTTCCTTCGTTATTCATGCAATTATCAATTATGCTTGACTTTTGATACCAGTGTAGGAGCTTAATAAAGTAACACCTTTTTATAGCTATTTTTCTGGTAAATGTTTAAATACATAAATTTTATTTAAAAAATTGATTTCCGCCTTTACGAAATTATAAGGCTAAAAACTGACATCCTTTAAGCCATCTTGATATCAAGTAATCAATTAATAGATAATACAGAAAATCTATTAAATTTTTATGTTTTTGGTATCATGGGACACTTATAAATAAGGAGATGAAAAGAGGTAACAGGAGGGCCTTTAGGCGTATCAGTCCAATATTTGTGTTTCGTATGGCAGAAAATCCGTACTATTTCCACCAGCAGCTTGACTACCTGCGAGACACTTTACACTGCCCCCATCGTCATCAATGCGAGATGTTGCCACAATCAGCATCGAGTATCATCATTACTGAAAGCAGAAACTGCAAAGGACCTATTAACTTCTGTTTAGTTGTTAAAAATAAGTTCCTTTAAAGAACTATATAAACATCTATGAACATTCATCCAGTGTAATTATTAATTCACGTAAACATATGTAGACAATCTTGATATCCGCCAGAAATTAACATAGCAAACGAGCAACATTTTAAAAATCTTTAATTTGCTTAATTGCATTTTAATACTTAAGAGTTTTAACCAGAAGTTAATTTTGAAGTCTAAACCACCTTAAAGGACTAATTATTTTTTAAATACGGGTTTTTTTCAAAATAATTTTTTTTTTTACTAATATCGAAAATATATGATGTTAGAATTATGATCAATAAGTTTTTACCTTTCATTTATTTTTAAATATGGAAATTCAAATATAATTTTAGCCATTAGGATTGATGTAGTATTCAGATTAGGATTAGAACTATATCCCTCTGTTTCCTCGCCAGATCTTTACAGATCTCTCTACGATACATCGCTGCTATTATCAATAAAACATCATCACTTTTATTCATTAAAAAAAAATAACAGAAAGTACAGATCCTCTGAAGGACATCGACTCAAATAAAGTTTTATTTTCACTAAAAATATCACCAATTTTACAAATTTTGAAAAAATAGAAGAAAGTACAGCACTTCACTCAGTTTATTGGGTATTAAAGGACATCGAGTCAAATTCAGTGCTAATTTCATAAAAAATATCACCACTTTTGCACATTTTGAACACATCGTTTGGGTACTGAAGGACATCGAATCAAATGCAGAGTTATTTACACTAAAACTCACCACCTTTACACATGTTGAAAAAAAAACAGGAAATACAACTCCTCATCTTTTGGATATTAAAGAGCATCGAACCAAATGCAATGCTGTTATCATTACTTCTACATATTTTGAAAAACATTACAGAAAGTACAACTCTTTACCCATCTTTTGGGTATTGATGGACATCAAATCACATGTCTATAAAACAACATGAACTGTTGCCAGAAGCACAATATCACGAGTGATCTCATATTGTCTTTAGAACAGTTCAAAGTAGCACAAAATATTGTTTTTAGTCTAGAATTAAAAATTAATTTTCTCCCTAGTTAACTCGTAATGTTCCAAAAAGATACAAATATGCGATACAGACATACTTCGGGTAACCTATTCAGAGATTGAATGAAATTTTTAAAACTCAAACACTTTACACGTCCCTGTTTTTATTTAACCAAACTCTTGCATATCAAATAAAACTCATAAATCACTCACCGGACAAATTCCTGAGCGCCACTCTTATACTGAACGGCAGAGTGGCCTCTTCACGTGTGACCCCATACGTTTCTACCAGAGCTACGTACAGGACAGCTACACTCCTGGCAATACCGACTAGTACGAAATTGATGAAGAAGCAGGACAAGGCTACAACCCACGCATAGCCCTGGTCTGGACGAGGTTGTACCTTCCTCTCGTAGTAGTAGAAATGTAGATCCATCTCCATCCATTAGACTAGAACTGTTCTAGATCATGACATAATTGAAAAATGTGCCATCTGCCCGATCATTATTTATAGATCCATTGGCAATCCTTTGGTAGTCTTTAGGAAAACATCATTGATATAGCGGGCAGAATTTATTGCGGGCCTTATCTGTAAACAATATGCGTGTTTTGTTTTTTTTTCTTCTTCTTCATTTGTGTTTATCGTGAAGACAGGCTGATGCTTGACAACAATTGTGTCAGCAAAATCTCACGCCCTTTTTTTCGGGATGAAAATACGATAAGAGCACGAAGTCTTTCTTTTTTTTCTTCCTAATCCTTGAATTACATTTCGAATAGTTTGTGCGGAATATAGGTTATTCTGTGGCACATATTCAATATTTTACTGAAAAGCTGTTAGACGTCTTACAGTGTTGTTCTCTCTAATCTTTAACAAGAAGTGTAAAGTTGTTTTCAAAAGTATAAGAGGTTATAAAGTGATTTATATTTAACATTTTTTTGAACAGAAATCTGATACAATGGGATCTGTATCATTTAATTTTATGCCTCCTTTTTAATATTTGACTACCAGTTATTTGATATTGCCTATTTGCTTGCTATCATAATCCTTTTTTATTATTTGAATAGAGGCTTTTAACTCAGGTATATATATATATATATATATATATATATATAGTAGATTATGCAGGTTGTATAAAGACAAACAACCACATTTATAAACATAAAAAAGTAAATGTAACAATTTTCTCCGATTATCTGCTCATCAAATACATGTTTGAGGTTGATTTGTCTATCGATCGGGCAATATAGGTCATATGGGGTCATATATATGACCCCAAAAATGAAATGATACACACACACACACACATATATATATATATATATTAAATAATTAATTAAATTATATTACTTAAATATTTATATATAAATATTTTTATAGCTTCCCTGTCCCAGTGAAATGTATTCTACTAAGATCAAATTGTTTTTTGTTAAATATTTATTATTTCAAAATCATTGTTTTTCTTTTCAGTTCTAAGTTTATTATCGTTTAATTTGTTGATTGAGTCAGCATTTTCTATGGTTTAGCTTCAGTAAATATTCATCGAAATAATGAAGTTGACATAAACGATGTAGGCGATGAGCTAGCACAAGAGAAAAATGAATTTAAATGTACAGTTTATTTATTTAATTTATTTCAGAAATTATTTCCTTTTATTTGTGCATTGCTTAGCTTGAATACTCTCTTTGCTTTATGCTTTATGCTCTATATGCTTTATGTGAAATATATAAATTATTAAAAAAATAATTAATATATGTCATTTTTACTTCACATATCTTTCTGTTACTTACAGTTTAGTGGCTTATTGGACTCTCATTTACAACAAGGTTACAATTTACTTTGTTAAGTCCCCCACCTCCAAGTCCACCACCAGTCGCAGAGCTGGGCAGAAGTTGTTAAGCATTAAAATGGTGCCTCAATATTCGTCCTAAAACTTAAACACGCGTTTTTCTACTAGGTATGATTACGTTTCCAAACTTTAAATCATTGGGAAAATACAGCTCCAGTAATCAAAATCGGTTCTGTGTTCCTTTTGATATTGTTTATAATGAGCGGTGTTGTTACAGATTGAAGACAAAAAATTCATCCGAATTTCAAAGCTATTGATTATTTTCTTCAGAGTGTTGCATTTTGGATTTCCAAAAATGTAAAATGAATATATATATTATGTTGTTACAAAAATTCTGTCAAAAAATATATTTATTTAGTCATCAAAATAGTGACCATAGGGTCGTGCTTTTTATACCGTAAGTCGATGCTTTTTTATAAAATTCATTTGCTTCTACCTTGAAAAGAAAAGAAAACCCATCTTCATTCCACCCTTTTTTTTTTGAAGTAAAAAGGATTCTGTAAATTTCATTGAATTAGTTGTACTAGAATGGTAGTAAACTACTAGAACAAGGCGATAAGAATATGATCGGTTAAGAATAATTTTGTAGCCAAATTCTTTTAGCAGAATCTTTTGTGTGGAATTTGGCTTGTTCTTGCTGAAAGTTTCTTCCTTTTCTGTATGAAAAAAACGAATGCCGTTTTTCCCTACGAAAATGCTTTTATGCATCATTTATGACTGTCACGACAGCTAATAGTAAGTAATTTCTTTCATATATCACCGTAACTTCAAAACCACCTTCGATATAGTCCTCTTCGTGACTATTGGATAAGCCTTGAATGACAGTTAAGCCACCATAGTTTATACTTAACATTCTGAAATCTCCTGAAGGTCTGAATTACAGATGGTCTAAAAATTTTATATAGATAATTGGAATTAGTCATGTATTCCAGATATCCTTTAAAAAAATCAGAATTTTCATGATCTTATAAATAACTTTGTCTTTTGGGGGGCTTTTCTTCGAATTATAGTGATTTAACAATTCTACGCACCTCATATATAAGGCATATTTTATATCAAGAGTACATACAGCATATATTTCACAATCCTTTTTTTTTGCGTTGATATTTTTTCTTTAAATCAGACATTGAAATATTTTTGATTTATCTTTTTTTTAACGCAATAACTTTGTAAATAATGTTAAATTTTAGGTTGTACCAGGAAATACAGTGAACTAAGTGTATAGTGCTCTTAATTTTGTAATAAAGTTTAATTTTACAAATAAACCTCTTTGTAAAATAAATCAAATATTAAGAGAATACTCAAAACAATTCAAGCTGTGTAAACAAAATATGAAATTGCAAACAAACAAATGTATTGTCAAGATGAAACAAAAAAAAATTTATCAAAAATAAAATTGTACTTGATTGATTTCAAAAGTAGAATTCCATGTCAAAGGCATCTTATCTTATCAATTATGAAGACTTTCCTATCAATTTTTGGTACACTTTCGAAAAGTAATTCAGTTTATAAGAAATTCCTTAAATGTTATCAAACAAAGATGCTGTTCAAATTTATACACTGAAGTGACAAAAGTCATGGGATAGCAATATGCAAATTTTCAGATGGCAGTAGCATCGCGTAGAACAGGTATAAATGCGCAGTGCTTTCGCAGAGCTTTCATTTCTGATCAAGTTATTCATGTGAAGAGGTTTTGACGTGATGATGACCGCACGACGGGAATTAACAGACTTTGAACGCGGAATGTTAGTTGGAGCTAGACGCATGGGTCATGCCATTTCGGAAATCGTTAGGGAATTCAACATTCCCAGATCCACTGTGTCAAGAGTGTGCCGAGAGTATGAAATTTCAGGCATAACATCCCACCATGGACAGCGCAGTGGTCGACCGCCTGCACTTAACGACCGAGACCGGCGACGTCTGCAAAGAGTCGAAAATTCTAACAGACAAGCAACACTGCGTCAAATAACCGCAGAAATCAATGTGGGACGTACAAGGGACTTGTCTGTTAGAACTGTGCGGAGAAATTTGGCTTTCTTGGGCTATTCCAGCAGAAGACCGACTCGAGTGCCTTTACTGACAGAACGACATCGCTTGCAGCGACTCTCGTGGGTCCCTAGATGAATGGAAAACCGCGGCCTGGTCCGATGAGTCACGATTTCAGTTGGTAAGAGCTGATGGTAGGGTTCGAGTGTGGCGCAGACCCCACGAAGCCATGGACCCAAACTGTCAGCAAGGCACTGTTCAAGCTGGTGGTGGCTCCGTAATGGTGTGGGCTGTTTTTTCATGCCATGGAATTGGTCCTCTGGTGCGACTGGACCGAACATTGACTGGAAATGCTAATATTCAGCTACTTGGAGATCACTTGCAGCCATTCATGGACTTCATGTACCCAAACAACGATGGGATTTTTATGGATGACAATGTGCCATGTCACCGGGCCACAACTGTTCGCGATTGGTTTGAAGAACATTCTGGAGTATTCCAACGAATGATCTGGCCACCTAGATCGCCCGACATGAATCCCATCGAGCATTTATGGGACATCATCGAGAGATCTGTTCGTGCCCAAAATCCTGCACCATCAACGCTTTCACAATTATGGACGTCTATCGAGACAGCATGGCTCAATATTCCTGCAGAAGACTTCCAACGACTTGTTGAGTCCATGCCACATCGAGTTGCTGCACTTCGCCGGGCGAAAGGAGGGCCGACACAATATTAAGAGGTATCCCATGACTTTTGTCACTTCAGTGTATTATTCTGTAATTTGAAGTGCTTGAAGGGGTAGAAAAATTTAATTGATTTTGTGTATATGTGGGTATTTTACAATTATTTAATATGATCTTCAAACTTTCAATCTTTGATGATCATTCTTCTTAACAAATAAAATACTTTCTACTTTCTCTTGGTTCATCTTTATTATAAATTTTATAAAAGCTTAGTTTTTTTATTTCTTATGTTATTATTCCTCAATCATTTTTATATGCAGTTGTCTCAAAGGAATAAAGGTACTGATTTTTAGAAGAGGCATACAATAACTAAGACAATGAGAATTACATAGAAAGATACAATTTAAAAAGGTACAAGACAGTAATTAATGCTATGAATGGCTCCACTATACAATAGAACCTAATATGTGATGATTTCTCATTATATTCATCCGAAGTAAACGGTTTTCCGCCTTCGCATTTATCGAGTTCATGTACGGTATAGACCAGGGATGGGCAAACTACGGCCGCGGGCCAACTCCGGCCAGTTGGAAGGTTCTATCCAGCCCGCGGATAGAATTTTAATTTGTCGGTCCGAGACAAATTAAAAGAAATATATATTTATATATTACATATCCCTCTCCTTTTCTACTTTGATTAAATATTTTTTTTTCAAAAGACTAATGATCGTTTTACTTTCTCTATTTTTGTTCTACAAAACTTAAATCGTCTGAAATAGCAAGCACAGACAGTTTTCAATTGGTAAAGTATTAAAAGCGGAAGTTCTTTGTTAGTTATAGCTGTTGATTGGCATCAACAAATTAGAGTTTTACAAATCATTATCGAAAGTATGTTTCCCAAATTTAATATCTCACGCCCAGTCAATGTTTGCATCATCTTACATATGTGAGAAAGTGTTTTCAACTATGTACCTTAGAAATAATTATTTCAGAAGTAGACTGACAGATGAGCATTGAGCCTCGTTCTTTCGAATCAGTACATCTCACTCCGAACCTCACTATAAGGAACTTTTAAAAATGAAATCGCAATTTCATTCATCTCTTTAACGTATTTAAATTGTAATACTTGTATATTGTTTTTAAAATTTTAGAAAACTTTATTTTGGCCCGCTAAACTTTTTTTGCACATCAAATTATAAATTCGATTTCCTATTTTCTTCCTCTAGAGGAATTGCTTATTCTATTCTAATCTATCCGAATTCAACTTTTCTTTTTCAATGTAAAAAAAATTAATAAATGCAAATAAATTTCTCAACTTAGAAGTGCAAAATTTGATTTCTTTAATTTAAATTAACGTATACTATGACGAAAAAATTACTTATCTTTTCAGCAAGAATATAAAAGTTCAACTGAATTTAATAAGCGAATTCGTGCGTAAATATAATGGATTCTCAATATTTTACAAGTTCGTGACTAAAAAAACTAAGAGTAAACACATTAATGCTGGATGGACGTATTCAATAATTTTTCAGCTAATTCATGGTATTGATTTGCTTCCAACTTTTTTAAGTATCTGCCTAAATACAATAAGATGGTAAGAATCGATAGGAGTTGAAGAAGATATAACTTTGAATCTAAAACTCTAATTCTAAAGCTACATTACTTTCAATTGTTTCGCTTTTAAGAATAATGTCAGTTTTGGTAAAATCTTAACTATTTTATATTTTTTAATTAGGATAAACATTTGCCAGATAGCCTCGTGGAATATCTTCTTTTTCAATAGATCATATTATTTAATGCCTCTAAAACGTAAACGCTTCAGAAGTATTCTGACTCCAACGTTCTAAAACGAAAAGAAAAATAATTGTCTAAATTCTAAGGCTACATCCCTATTTCCCATGTTATAGAATAATTTCTTAACTTTTTTTAGAACATTCCAAAATTATAAAAAAAGAAAATAGTAATTTTGAAATCTCAGGATTTTAAAAAGAAGAATAGATAGATTAAAAGTCTTCCACTTATTTTGGCATAATAATTAATAAATTCATTAAAACATTTTTTTTTTATCCTATTCAAACACTTTAATCGAATTATCCGAATATTTCATATTTGTATCTTTTCGATACACCTTATGCCAAAATTAATTTTTGATTCTAGATTAAAACCAATATTTCGTACTACTTTTTATTCTAAGACACTCGCGTCTGGCAAGTCATTCCATCACGAGTTCATGTTGTTTTTACAGACATCTGACTCAATGTCCTTCAATACCCGAAAGATAGGCAAGGAACTGCCTGCCATTTATTGCGCATGATCTCTAGCATTTATTTTCTGTTATTTGTTTTCAAAAAGAGTCAAAATGTAGAAATTTTTGGTGATAACAGCGATGCATCGTAGGGGGATCTTCTGAAACTCTTTTGAATAATCATAAGATTATAATTCCGATTCTAATGTGCAATCCAAATGGCTAAATTTATACTTAAATTTCTACAATAAGAAATAAATCCATGCAATGTGCATATGTGTGTCGTACAAACTTAAAAACTACTCGGCTAAAAATTTTACAATTTTATTAGTATCAGGAATATTTAGTGAAAGGTTTCAACAGACTGCCATAGGCAGAGCTGTTGTTTCTATATCAAATGAAGCAAAATCAATCGTATAGCAAATTTATAGATGTAGACTGATTTTTTTTTTTCATATTTCGACTGCTGTTAAAAAAAACATTTTGTTCCGAGAGATTGAATACAAAAAAATTAATGGACTTAATACAACAAAATTAGATCCCCATAATTAATTTAAATAATTTAATAAACTGAAAGAAGATGAGAAAATTAAAAAAAAAAAACTGCAATGAAACAAAGCAAAAGTGAATTATCGCACACAACGCATGCCAGTTTAATTTAATAAAGGAATTTATATAGAACTTCAATTGTATCTATTCAATTAATTTATATATATAAATATATGTATACTCAAATTTATCAATAAAGAAGCATTGCTGGGTTGGTTTGTAAAACAATAAAAACCAAAAAAAAAATATTAATAATAAACGCATATTGGTCAAAGTTTTATATTTTTCCATTTTAGTAAAAGAAAGTTTTGAAAATAAACTCTATTTTAAAAAGACAGATATGTGAAAAAAAGTTAACAAATGAATATCGTATTATTCTTACCTGTCGTGTTTCTGACACAGACTCTTATACTGAACGGTGTGGTAGCTGACTCTCTGCTCACACCATACAGCTCTATGAGTGCGACGTATAGGACACCCGCTGCCCTGGCAATTCCCGACATGATAACGTTGATGAAGAAGCAGGCCATTGCTACCAGCCATCCTATAGCTTGATCGGGGCCCGGGTCCTTGGTTTTAGTCGACATGCTCGCTTGACTTCGAATCTCGACACTGCGATTCGGTCTTCCGCTCCACGGTTTTGACTAACTTTGCATAATAAATATTAAGGGATTATCCAGCGGACAGCCGTCTTATCTCCAAAATAATGAATGGATGCTCTCGAAATTCAAGGTAACCTCCAAGTTTAGATAAGGTTAAGGTTTGACGAGAGAATGAGGGTATTAAAGAAGTCTATGAGGCAATCTTTTAAGGTCTAGGAACTTGGAAAGTTCGTGGAGATGATATTCATTTTTTTTTTTTTTTTTTTTTGCCTGTTGCTGAGTCAGCGATTTGATTCAAATGTAAATAGATCTTCTAATGTCAAACGAAAACATGTGTTCTTACATGTTTGTATTTTTTGCTAAAATCGCACTCATTCATTGTAAGATTTATGATCAACAAGTTTTGTCCTGTTTTATTTATATTTGTTACAAAAATTCAAGCATCAAATACAAGCATCAATTCAATAATAAATTTAGCTTTTCCCATTTCACATTAGAATCATCGCCAGAGCCTTTGACATCCTTCCACAAATCTCCACTATTATAACTGAAATAGTGGACACTTTAACTCATTTTGAAAAAATAATAATGAAAACCCATTGCAAAGTGTCATAAACAATTCATAACATGAATCTCCCAGTCCATCTTTCAATGTTCTGTAAAACAACATGAAATCTTTATGGAATGACTGCTGAAAAATATCACGAGTAAGCTCGTACTTGCCCTACAACAATACAAGGCAATCCAAAACAATTGTTTTAGACTAGAATTAAAAATGAATTTTCTCACGAGTTAACTCGTAGTGTTTCGAAAAGATACAAACATTATACAAGAGTACCCTTGAGATAATCTGTTAAGGGAATTAAAATAAGGGGTTTAAATTGATGAAATTTTATAATATTAGAATTATACTTTAAACTTATTTGCATCAAAATCTGAATATAAATTTCATTGATTGGTTTCACTGTAAAAAAATAAAAATTACATCTTAAGAGACCAGGTAATGGGAATACCCACAACGGCGACGAAGTTAGATCTTTAAAAATTACCTCCGGAATACAATTTTCTTTTTTCGTCAACCATCTGTGGCATACTATATTAGTGGTATACAGAAGTGGAACTCAATAGTACATTAAGTAATGACCAGAAAAACTGTGTGTGATCTGATCTAAGATAGCTAAACCCATCAAACCCTAGATTGTTTGTTTAATCTGAGAACAGTTAGTATCCGCAATGTGTTTAACACGAAAAAAGGGTTCGACTACACAAATAAGACCTCTTAAGATATTTATTCTCAATTCAAATGACCCTTTCAAAAACATTAATTAGCAATTCAGATGAGCCTCCTAAAGTTATTTAAACCCAATTCAGATGGTACTCTTGAAGATGTTTTTTCCCAATGCAAATGAAACTGCTGAATATATTTATTCCTAATTCAGAAAACACTCATATAAATATTTATTCGCAATTTAGATGACACTAAAGATATTTAAACCCAATTCAGATGGCACTCTTAAAGATGTTTATTCCTAAAACAAATGAGACTTATGAATATATTTATTCCCAATTCAGAAAACACTTTCATAAATAAATATTCGCAATTTAGATGACACTAAAGATATTTAAACCCACTGAAGATATTTAAACACAATTCAGATGGCACTCTTAAAGATGTTTATTCCTAAAGCAATTTAAGTTTCACTCCTGAGGATATTTATACCCAATTAATATGACGCTCCACAAGATATTTATGCGTAATTCAGATGGCACATTTAAAGACATTAACTGCAGAATCAATTCAGATGATGATTCTAAGCATATTTAAACCCATTTTAGATGACACTCTTAAAGATATTTATTCCCAATGCAAATGAAACTTCTGAACATAATTATTCCCATTCAGAAAACACTCATGTAAATATTTATTCGCAATTTAGATGACACTCCTGAAGTTATTTATACATTTTTAAAGATGACACTCCACAAAATATTTATTCGCAATTCAGATCACATTCCTCAATATATGTATTCCTAATTCAAATGCACCTCCCGATGGTATTTATTCCTAATTCAGATAACACTTAAAAATATTTATTCGTAATTCAAATGACAATTTTAAAGGTATTTATTTCCTATTTAGATGATACTTGGGATTAATCCATGGGTTGACGGTTAGTAGAATAAATATCCGAAAAACACATTTTTAAAGATATGACTACGTAAACAGTAGTTGAATTTCTCACGTATTTGTGGGCGAGATTAAATTATCCACGTTCATCTTTTGCTGTTGTAGTACATCAGTAGGCCTCGTATTCTATACCACTAATAATCCACCGACGGACGATGAAGAGAGAGCACTTCCATTTGGGAGAACATTTAGAAGTAATTGCCTCGCATTTGCGTGTCGCACGAGAAATGCATTGAAAACATCCCTGACTCTCGATGTGATCACATTCATTATTCATCATTCACATCATTCATTATTCACATTCAACTCTTCATCGAATTTATGTCATCTTTCTCGTGTATCCAGAAAAGTTTTGAGTGCGATGTAATTCTTTGGATTGGTTTCCCTCAGTTCTCAGATGAAGTTTGTTGAACGCTGCCCACTGAAATTTCATTGGGAAAAAAATCCAACAGGCAAATTACAATTACTTGATGTAATATTTTTTTCAAAAGATACGCAAAACTCGAAGCAACGTGTTTTGATCCTTAGTTCCTACAAAATAACTTCAAAATCCTCACCAAAATTATTAGATGTGCAAAGCGTTCTACTTTTCAACGATCTTGTAGATTTCTGCTTCCTGTAAACAATTGCAATATGATTTTTACCCCTCTTTTGTACACGTGAACACGAAAACATGCCAGCATGCTCATAGAATGCTAGAAATAACTCCAACAATAATGTCGTTCCAATGCAAAAGAAAGAGAAAAGTCTGCCATAAATAAAAATGATTTAATCAGTGTTTGCCTGAGTCTTAAGTAAGCAGATCAGTTATGTTAATGGAAGCAAATTGAGATAAGAATTCGGCGCAAAGATTTTGCTTGGCATTGTCTGTCCTGACGTCGTCTTTTGCTGATTTACTGACATGACGTTGTTCTCAGAAGCCACGAGCTGCAATTTCGATAAATACTAGACAGCGAGGTACACAAGTTTCTTTCGGGTGAATTTCCTCACAGGGTGGATTTTTTTTATCATTTAAGAAACATTATTTGGGCCTGTTGGCCGAGTGACTGACGCTCGGGCGCTCGGTGCCACAGGTTTCGGATTTGAGTCCCGGGATGCCGTAGATGTTTGTAGTAGTTTGGAATCCACTTTAAATCACAAGTGCCAGTCAAATATGACTGTAAAGCGTCGGGCGTACAGCTGAAAACCCTACCCCATAAAACGAAAACATCTTCTGTCTCGAAATCTGCCTTGGCCCATCTTTCAATGCCCACCATGGGGCTGTTTCGCCAATTATGATGATAAAATGCTATTGTTTTAAAAATCATTTCTGTGTTAATTCGTCCGTTTTAAATAATTTGAATCATTTGGAGACATTAAAAATGAATGTAGAGGACATGTTCTACTAATTTTTACACTTCAAGTATTTAGAGTAACCCGAAACTGAAGTAAAAAAGGAGACATTAAAAACATAAAAACACATGATTTAACATGAAAAATGAATTCTGGAGCTTCTTAATTTAAGCAGAATTATGGATTGACATTTCAGTTGCTTAGGGTAGCACGTTCGTACGGATTAATGATGGGAATAAATTCTTTATTAAAGAATTTATTCTCATCAAGGTACGAAAAGATAAATTTCAATTCAAAATAATTTTAATGTTAGAATTTCGCTAAAAATAATTAATAAAGGAAGTTAAATCAAATCAAAACGAAAAACTTTGATAATCACGAAATAATATTTCATATACTCCTACCTATGAGTGTTTCATCACAATTTTAGCTGCCCCCCCCCTTCTTCCCTCCTTCCATGAGACCACACGGGTTCATGGACTTGGTCTAGATGTTGCTGTCGACCAAATACAACAAATTATCGTATTATTGCACAGTCCAACCAAAAAAAAAAAAAAAAACTTCTTCATAATTAAAAAAAAAAAATTTTTTTTAACTTTTAGTGCTACTAAAAAAAAACTACTACTACTTTACTAAAAAAACTTTTAGTGCTCATTTCTATAATTTAATCGCAAGATCAAAATTCTCTCATTCATGTATTAAAGTATTTTCAACCGATTTTTTAAATATAATTTCTTTAAGTAATTTTGATTTTTTTTTTTTATCTGTAATAGAAATGTATTCCTGAAACAAAAGATAAATGGCAAAATGGACAAATATTTTGGGAAATATATGAAACAAATATTTTTAGAATAATTTAATATTTAAGTGGTGTTTCAGTATGTTTAACTTTTTTGTGACTAAAATAAATCGTTAAGCTTGAGAATAAAAATGTAATCTAAACTTGCGGGTTATGAAAACAAATGAGAGATGAACTGATCCAAAAGCACGGATCACTGAATTAACTGGTCATAAAATGAACGGGTCATTAACGTAAACGATTTTGCCTACAGCTGATCTATGATAAACAGCAGGTGTGGTTTTTTACTGTAAAAAATATTTGGAAAAACTTATACTTATTGTTTTTTAACGATCTCTCGCTATCTTTTTTATTTCTATACCCCTATTTGAGATTTTAAATAAACACAACAGTTTTTTTAAACTTTATTACGGTTTTCTGTACAAATATAGTAATGCAGAATTACATAATATATACATGGAAGGTGATAAAAGCGAGAAAGGAGGTGTATAAGCAGAAAAGAAGCACTTAACGCACGGAAACCTGTACAAGACTAAACCAGAAGACAAAAGAAGGAAAAACGGAAACACGGTCATTTTTTTGACTTCTATAATATCCTATCGAAAGCATAAACGTATTAAAAACTTTACATGAATTTTAAACCATCCATTTCAAAATGAAACAATTTTTTTAAAAATACCCACAAATGTCTAATCTTTATATTTGGTAGCCAATTGTTGATTTGGCATTCTGGAAAGCTTTTTTAATTATTTCAGTTTGAGTCTTTTCATCCACTATTATGCATTAGTACATTAGTATATGACAGGAGTCGGAAGAACCAAAAATGACAATTTACAAAATTTCAACGTTTTAAAGAGCCACAAAATTTTTTCTTGCTGACAATAAATAACCGTTGGGCTGAAAAGTTCATAGGCCGACACATAGATGGCGCTACTAGTATTAAATCCATACGTTTTTTTAGTTAGCCCAAACCTTCAAAAGACACGTCTATAAATTTGATAACTGTTGCACTATTAGTATGTGAGTTATAGCATTTTTAGTGTTCATCACGTGCAGTCCACTCGACTGACTGTCGATTGGACTCCGGTGTGAAATGATGGAGCCATGTTTCATCCATTGTCACATATCGACGCAAAAATTCGGTTTATTACGATTGAACAGCTCCAAACACTGCTCAGAATCATCAATTGGTTGTTGATTTGGGTCGATTGTGAGCTCGCGTTGCACCCACTTTGAACAGAGCTTGCGCATATCCAAATATTCATTCACGTTATGTCCAACACGTTCTTTTGATATCTTTAGGGTCTCAGCTATCGCAATCAACTTCACTTTACGGTTATCAGAAATCATTTTGTGGACTTTGTTGATGTTTTCGTCGGTAACAGCCTCTTTGGGGCGTCCACTGCGTGCATCGTCCTCGGTGCTCATTTCGCCTCGTTTAAATTTAGCAAACCACTTCTCTACGGTTGATTTTCCTGGTGCAAAGTCCGAATAATGTTTATCGAGCCAAGCTTTGGCTTCAGTAGTATTTAATTTTTTTCGCCAAACAGCAATGTTTTATTAACCCGCGAAATTCCTTTTTATCCATTTTTTAAAACTAACAAAAGTTGCTCCACTAAAAATGATATAACTCACATACTCATAGTGCAACAGCTGTCAAATTTATACACGTATCTTTTGAAGGTTAGGGCTAACAAAAAATCATATGGATTTAATACCAGTAGCGCCGATTTAATAATACTAGCCCACCTGTTAATATTCGCATAAATAAAGTTTTTCGAAAAAAAAAACTAATCTATTTATTCATAAGAAAAAATATCTATTTATTCATTATATCATTCTATTTATTCATTATTAGATAATTACTTATTATTTAAGTAAAAAATTAAAACAATTAAATATTTACTTACAACACTAACTGTAACTTGTAATTTAACAAACAATTGAACAAACAAATTCAATGGGAGCGATGGATTTGCATGGTTATTGAAGTAGAAAATTTAAACTTTATTAAACAATGTAATTTGTACTTAAAATAAAAAAACAATAACATACATTTGAGCAAACATATTCAATGGGAGCATTGGCTTTGCATGGTTTTAGAAAGTTTGGATAAATTTGGCTCATAACTTGTTCTTTAAGTTTCAATCACGACTCTAAATTTTCATTTGTTAGTCGGCTTCTTAATTTACTTTTAATTATATTCATGCAAGAGAACGCTTGCTCGCAGGACTATGTCGATCCAAAGATAGTCAGCACTCCAAATGCCAACTTCTTCATCTCACTGTAGCAATCTGGAAGACTATTCCATGCGTCGAATATAAGTGCCTCAACATGCGGCATTTCTTTTAAAACTGTCCACTTTTGTTGCGTTACGTACATACATTTCTGGACCTCCAACTCTTCCAACTTGCTTTAGTAAATTTTCCATTCCACAAAACTTTACTTTTTAAATCGATCAATTGCATTTCTAGAAATCCAGTTTCAATTCCAAATGGCTCAATGGGGATTTCGTTACTATTTGTGTTGAGAGGATTTACTATGAATGCTAGAGTGGTTTTGTTGGTTTTGAATTGCTCAAATCTGTCAGAAAATTCATCTTTAATTTTTTTTATAACTGTGCTGAAGTACCTCCTGTCAACAGTTGCGCTAGTTTTATCACGATATTGCTTTAGAAATTGAAAATGAAGTAATTTACCGCTCTGAATATCTTCTGCAAAAAGAATTAATTTTTCTTCAAAACAAACCAATTCTTCTACCAAAACATAGGCTGGGTTTCCCTTTCCTTGCAGTTTTAGATTCAGCTCATTTAATTTCGCTGTGATATCCACCATAAAGTAAAATTTTTGCAACCATTTGTCGTTCTCTAATTCAGGGTAATTAATGCCTTTTTCATTTAGGAATATATTTATTTCATTCAAGCACAATGCAAAACGTTTCAACACCTTACCTTTGGAAAGCCATCGCACTTTATTGTGAAGTAGGAAGTCGGAATACTGAGTCCCCATTTCGTTTAAGAATTCTTTAAACTGCGCGCTTTTGACAAGATGCTTGAATGCTTTTGACAAGATGCTGTTAACAATCTTGATTACCAAATTCATGACCTCAACTATTTCGGCCGAAAATGTTTGGGCACAAAGCGCTTCTTGGTGTATTATGCAGTGAAACGTAAGAATTTCGTGGTTTATTTTGCTCTGAAGAATCGTTATTGCCCCTTTATTTTTTCCTGTTATACTTCTGACTTCATCAGTTGCTATTGAAACGATTTTATTTAAATCGATCTTATTGTCTTCATGGCATTTTTGCATGGCATTCGCTATATCTTCCCCTCTAGTTTGTCCCGAGAGCGGTAGCAATCCTAGAAGTTCTTCTTTTGGACCTTGGGAAGATATATACCTGACAAAAAGGGCAACTTGTGCCGTGTCTTTATGTCGCAAGACTCATCTATAGCAAGTGATATGACAGAAGAAAGACGGAGTAACTAAATAAAAGCACAAAAATAAAAATCACGCTAGGTGCGAGAGAGAGAGAGAGAATCCAGTAAGAAACCAAAACCATCGTTTCAGTCCACCAGAGCCAAGGCGAAAATAACCTTTGATCTTGAAAAGCGGCGCCGAGGGGGAAAGCAACCATCGGTTGTCCGGGAAGAAACTAATAGCAAGCGCATTGTTTATTAATATTGATTACGTATCGTGGGAGTCTGCGGCTGGTAGGAAGAGAAATATCATAATCAAAATTTTGAAGATCTTTGAGGACCTGGTTATTAGAATGAGAAACAGAATTATAGAACTTTGTTTCTTTGAGTGCGATGAAAAGCGAGTACAAGTGGCTGAGAGATAGAATCGGTGCCTAATCCTCGTTAATCGATTCAGAACGATTTTTAAATGCTTTTTTTTATAAAATAAATAATATTTGCTTATGGATCCAAAGAGCCGCATCTTCACCTCCAAAGAGCCGCATGTGGCTCGCGAGCCGCGGGTTGCCGACCCCTGGTATATGACACTTCATTGCTTGGAACATAGGTTTCTTTCAATTAGCAGCAGAAGTCCTCATGAGTTTCTCATTTTATATTTAAACAAATTATTTAATTAAATTCTCCATATTACTTTGGAACACATAAAAGGGAATTTAAAGTAGCGACTGCTTTTTTAAAAATTTATTTTTACCTTATCTAAAGAGATAAAACACGCAGATTATACTCAGTGGCTTACAATGCAACTCAAGAAATTCTGAGATTTTTTAACATATAATACTCGAATTATATTCAAGAACCTACAATCCCCATGAAGAAATTCTGATATTTTTAAACATATAATCCACAGATTATACTCAAAAGTCTGTAAATTCCAAAAAGAAATTCTGGGGTTTCTTTAACATATATTCACAGATTATACTTAATAGCTTACAATCCCCATCAATGAATTCTGAGGGTTTTTTTTAATATATAATCCACAAATTATATTCAATGGCTCATAATTCCGAAAAAGAAACTGAGGTTTTTTAACGTATCCATGGATTATAAGCAGGAAATTTCCTTAAAATAGTAGATATCGTAAAATTATACAAATCTTGAAATTTTGGCATCTTTGCTTATCAGATCGTTTAAATTGTTAATCCATTGCTGAATCATGGTCAGTGATAAAGTACTCGCAAGCGTGCAGTTAAGCTCAAATTCGAATCTGCGGTAGCGTCGATTGCAGCTATTGCTTTTAAAAACGAGAAAACTTGTGAATTTTGTGATCATGACAATATGATGGGAGTTTTCAGGATTTCCTCTCATACGACAATGAAATATGGAGTAATAACCCCTAAAAATCCTCAAGGAAGAGCTGCCCATCGGTGGACTGTTCGTGGTATGCATACGTGAAACACGAAACACACTGATGTTCAACAAAATAATCAATTAATTATTTAATTAAAATTAATTACATTATTAATTAAATATTAATAAAAATTGGTGAATATATTTATTTCTGTTTAGTATTTTTCATATTTTTGCGAATCGCATTTTTTTTTTTGTCATATTGAAAACCTACAAAAGCAGAACATCACTTCTTGTTTACGGAATGGTACACTAAAGATTCTCGAATATCAATATTCGAAAATGACATAACTTTTGCAAAATAACAAAGCCCATTTTCAATTTAAAAAAGATGTCAAATGAAATTTTGGGAAATTAAAAAAGTACTAAATTTTTACTTCTCTGCTGATTTCGGCATCGAACTTTCTAAAATTCCTTGAGTTTTCTGAAAGCTTATCTATGTAAAAAGTAAAACTAAAAATTATGTTAAAATACTTGATTTACAATAATTTATCTATTATTTTAATTACTTTTCTGAAGCTTTGTGAAATATTCATTGTATGGCAAATCAATAATTTAAACCATCTTAATAATTGAATTTTTTTATGATTATATTACATCAAATTCATCAGCTATTCAAAATATACATAGCCAAATATAACTCGCTCCTAATACAAGAGAATTAGAACTATTTGCTACAAATCCTGTCAACGAATTGTATACAACAAAAATTTAAAAAATGATATTTTTTACCATACATTTTATATTTGGAAAACACTTTTTGCTATTCTTTATTACGGTTCCAACTCTTTGATGGCGAGAGAGAAATAACTATTCAATTTATGAAAATGTGTGTATAAAATATTGTCATTTATAAAACTCATAAAAATCTTATTCGATACGATTTCCAGATTAAATTCTTTATTTACACAATGGTAAAAGTTCGTTTTGTACGGAAAATAATCAAAAAAATATTTTAGTTTTTTTTCCCGATAAGCTAGAATTTAACTTATTTCGTGAAACTGGTATTATTCGAAAGATAGCAAACTTTTTTTTAAAATTGATAAATTTTCATTGTGTAGTAGTAAGTTTCGCTGCTGCTGCTGTTTAAAGACTGAAAATTATTTGTCGAGTGAAAAAAATTGCTCAGAAGGGACTTTGGCAAAATAATTCAGTTTCGAATAGTTAGTTAAATATTTCAATCTAAAACTCACATTGTTTGATAACTGACTGTTTCTAAAATAATGAAAAAGAAATACGTAAATCAGTAGATAAATGTACCAGATGTCACGATTTCAAAGATTATTTTCACCAGTTTAAGATTTTCATGTTTATTTTCTCCGACTTCTGTTCTTGAAATTCAGTTTCGTCCACAAAAGCTGGAAGTTTTTATTGTGCTTGGCTGGAAAAAAATCAAATTACAATCTTAATAGGTCGGTTTTTTAAAAAAATAAGATTTTAAATAATTTTTCGTAAACTTGTAAAAGATCGAGAACATGTAAATCAGCGATCGTTCGTACTCGGTTTATCACAAATATTTTGGCGTGCTCTGCAATTTCCAGCATTCTCTCTGTTTTTAAAGGAAACACGTGCACATAAATACGCTGGCAGATTTTAATGGTATTAATCAAAGCCTAGAAATTCCTCTGAAGTTAAGAGCACGTATTTTTATAATCACTAAACTTAATATTGCTTTGTTGTATTAATTAAAATTATTTACGCCATTACTGTACAGTTCTTGTGAAATTTGCATTAAAACTTTGCATTTTTTGAGCTTGTCTTTATATATATAAGTATTATATCAAATGCTTATAGTATAGACTAGAACCTTCCCTTTTATCGCTTTTTTCAATTCCTTCTATTAGCTCACACTCTCCCTATATATATCTTGTTCAAATATTCAATCGTTCATAAAATACTCTTTATTCCTATACTCAAGTTCAAATTCATTTTTTTGAACTTGTAGTGGACGACACTTGATGTTAATGTAGTTTTTTCAAATGTTAATTCAGTAATTAAATTTAATTCATAAATTTTAGTTTTTTTTAGATTTAAGTTGCATATATCTACAAATAGATGGCGCCAGATAAACTTAAAAAAATGAATGAAAATTATTTATAAAGCACTTTCTGCAATATAGTGGGGAAAAAAGTAGGAATTGACTTAAAAAAGTTTTTTTAATATTACTTGTTTAATTCCTTAAGCTATTTATGCTGTTCAATTTATGAATTATAGTCTGGATTTTTTTTTTTTTTTTTTTTTTTTTGCTGTTTTGGCAACATGAAGTTTAATTACATTTATTATCGGACCTGCTGTCTCGTTTCTTATGTTTAATTTTTATGTTTATTGTATCAGATTACTTTCTTACATAATAATTTGTAAACAAACACTACAAGCAAAGGATGCATAAGTTTTAATTTAATTTTCATTAAAAAGCAAACAATGACATTTGGTAAGAAATTACCATCAATGCATCTTTTTTTGTTATTAAATTAAGAACACGAGAAATTAGTCTACACGATAAATATAGTTTTCGTTAAAAAATTAAATGCTATGAATTTGAGACTCTTGTATAGAGCAATGAACATAGATAACCAAATAAAAGAGAGTGCACTCCGCTTAAAGTATTTTAAGTGGATTCCGGTGATTCATTTTATGGCCGCAGTTGTCACTTCAGTAGGTTGTTATTATGTTGCGGTTGTAAATAATGGTGTATCCGTATACCTGCCTTTTCTAAGGTAAGTTAAAAATTATTTTTTTTAAATAAATTAATAGTTTAAAAAAACACGCTTTTAGAGTTAATCAAACTAAAAAGAAAAAAATAATTGTTAACATAAGAATAAAATGACTGACGAGAAAATGAATGTCACTGTTCTAAAAGCGGGGGGTGCTTTGTATGACATTCTTAAACTAACTCTGCATTTCGGAATGAAACTAGTGAAAAATTATAACGATTGATATCGAGGTCCATTAATTCCAGGTCCATTCATCATTAAAATCACGGCACTCTGAATCCACTTTACGTTTTATAGTACCCATTTTGGTTTTGAAATATTTTACGAATAAGCCAAACAAGCACTAGCTACGCTATATTTTAAATAATTTCACCACTATTCACAATGATGCTATACGTCCGCAATCTTTCCATACGCAATCAATAATATTAGAACTCACGCCAAAAGAAAAAGCCGCTGGCTGGAGCTTAAAATGCCACATGTGAGATCTAATTCACCTATATTGGATTTCCATACGTTTGCTCCCCGAGAAAGAGATAACGCTTCAGCTATAGCTAACAAAGAACTTCCTCTTTTAACACTTTACCGATTGAAAGCTGTCTGTGCTTGTTGTTTCCGTCGATTTATGTTTTGTAGAACAAAAATAGAGAAAGTAAAAAGATCATCAGTGTTTTGAAAAAAAAGGAAGAAAAAAATAATATTTAATCAAAATAAAAAAGGAGAGGGATATGTAAATATAGATTTCTCTTAACTTGCCTCGGACCGGCAAATTAAAATTCTATCCGCGGGCCGGATAGAACTTCCGGAGGGTCGGAGTTGGTTCGCGGGCCGTAGTTAGCCGATCCCTGTACTAGATCATACTTGGTGAGAAACGGATCGTTCTAATATCATAGTGTATATAAAAAATGAAAGTAAAGTAAAGAAACAATCTACACTAATAAATGCATAATATGGTTAGCAGAATATCATACTAATTATTATTAATTAATATCAATTCATTCATTTCATTTAATTATTAAGAATTAATTCACTAATTAATACTTACTTGAAGTAGATAGATATAAAAATAGAACAAATAAAGAATCGGAACAATCTAGTTATAAGTGTGAAAATAACCCATTGGCTTTCTTGGCTGTCGCCAATTGGCCAGCACCTCCAACGGAAAAATCTCCAATTATGTGATATTGCAAACATACTTAATTTATGCCATATTATATATCATGGCTACAATTTGAGAAGAACTAACCTTAAATAAATAGTTAATATAAATATAATATAAATAGTTAATATAAATATAATATAATATAATACAACTTTAATATAAATAGCCCTTAGTATTTCCCTACACAAGCAGCCTTAGTATTTTCCAGTGTAAGTAGTCTTAAGTATTTTCCAGTATATGTAGTCATAAGTATTGTCTTATGTAAGCACTTAAGCGCTCTTTTCTTAACTATCTGTTACTTATCTCAACTCAAACTATCTGTCTTATATAACTTATTTTATATAAACTGCCTTATATAAATAGTCTTTAGTATTTCCCTATGTAATCATCCCTTAGTATTTCCCTATGTAATCATCCCTTAGTATTTCCCTACATAGTAGCTCTTAGTATATTTCCGATATAAGTCCTCTTACTATTGTCTTATATAAGGAGTCTTTAGTATTTTCCTCTATAAGTAGACTTAAGTTTTGTCCTAAATAAGTAGTCTTAAGTATTTTCCTATATATAGCAAATCTTAGAATTTTCCTATATAAGCAGCTCTTGGTATTTCCCTATACAAGTAGCCGTTAATATTCCCCTACAGTATAGTAGCCGCTAATATTTCCCTATGTTAGTTAATGTATTGATCTTTTCATAAGCCAGAGAGTTTTATTATTTATATTTACTAGTTATGTAACATCAATGTTTTTACAGCGAGATGGGTAAGGATGGTGTTCAAAGAGTTATTTTTATCATCGGTGGTGTATTTGTGACCAATATAAGTAAGTATTCAAAATTTACTTATCAATGTATATGCATCCAAATTAATTAATGCCATTTTGAAATAAAGTGATAATGTGAATACTGTAAGAAACTATTTTGTCACATATGTTTTGCTTTATCTGAGTTCTAACGTTAAATGTAGTGAACACGAGCTCAGTCTCTAATTCTATTCATTGCAAACAATGAATTTTGGTGAGAGTGACGGTGACAGTGACTATCCCTAGATACGTGCAGTTGTGCTTTAGTATCATTATTATTATATCATCTAAGTTTACATGTAAGCATAAAAGTAAACGCAATAATAATAACTCATTATGTTTCAATTTTTCACTCCAAAAAATGTCTATAGTGGTTCTAAATCTAATGTGGGGATATATAATTTTATATGCGGCCCGCAGGGCTATGGTGCATTTCAAAGTGGCCCCCAAGACCATTTGGGTTGGCCACCCCTGATTTAGACTTTTGGTTCATTTTGTTATATGACAATGTTCGGTATCCAATTCATTGAGCAACAGTTGTGACCACTGAAAATCTGCATTTTGAGTGTGTACAAAGATCCTCTTTACTCACCAAATCTCGCGTCTAGTGATTACCACATGTTTGGAGCGCTCAAAAGGAGATATTGAAAAGGAAGTAATTCCGATCGAAGAAAGAGGTACACCGAGCAGCCATAACTGGTTTCACAACCAACGATAAAAAAATATTTTTTTTTACAGATATCAGATATTTTTCAAGCATTGACGTCAAGTAGATTATGCAGAAGAATAACACAGGCATGCTTCTTATCAACTCAATAAATCATTTCTAAAAATCTTTTTAAGGTATTCGTTTGACTGACTTATACCAATATAAATGATGTTAAAAAAATAAATAAAGTAGCAAGGTTTTTTTTTTGGTAAAATTCAACTCCTTCTAAGAAGATTATTTCATTAAAAAAACTTTATAATTTTTTTTTTTTAAAGATTACTTCAGAGTTTTACTTAATAATCAAATTTTACTTTTATGTAATAGTGGTGAAAGTCTATTTTAATTGCCTATTTTGAATAAGAATTTAAATTTTGATTTAATGCAAAATTCTTTTTTAAGCAATTTTTTTTTTTTTGTAACGACTTTATTTTTCATTTAAATATCTTCTTCTATTTATGGAGGTTCGATTACAGTTTTTTTTTTTTTTTTTCGGCTTTGTTAAAAACAAACATTTCGTGCTTTTATTTCAGCCACTGTCATGATCGTCGTCAAATATCTCATCTTGAGATACTTCTTTTGCTCGGAGAAGTATTACTGGCGCTTGCGAAACAATTGGAATTGCATTATTGGTTTGATTAGCACGGGCTTCCTAACACTTGTGATCGCATTTCCAGTAAGTTCTGGTAGCTTTTCATGATATCTTCATATCTGTGTTTAAATTTGATAATATTTTTGAAAATTATGGAAATTGCATACTATGTTTAAACATACGGAAACTGTTCGTATGTTTAAACATATTACCACTTTTTACCATCCTTCTTTTAAAGCATAATTACATGAGACACTGCTTTCTGCTTGCACGAGGTTGTCCGTTGATTTCTTGGTGATCTTTTTGCACCACGCGTTAAGTCAATTTCAACAAATGTTTCATAATTGCCCATAAGACCATTTTTTCCCCTTTCTACCGAATAGGTCATTATGATTTTCCAAGAGATAAAAGTTTTTTTTTTTTTTTTTTTTTTTTTTTTTTTTTGCATTATTCTTTTCCGACTTTGGTGTACCTTTTGTACCATTTATGCGCACCACAAAAAAATTGATGAGATTGGATTGTATATTCTTTGGAGGAACTTTTTAAAAATCATCAATTTAATGAACTTTATAGAAGAAAATAAATAATTAATCATCCCAAGAAACTATTACCCCTGAAATATTAATTAAATTCTCGGTGGCTACTCTCTCATTTCGAAAACAATAACATTTAGTTATTTTATACTTCATAGACTGAAAGTTGTCGTAATATTTTGTAAACCATGCCTTTATAACCATTATTTATTACTTCTTATTGCATAATCTTTGTTTCACTCATGCTACTGTTATTAACTAGTACAATTAATATATGTTGTTAATTCTAGTCATGTTGTGTTAGCTAATGTCGTTAACTTGTTAACTTTTTTCTGTTTTATAAATCATTGTACTGTAACTGAAAATTCTTTTTCAATTTTATTTCTTGTTATACATTTTCATTCTCACCTTTTAGACTATCAGAGATCTAGCTAGAGATCTATTTTTACTAATTTTTGAAAACAAAGATATGAAGAAAAGATATTTTGAACAGAGAGCAAATGGAATAAAAGTCATGTCTTAGTAGAAGAATTTATTTTGTGCATAATGTTTCAAACTAGCATCAAAACTTTATACTTATTTTAAAATTGGAAATCCTTGGCGTATTCAGAACTGCAACAAATTTGGCGATGAGGTTTTCTTGTTGAAAGGTATATTGATGAATAACTGCAAATATAAAAAAACAGCATCGTGTTTTAAGACATCAGAAATGTAATTGTCCAGCTCTTTTATCGGTTATGCGAGCAAGAGATGACTGAGAATGTATTAATTGACATCGCATTGGACCACTCTAGATACTCGAACAGTCTGAGGATGACCAATGCTAACTGGCAATATTCGTTACCACTCATAGATTCGGCCATTATGATTCTTCCTCGCATTTTCAAAATCAGAAAATTGATTCCGCGTTTATATACAAATCTTTCATAAAACAATTTGCATTTTGTCCAAGTAAAAAATTCAAACTGTTAGTATTTTTCATTCAAAAACTATACGTTTAACTTGGAAACTTATTAGACTGAAGCCTAATCTGAAATTTATTAGGGAAGAAAAGAAGAAGAAGAAGATAATAAGAATATTTTTTTTAAAAAAGTACATATTTTGTGAATGAATGGAAAATAGCGTTAATGATATAACGTTCCCAATGAATTATTAAAAAAATCAATGAATTAAAATTGAAATATATGCCAATACACAAGTTTAAACTTTCTGTATTTTCTTTAACAAAATATCAATTTCCTGAATGAAAGAGGGAGTATTTTTGAACAACGGTATGCATAAATATTTAAACATTTTATTTCGTACAAGTTTTCCCATGATGTGAGGAATTTGCTTGCTGGGAAAATCTTTTTTAATATATACCACCACACATATGTGGCTTCTCTGCAGTGTGAACAAACAGAAAACGTACTAAATTTCCTTGTTGTGAAAATTCCTTCTGTCACATTTCGCATACACATGGCCTCTCTTCTGTTTAGATGCAAATATGATCTTGGAATAAGTATTTGTGAGAAAATGTCTTATTATATATCTCGCAAGAATGTAGCTTTGCCATGTTATGAGTTTTCAAATACACTCTCAATGTCAAGTCAGCTGTAAAGCCATACATAGCACATTTCTGTGGAGCTTTTTTTTGATGTGAGTCAGCATGTGGCTTTACAATTTTATTATCTCTACACTGTACTGAAAGGAAAACTCATAGTTACGATAAGCACTGGGCGAAAATTTGAGCAGCTCTGTATCACGACTTGGCAGTCAAGGTTAACAAACGACCGAATCCATACGAAAAAATCCGAAAGTGAAGAGCTCTATTGGTGACACACAACAACAACAAATTTGTATTTAACGAAGCTCCTTGGCTACAAGATAGCCGCAAGCCTCTATCAGGGAAAAACATCAGATGAGGAGATATATACAGTGCCTTGAGAAAGCAGCGAAGTAGAAAGAGAAAATTGTTCTTTGTGGTAGCGATTTCTTTCTTGAGCATTGGTGATGCTGATGATTTAGCATGGTGAAAAAGAGGAAATAATAAAATGATTCTCTCGACTTCCAACAGGATTGAATGAAAGGGAAAGGAATTTCCAGATATTGGATGCAGCAGGGTTAAACTATGGAAGTACATTTGGCATGTAATGCAATAACATGTCATAAAAAGAAAAAAAATTAGTTTAGTAAATATTTCAATTTAAAAAAATATTTTTTTAAATGTTTCAAAAAATAAAATTTAAAAATTATTTAAAACCTTCATTAAATGATTATCAAAGCGTAGAATGGAATAGATTCATAGTTAAAATAATAAATTTTTTTCCAAAAACAAACTCTACACTTAAAGGAAATGTCATTAAATGGAGGCTTACAAAACGGTATAGAATGATACATCTAATATACTTATGCAAAATTTAAGATTTTTAAGAATTCTATTTTCAATTCTTTTCTTTCTGCGGAAAAATCACTTTTGCAATTTGTTTTACAGTTTCTTACTCTTCGTGAAACCCTACAAATTTGTTGTTTTTTAAACATTCATTTATGCCATTCATAATGAAATTCGAAAAAAAAATACCGAGTCAGATTTCTTAAAATTTATTTTGTAAGAATGGTAATTCATTTAGCATGGTGGCAGCTGCAGGCTACTTACTATCTTGGAAAAACTTTAGATGAGGAAAAATGTACAGTGCATGAAACAGCAAAGTAGAAAGAGAAAACTGTTCTTCATGTTGGCGATTCCTTTCTTGTGCTTTGATGATGTTGATGGTTTGGCATGGTGGCAGCCGAGAGCTTCTAACTTGGAAAAATTTTAGAAGAGGAGCAAATACAATGCATGAACAGTAGCAAGGTAGACAAAAGAAAACTTGCCCAAAATGTAAATGGAACACATAAACTAAAGATTTTGTGTATAAAATATATATATATATATATAAGTAATTAAATAAAAAATAAAAGTTAAGTTCTAAACGAAAGAAATATTGATAATAAAATAGAAAAATAAAAAAAAATTATATATTTTTGCCAAATCATCAAATGCCGTATTAAAGAGGGCTTTTTTATTATTATATTGATGAAATGTGACATTTATATATTCTACTTATGTAATTTTAGTTGTCTAATAATGTTTTATTATTATTATTCTTGCATTTTCAGGCTACTTCCCAAGCTTCCATCCACACCGGTGTAGCCGCGATCTTTTTGGTGACTTCTCTGTTTTACACCTGCTGCGACTGCTTCTTGAACTTCCATCTTATTATGAATTCTGATCAAGTCAGTCGTTGGGTTCGAAGAATACACAGGCCCAGATTTTTCATGTGTATATTTCAGCTCATAACCTGCTTTACGTGTATCTTTTTTGAATGTCTATTTTTTTAATTTAATAACAATCTTAGAGCATTGAAAAATTAATTAGGGAACCATTGCTGAAAAAGGACTCAATGCTTGAGTATATTCTACAGAAGAGAATGGGAAGGATAGAACAGAAGAACAGAATAAAGATAGAACTAAGGAGGGGATAGAACACTATAGTCATCTTTAAAATGTCAGAAGCCAATGTCTTTAGGGCCCTAATGACCGAGTGGAAAGCGCTCTCACGCTCGATACAGATTGCGGGTTCAAATCCCAGTGGTGCAATGAATGTCTGTAGTGGTTCGGAATCCACTTTAAACCGTATGTCCCGGTCTAATGTGATCGTAGAGCATACTTAGGTCTTGAGGTTTAATCAGTCTTCAACCCTCGGGACTCCTCGCTAAAGTGAAGCTGCATATTACCCTCAGCCATGGACCTGTCACCTGAGACCGGGTCTATTGGACCTGATATAGGTTTTCCTGCACCAGAGGGATTAGTAACATGACAATTGCTTCCATGTCAAATCCATGCTTAAGCAAAATAAACTTTGAAGCTCGAATTCCTCATACACTCATTAACTGAATCATTAAACCCAATTGTATATTATATTTTTTTATTTCCAATGGCAGATTATGAACAGTTACAGCAATAAACAAAACAACGAAAAAAAACATACAACAACAACAAAACATGCTGAAACAGAGTTCATTAATCTAACAATAATGCCAAGTTGCAGATCTTTTAGCCACTAAAACGGGTTACCAGGTGCACCACGGGGAGGTAGATCTTCTGCTCACCCAAATATATTATATAGATCCCGCTATTCAGAAGATGAATTAAAAGGAAGGATATTTTGATATAGTAGACAAATGTTTAGGATTCAGTTCTGTCAAGAAGTAGTTCAAAGACTAAAAAAAATATGTTATTTTCCCTTTTCTTGTGTTTCTTATTTTTTATATATTATTTCTATCATATTATTGCATTTCTATAGGTTCTGTACTTAACTTACTGTAGATCTTCTTGGCTATCAAATAGCCCATCAATATTGGATAGCTCATAATCGAAAGTTAGCGGCACTGAAAACACCCGAAGATAAGGTTTGTATTATTTCAAACTCATGCCGAAGATCTATGATAGTTCCAAAACACTTTTATCCAATAACATGTATTTCGAAAGTAGCAATTCTGGCTCAACTATTCACTCTATGCAGTACATGTAAAAGGTAATTGCAAAGGAGGAATCTAATCCAAGGCAAGACATTGGCCAACTAAGATACAAGGAGCTTTGTTCAGTTACGGTGACAAGGATGCTTTATTCGCTTGTTACAGTGACAAGGGGCTTTATTCGCTTGTTACAGTGACCAGAGGGCTTTATTCTCTTGTTACAGAAATCAATTAATTTAATAATTGTGATAAGGTGATATGCCAAATCAGGGTTTGGTTCGGTTTGTCGCTCTACGATCATTTTGTGCACACTTTGGGCTAATTAGTCCGGGACCTACAATTTAATGGGGATTCCGAACCACTCGCAAACATCCATGCTACCGCCAGTATTCGAACCTGAAGCCTGTGGTACCAAAGGCCAGAGTACTAGCCAGTTGGCCATCAGGCTGCTGCCAAATCACGGAGTTTATTGTACACGCCAGCCCCATAGTCCTGTAGAGAAAACTGTAGAGCTGACGTTCTCATTTGTTTGAATAACTGCATTTTCTTGGCATAATTGCTATACTATAAGCATGACCTTTGGAAACTTACAAGTGAAAAAGGTCCACCAGTGTCGTGGCTCAAGACGGTGCAATACATGACAATGGGGCCCTAAATTTATTGCAATGTTTTAAGATATAATACAATGTTGCAATGTTTTATACAATGTTTACTTCCTTTGCAATGTTTTTAAGAGCTCTACCGAGAGAATTACGATAATGATATATGCTGAGCAACTGGCGTCTGAGTCTCTACGTTAAAGTCAGGAATCTTCATTTCAAGCCCAACTGCTCTCCAAAGGATTTGGCTGAGCAGATTATTAGCTGATTATCGATGTCAGAATATAAGAGAAGATCTAGTGATTTTTCAGATATGAACCAAGGCTGGGCGATAACATTTGGAATAAAATATAATTTTCTTATCATAATGAACATAGGTGACCTTCCACAACCATCAATTTATATTCTTTACAATGTGATTGTTTAAAAATATGCAAACCGATCTAAAGACATATTCTGGATGTGTTTCCAGACTACGAGTTGCATATATCATTGTAATTTGTTGGAGGTTGTCACTGTAACTTTGACAATTAACTTTGTAACTTCTAACTTTGTAACTAACTAGCTTTGCGACCTGATGATTTCTACATAAAAACATTTCAAAACTTATTATTGCATATGCATTAATGCAAAATAACTACTATACAAAAAATTAAGTGAAGAATGTCATTCAGGGCATTCATTTACTTTAATAAATGCTTTAGTATTTGGTTCTTTTTAGTAGTAACCAAACACAAAAAAAATTAGGTAAATGGTTTCTGTTTTTCCGATATATTAGAAGGCTGAAAATATTTGAACACAAATATGGGATGAACAAAACAAGCTCTTGCATTTAATACATTATCTGATCGCAACTACTTTATTGAGAGTTATTTTAAAATGCAACTTGCGTATGACAATTCCATGAAATGTCCAAAAAAATTCTTGCAACAAATTTTCGCCAATGATTTACGTAGTTTATCCTAGTATTTAAATGTCAATTTTTTATTAAACAAGGGAGTGATATGTTCCATGTTTTCTTTTTTCTGGAGATTCAGAGGTGTGTGTGTCAAAGATATGTTCTAATGTAAGATAAAGCAAAAATGGCATGGGATGATGAACGAGATTTCAATTCCCACTGATGACGTGTTTTGAAATACTAGACAAAAATTGCTTTCAGGTATTTGGACTACAGGAATTTTCCAGATTTATTCCAACGCGATACGCAAATATGAAACATTTACCTCAGAAGATCATCCTGAAAGTATAATTTCTTCTTGATGATTTAGTGTAGCTGCATCTCTCATCAACTGAACAATTAAGAACCTCGTACTGCTACAATTTATCATATCAGTAGCGAAAGAACAATTAAAATTTTTTGTTCTAATGCAGCTGGCAAACACTTAGACAATTGTCTTTGATGCCTTAAGGCAAGCGCTGCACCAACGTTACTCACTTAGCACTACCCAGGAGGTGCGTGTAGCTTGATGATAAGCCATGGACGTGGAGTAACAATACCCCCGTAACGCTTTACGATCCTATTAGACCGGGACCTACGGTTTAAAGTGGCAGTTTTAAAATATACTTAGGAAAAAAATTATACAGGGTGACCAACGAACAAATCAATAGTATGACGATAGGCAGCCAAATCAGCTAAAATTGTCTCGGTACATTACTGTACTGATATTTTATTGCTGTACTGAAAGTGATATTTTAAATATTTTTATTTTTTTCTAGGGATTCTGGATCGTGTTCATTACCTGCTTAGCAGAGTGGGTATATTTATTGTTATTGGTTTTGTACTTCCTCAGTTTTTCATTCGATTTCGCCTCCTTTCACATCACTCTGCAAGGAATACCTCGCCATGTCTCTCAGGATGCACCATGTCCTGAAGTATCCGAAAGCGTCAGCGAAGAATCCGGTGGGAAACCTAAGGGTTAACTGAAGAAAATCACAAGACACCTCGATTTTTTTGACCCTTCAACAATTTTATGTGAGGATATTTATTATTTACTTGCGATTAGGTGCTATCTTGAATTTTGATTCGCCTGCTGCATGGATCAAATAATTCAAAAAAAGTTTTAGAAAATAAACCCTTATGAATGACTCTTTGGGTTGCTTTCTTTGCGGTGATTTTCATCCAGATTTTGCTTTGTGTATTTCCTGCATCTAGTTGTAAAAAAGCATTTGAAAAAAATGATGTTTTTATGTTTTTGATTCCTAGACTTCTTGAATCAAATCTAAACTGTTGTTTTGGAAGATGAATCCTTCAGGTTGATTATTTGGGATTCTTCTGGTGATTTTGCTTCCTGAATCAACTTATCTGAAATGTTGTTTAGAAAATTATCCCATCAGTATGATCTGTTGGATGTTTTCTGGGGATGTCATGGGGTTTTCACTTCTTGAACTTCCTGGATCAATTTATCCAAAATGCGTTTTGGAAAATGAACCTTTCTATATGTTGATTCTTTGTGTTTTACGTAGCTGTTTCTGATGATTTTGCTTCATGAAGTTTCTGAATGAAATTATCTGAAATACTTTTTGAAAAATGGATCCATCAGGATGATTCTTGGATGTTTGCTGCTAAACGTTTGTGGTGATCTCACTTCATGAAGTACTTGGATAAATTTATTTAAAAAACCTTTTTGAAGTAAGGTCCTTGAGAATGATTCTTTGGGATTTTTTTTAACTCGGATTTAACTTCATGAGCTTTCTGGATCATATTATTTAAAAAGATTTGTTTGAAAAATAAATCCTTAAGGAAGTTTCTTTGGAAACATCATAAATCAAGAAATTTAAATTCCCTTTTGGAAAAGGAAACCTTGAAGATGAGTGTTTTCTGTGGGCTATTTCTTCGAAGTTTTTAATCTTGATATTTAATCCTTATCTTCATAAGTTAACAGATTACAGTACCTTTCGCGAAACCTAACTGCTTTGACGATGGTTTTTAGTATGCTTCTGTTAACAGATTTGAGAACTTAATGAACAAAAAGTGTTCAATAATTCGAAAGAACTTTTCACTTAACCAAAGAATTATTTGAATGCGTAACTTCTGTTTGAGACATTAGAAGAGGTGAGGAAACTTATAGATTTGTCAAAGATGCTTTGATGTGATTTAATTTTTGATATTGACCAGAAAATTTTGTGAGACTCCAATAAAGTTTGAAAACTTTTTATTTTTGTAAATGAAGCTTTTTATTTTTGTCTAAGATGTTTCAATCCTACATTTTATTTAAAGAAGTACGTGAACTAAAAAGCTTCCCTATATTTTAGAAATTTATAACTTTATTAAATGAATTTTTTTAATCTTTTGATCCTGTGTACTATTTTAATTAATTTCATAAGTTACACGACTTAAGAAAAATTATTAACAAATTTTGTACATGTTTAAAGTATTTCACACACTTAAAAAAATTTGTTTTAAATATTATTGAATTAGAACCTTGTCAAAGGATCTTGGATTTTAAGATTTAACACCAAACAAAAATTTAAGAAAAAAAAATTTTATTGGTGTTTACAAATATTTTATAATGTAAATTTTCTTTTTAATCTGTAAAATGAATTTTATTTCCGCCATATTTGTACATTATCTGATTTTTTGTATTGTATTCCCAAATATTTTTCAAGCATTTCAGAATTGTCAAAATTTGATAATTAACATTACAAATAATAATTTTAAAAATTAAATAATTAACATTACAAATAATAATTTTAAAAATTAAATAATTAACATTACAAATAATAATTTTAAAAATTAAATAACTAACATTACAAATAATAATTTTAAAAATTAAATAATTAACATTACAAATAATAATTTTAAAAATTAAATAATTAACATTACAAATAATAATTTTAAAAATTAAATAACTAACATTACAAATAATAATTTTAAAAATTAAATAACTAACATTACAAATAATTTACAAAAATTAAATAATTAAATAACTAACATTACAAATAATTTTAAAAATTAAATAACTAACATTACAAATAATTTTAAAAATTAAATAACTAACATTACAAATAATTTTAAAAATTAAATAACTAACATTACAAATAATTTTAAAAATTAAATAACTAACATTACAAATAATTTTAAAAATTAAATAACTAACATTACAAATAATTTTAAAAATTAAATAACTAACATTACAAATAATTTTAAAAATTAAATAACTAACATTACAAATAATTTTAAAAATTAAATAACTAACATTACAAATAATTTTAAAAATTAAATAACTAACATTACAAATAATTTTATAAATTAAATAACTAACATAAATAATTTTAAAAATTAAATAACTAACATTACAAATAATTTTAAAAATTAAATAACTAACATTATAAATAATTTTAAAAATTAAATAACTAACATTATAAATAATTTTAAAAATTAAATAACTAACATTATAAATAATTTTAAAAATTAAATAACTAACATTATAAATAATTTTAAAAATTAAATAACTAACATTATAAATAATTTTAAAAATTAAATAACTAACATTATAAATAATTTTAAAAATTAAATAACTAACATAAATATAAATAATTTTAATTTTTAAAATTAAATAACTAACATTATAAATAATTTTAAAAATTAAATAACTAACATTATAAATAATTTTAAAAATTAAATAACTAACATTATAAATAATTTTAAAAATTAAATAACTAACATTATAAATAATTTTAAAAATTAAATAACTAACATTATAAATAATTTTAAAAATTAAATAACTAACATTATAAATAATTTTAAAAATTAAATAACTAACATTATAAATAATTTTAAAAATTAAATAACTAACATTATAAATAATTTTAAAAATTAAATAACTAACATTATAAATAATTTTAAAAATTAAATAACTAACATTATAAATAATTTTAAAAATTAAATAACTAACATTATAAATAATTTTAAAAATTAAATAACTAACATTATAAATAATTTTAAAAATTAAATAACTAACATTATAAATAATTTTAAAAATTATATAACTAACATTATAAATAATTTTAAAAATTATATAACTAACATTATAAATAATTTTAAAAATTATATAACTAACATTATAAATAATTTTAAAAATTATATAACTAACATTATAAATAATTTTAAAAATTATATAACTAACATTATAAATAATTTTAAAAATTATATAATTAACATTATAAATAATTTTAAAAATTATATAATTAACATTATAAGTAAGATAAAAATTTGATAACCATCATTTTTATATTGCTAAACTTTTTTATTGTCATAATTTTACATTGCTAAAATTATTATTAAATTTTCAAAATCGAAACAAAGTTAAAAATTGAAGTAATGTCTGAAATTTAGAGTAATATTTAATATTACTCTAAATTTGAACAATAATAGAAAATTAAATGGGCAGTTCAACATTTTTCATATAGCTTTATCACGGAAAGCAGGCTATAGACTATTTGCATTATTTTAACTTCTAACCGTCAATTAAAAGGTGACGAACAGTCTTGATTCAAACGACATGACATTTAAAAATAAAAATTGTTATCAATGTTCAATACAGTTCGTTGCATTCAGTGCGCTTTCAAAAACGAGGAACCGAGTTGGAAATTCCTCCTTTGAACTGAAAGCTTCAGTATTTAGATCAGTGATAGACACGATAAATCCGTAGGTAGGAATGGCTTTCCGTTGGGATCAACATGCATTCTTAAGGCAACTAAGGGTATCAAATGGGAATGAAGTGCGGCGGATCCCATCATGATGCACCTAAAGTACGCTGGCGAATGACCTCAAAGAATTATAGAAATTCGAAAACAAGCGGAAGGAAGATAATCACGCATGAGCGGATGTGACATCATTCGCGTCATTTCCCTTCTACTCATTTCGTATGTGCATCGCTGGTATGTAAGTTAAGTCACCCAAGTCTTAAAGAAGCCCCTCAGTGAAGTCGAAAGATTTTATCGATATTATACGAAACTCAATATTTTCCTCGTCTGGATTCAATTCTCAGTGAAACAAATATTTTTCATTCTTGACTTATCCAGAACCAATTGCTTTTGAAATTCTATTGAACTAAGATGATCATTGTGAGAAGATAAAAATTTAGATGTTTTAGAACAGGTCTGCTCGAATTTTTCATGAACTGCATTTGCAAAGAAGATCTTCATAAAATAAAAAGTAATATTGAAGTTAACAAATAAGATTAACAAATAACAAATATTTTTTTTTTACTTCTTGCGTAATAAAATTAAAGCTAATAAATATTTTTATTATAAAATTCATTTTCAATAATGTGGAATAGTTGTTAAACTAAAATATTTTGAAATGATTGCCTCAAAAGAACTTTTCGTCGCCTTAAACTCCATTCATAATATTAAAAAATGCGTTATATAGATGGATAGTATGGAAACCTATCTTTAAGAGACATAAAGCTTGCATTTTCCTTGTTCGTCTAAAAATGAATTTATTTTTACATCTAAGGGGTTAGAAATAAAACTCAATCAATAATCATTCAAAATTAAGCAAATTTCGATAAATCCAAAAAATAGATATATCATAGTATAAATATGGCATGAATGAAATTTTACCCAAAATAATATATAGATAATAAAAAAAATGATAAAATTTATCATATATAATTTCATGGGTATATAATTTTCAATGCAAAAATGCAATGACAGTATCAACTGTTGTTAATCTCGAATTGACATTCCAGTAAAATTAAATGTCAGGCTTAAAAATCTTAAAGAAATTTTTGTGGCTTCGCAGATTTTTGTGGCTGACAGTGCACCAAAAAGATTTCAATATATCGACAATTGTTGCTCATTTAAGTTTTGTTTATCCTAAGTTTTGATTCATTTATGTGCTATTAAAGAAAATTGTGTCATCAGCATTTTTGTTTCGTAAAGTTACGGATGAATAAAAGCATACTTCTTTTTTGACGTTAAGTTATTTTAAAATCGCAACATTCGAAGTATCTTTATACGAAAATTCTATAGTGTTTCATTTATTAACGTCCTTATGCCTTTATTGCATGCTTTAACATGATTTTTTTGCATGTTGTAATAGTTCTTTATTGCATGCCTTTAAAAGTCTTCATCTTATCCCCTCTTTGTTGCATGGTTTATCGTTTTTGTTGCATATCTTAAGACATTTTTATTGCAAGTATTAAAGCATCTTTGTTGTATGCCTTGAAACATCTCTTACGCTTTAGCTCTTCTTTACTGCATATACCATGACAAGTCAATATTGCAAGAAAAGGAATTCTCGTTCTTCTTCTAAAGCATACATGTGGTGGAAACCAAGAAATCCTTCTGTAACAAGATACAGTAGAATCTCTTTAAGTCGAACCTCGATAAGTCGAAAACCTCCACAACTCGAAAAATTTTTTCGTTCCCGTCCCTCCAAGCCCCAGAACCCCCATTACTCGAAATTTCAATCCTCTATAAGTCGAAATAATGAGTCAATCCCCACAAGCCATTTTGGTATATATTTTCCTTCCGTAACTCGAAAAAAAAATTGACCTCTGTATCTCGAACATTAGCAATGTTTGATTTTACAATCTTTTTTACAATCTTTACAGCTCGATCATTTGAAACTAATTACCTCTATAGCTCGAAGAAAAGTAAGTTACCGACTTTAAGGATTTGCCGACAACACGTCATTGTTTCTTAGAAAACAATATATGAGTATATAGTAAATAGAATAACCAATTCTATGAAATAGCAACTCGGAAAAAAAAGAATTTTCTGCTCTTTATAACTTAGATAATGCTATAGATAGAGAACGATGGAATTGTTTAAAGCAAAAAAAAAAATAATAAATACATAAATAAATAATAATAACTGACTTTTTTAATACATAATATTTTTAATTTTAAGGTCGTTTCGGAATTATTTTGATTTTTTATTGTAGTACATAATATAACTTTTAAGTTGCAAATAAACATTTTTATTACCTCTGTAACTAGAATTTTTATTTATTTTATATAACTCAAAATAAGTTAGAAAGAATCTAAACCTCTACAAGTCGAATATTTCCTTGCAAAATCCCCGTAAATCGAAATCCTCCATCAGTCGAAAATTCTATAACTCGAATTATTTGGCGTCACCCTTGAAGTCCGACTTACAGAGGTTCTACTGTATATATAAAATTCGAAACAAAGATAAACGTATTATAAATATTTTTAGTGATTTCCATACTTTGAAAAATATGATCAAGCAAGTTAATTTACTGAAATCGATTTTTTCCTAATTGAATAAATGAATTTTCTGTATTGCATTAATGAATGAAATAAAAAAAAAATAATGTTACGAATTATGAAAATAAAGGAGGGACCCGGCGAAATGTTTGTCTTTTAATAAAGGGCGAGCCCAAAAGTTTGGGAACCTCTGAGGTGTTACAACGCCCAGCAAGTGTATAACATTAAATTCATAACTTGGAAACGAGTCCTTTAGTTCGCATAGTAAAGTTAGTTTCGTCGCAAAGCGTCAACTATTCCAAACACCCTTAGGATCTTCAGTTAGGCCCCTGATTACCTATCGGCGACGGGCTATGTTAGCAAATGGTGGGCAGGGCCGGATTTTCCTATAGGCTTCAGCCTAGGGCCTCCAGATGAAGAGGGGCCTCGAGTCAGATGAGTGTTCTCAACTTTTTTTTTTTATTCATTATCTGTGCCCTATTTTTTTATAAAGATCACAGCGTGTTTCCTTTAACCTATTGATAGATATCTATCACAGTAATGATGTATTTTATTCTCTTTCATGTAATTAAATTAAAAATGGAATAGCCCAGGGCCTCTTTTCATCTAAATCCGGCCGGTGGGAATCTGGCTATATTCTTTCTGATAATCAACAATCAAAACATTTCATATTAAAAATAAACTTGTTTAATTAACAACTTATACTGGCTAATTGTATGATAAAAAAAGAAAAAACAACTGATAGTTTTGTAAATTAAATGCTGAATGTTATTAATCATAGTATCCGTCGTTATATCAAACATATTGGAGGACAAAGGTAAAGCAAGATATAACTATTATCATGAAGTTATATATAACTCGCTCAAAGAAATTTCTTTTTCTAAAGAAAAGTGTGCAAAATAAGTAACCGTGCTATATAACGAGAAGCTACTGTATATAGATTTATGCTCTATTACAGATGTGTATAAGCAAAGAATAACTTATTAGTTATTTATTAACCAATTACTCATTAAAATTTCTGAAAAATAAATATGTTATTTTATTTTTAACATTCTGAAACACAGCTTTGTTATTTTATTTTATATCATTTCAATGTGGAAAGAAGTAAAATTTTTATTACAACGCATTTTTATGGTACCGTTCTGTTACGTCAGAAATTATCAATTACTTATTTCTTCTTAAGAAAGCTTACTTTTTTTTAAGAAATTTTCTTACTTTTAGACTGATTAAATAATCTAAAAGGAATCAAAAAATTTAAATGCAAAATTTGCAGTATTATTTTTAATTTTCATTGTTGAAATTAAAGTACCCAATAGAAATATTAATTGATATTTTTGTACAGTTTAAATGCGTTGGAAAACTAATTACTTATTTTATGATAAGTGAAAGTTCTAATGTGTTTTAATTTATGAAATATTTGTTATCCCGATTTTAAACGGAAAGTTGGAAAAATGTAAACTGATAAAAGAATTAAAAAACCTTTGATATTATATATTGCGCATTTGATTCACTGTGTTACAGATACATGATTATTTTTATTATAAAAAAATATCTTTTCTGTACATTTCGCCAAAAAGGGCGTTCCAGTGTCCTCTTTGATCTCTCGATCCAAGTAAAGGAACCAATTTCAGGCGTGACAATTCGAGGTATCGCCATCTATCGGCAAACAGATGAAACTATATTTATTACAATTATATAACTGCTTTGCTTTATAAAATTTTTTTTAATAAATAAATATTACATTGCAAATCAAATATCCATTTCTTTTTCTTAACAAATTATAGCAATTTTAAAATTTTAAAAAAATATAATTTTAAAAGAATTTATAAAATATTTTACCGGAAATAGGTTAACACTGAAATAATATAAGTGTATAGAAAATTACATATCATATGTGAAACAATGTTTAAAAACTGAATATAATATGAATCAAAATAAATTCTACATAATTTAAAATATTAAATTTATCGAAACATTAAATTGTTCTTGTAAAGTGCTGACGTATTTTTCGAAGGGATTGCACATGAGAATTCGAATTTCATTAGAGAAAATATTATTTTTACCAAAAATAATTAGCCTTATTTTATAATTAGTTATTATTTAGTTCCTTTTATTTATATATGACAATATTATCTATGACTCTCATAGATATATAAAATTAAATTTAAATAATTTAAAATAAAAGAGTTAAAATAGAAGAAAATATTAAAATTTATCATTTATTTCACATTATAATTGCACAATTAAAATAAATCTGTTCTCAGCAAACTGAAAAATTTTTAAAATTAAATCAATAAATCAATGGAAATATTCCCGAGTATGTTGCTGCGCCAAATTCCGATTTTGGCGCCAAATTGGTGAGCGCCAAAGAACACTAAAAAGTTCAAATGGCAAACTAAAGGCTAACTGTCCATCAAAAATATGCGAGGGAAATTGACAACTGAATGGAGGAGTTGACTGTAATTGCGCCGAATTGGTCAAATGCTCTTTGTGTGACTCTTTCTATATCTATCATCAAAACTCCAAGTAAGTTTAATACTTTTTAATATATATTTTACTAATTACTTTGTTTTAGTTAACTACTTTTAATTACTTTTGTTTTATTTAATTACTTTACTTTAATAGCAATTAAAACTACATTATAACTGTTGCATTTCAGATATTTACCATTTTCTAGCATTTGCTAAGAGAGCTAATTATAAAATATCTATCATTTCGTTTCTTCTAAAGAAACATATTATGTTTTAGTTTTCTGATTTTTTTAAAATTTAATTATCCAGTATATATCATGCATTTATCATTTTAGAAAATCTGCTACTGGTATTTATTTGCAAAATACTTTTCGTTATCTTCTGCTTGAATAGTGTTCTTTTATTTAATTTCAATTTATTAATTAATTAAAACTTAATATATAATTTTATTTATTCAATGTATGTTTGTCAGCCATCTTGGCTTCGTTTAGAATATACTTTTATGTTTGTTGTTTCTTATCCCACTTGGCTGGCCAAGCCCACGAGCCCATACGCACTCATGATTGCAGGGGAAGGAAGCAGCTTCTGTTGTGATGGAGCACCCGTAGGTAGAAGTCTGACTTTGGCTCCGTGACGCTCTTACACTCATAGGAGACCGGGACCTACGGCTTAAAGTGGATTTCGAACCACTGCAAACATCCATGGCACCGCCGTGATTCGAACCCGAAACCTGTGGCACCGATCACCAGAGTGCTAGACACACGGCCAATCAGGTCCCAAATTTGTGTACTTTTCAGGTCCCAAATTTGTGTACTTGTATACTTATATTAAGTGTTTTTATTTATAACATAGCTTTAATTATTAATTAATTTATTGTAATTACAGTTATTTCATTTTATAAATTTGTTATGATTAATGAAAACTTATTTTCATTTTATTCATTCATTCTATATCTGTCAGCTTTATTGGTGTAGCTTCGTTCTGTTCTTGGAACTCAACTTTCATTCTCTTCCTGCTCTTTTACAAAGAAGTGGAAGGGGGGGGGGCGAAAAATAGTCAAGAGGGTAGAAGGAAGATAAAAAAAAAAAAAAATACTAAAAACATTCTATTGTAATCGCCCAAATTAATAACCTTTTTATACATAGTGAATAATATTATTTACTTATAGGAAATTATATATTAAACTTTCTGGAATATGCATGGAGATTAAATGGCAATATTAAATCCTTTCTAATGAAAAAAAAGGGTTGTTAGCAGAGCGTGGTTTCGATCCACGGACCTCTGGGTTATGGGCCCAGCACGCTTCCACTGCGCCACTCTGCTCTGCTTCGCAACTGTACAAAAAAGAAATAAAACTTAGATATTTTGTTTATTAATTTCTTTGTTATTTCAGTCGAAGATACATTATATGCTTCACATTCATTTTTATTACTTTCTATTACTTTTGTAGAAAGAACCTAAATTTTTATTTCAGTTATATACTTACAAATTTTTAGATTTGGTTTTAATAATAATGGAGAATTTGTGTTTAAAGTTTTTGTATGTGTGTGTGTTTAAAGTTAAAAATTTTCACAATAATTATATTGGAAAAAAATAATGCATTGTTACAGCCAATATTCTATTAGTTTAATATAATATTATAAATATAAGTTATAAGGCATTCATTAAAATTTACGTAAATAAAAAATTTCTTGAAATTCATAAGGAAAAGAGAAAATACGATAATTAAATATTATACAAAAAATTATATTTAATTATCGTAAATAATTATATTCTTACGATTTTTATTTTATTATATTTTTTAAAATGAAAGTGTGGGAATTAAATTCTAAATATAAAATCTGCATTAATAATTTTATAAAGCATATCCCATATCTTTCTTCGAAGATTAAAATTGAAACAAAAAAGAATGTTTAAAAAAATTGCGTAATTATAACAAGACAAAAAAATAATAATAATATTAATAAGAGATTTTAAATAATCTATCAAATGAATACAGAATAACTTACGACTTTTATTCCATTATCGGAATGTAGGAATAAAAAGACTTGCGTAAGAAAAAAAACAGCCACATTGGTTCCGCCCGGGTTCGAACCGGGGACCTTTCGCGTGTGAAGCGAACGTGATAACCACTACACTACGGAACCCACGACTGCGATCGCGAAATAATTTTATTAAAGTTAGCGAATTTATTGGAAGAATACATTTTATGAAAATTTTAGAAAATAGTTACATACAATTAATTTTGAATAATAATTTAATATATATTATATTCGCCCTATTACTAGCACACATAGATTATTTTTAAACATTTTTTTTTTATATAAATATTTTTATTCTATGCTTTGTAAACGAGATTTTTAACGAGAATTACAGACTTCTTGTTTGTTTTTTAGTATCAGTGGTCCGCATGTACCACGAATAGCCAACACAAATGGGTGATGAGGAGAGCACAGCGAATTGCCTTCCGCGAAAACTTTTTGGACATAGCAGCCCCACATTTGCGTGTCGTGCGGGAGAAATCCGGAAAACTCCCACCAGCCTGTCTATTGATGCGAGATGCTTTTAAACACATTGTGACAATCGCCTTCGACTCTCCTTTCTGTAAAGAGTGATCATTCAAAACTCTTGGACCAGAATAATGGTAATGAATTCCGACAGCTATTTGAATAAAGTAAAAAAAAAGTTTATTGGAAAACTAAATATGGTTTTGTTAATGTTTAACAAGCTGATATAAGATAAATGCAAATAATTTATGCAATCTCATATTTATATTCGGAATAAAAAATAAAGAATGAAACTTAAGTTATTTTAATAAATAAAAATGTATAAAATTAAAATAAATTTTATGTAACTTTAAATATTACATTTATCCAATTGTTCCTTTTTTATTGAAAAATAACAATCTCCCACACTTTAAACTGATTGCACTTAAGAAATTGGATTTTAATGTGAAGTACAGTTTTTAACCATCTAGTTCATTAATAGATATTTGTATGCTTATTATTTATTTTATTTTTCAAATGTTATAATAGATATATAAAACTTAATTCACTTTAATTTAATAAATATAGTGAAACGTAAGAAAATATTACCATCCAAATCTGATATCTATTTTTAAGAAATGTGTTCATTCCTAATAAAAAAAAAGTCATCTAATTAAATAAATGTCATAAAATAATAGCATAAAAATCATTGAGTTTTTTTTTTTTAGTTATTAATATAAGTGAAACTATTCATTTTATAAAATTTTCTGGAATCCAATTTGCAGTTAAACGGTATAATATAAATTTATCACCAAAAAAACTATAACTAGCAGAGCGTGGTTTCGATCCACGGACCTCTGGGTTATGGGCCCAGCACGCTTCCACTGCGCCACTCTGCTGTGCTTCGCTTTGTTACAAATAAGGAATAAAATTATGGCATTTCTTTTATTATTGTCTTTGTTATTTTGGTAAATAATACATTCTATACTTTACATTCAGTTTAGTTACGTTCTATTATTTTTTTTTTGGAAAAAGCATAACTTTTTTTATTTCAATTCTGTACAGAATATTTTATAATAGAATAAGAATTTTTTTTTTTTTTTTTTTTTTTTTTTACTTATATAGAGATTTTAATTTTAGTTATTTTTATTTATTATGTTTAATTAAAAATAAAGTATCATATAATCAATTAAGTAAGATAATACAAAATTTCACTGTTTTTCATACCTTTTAAAATTTTACCCTAAAGCAATTTTTAGGAAATTTTTGTTTGATTTTAATAATAATGGAAGATGTGTTTTGTGTTTAAAGTTAAAATTTTGCACAAGAAATATATTGGAAACAAATAATGCATTGCTATACTTAATATTCTCTTCATAATAAGGCATTCATTATATTTTACGTAAATAAAAATTTCTTGAAATTCATGAAAAAAAAAAAAAAAAAAAACTGCGATAATTAAATATTATACAAAAATTTAATTGTTTGGATAAAATGTTATTGTTCGAATTTTCTAAAATAAAAGTTGTTGGAATTAAATTTAATGTTAATGGAGATTATATAAACCATGTTCCATGTTTTTCTTCGAAGATTAAAATTAAAACAAGAAGAGCAAAATAAAAAATATTTTTTTAAAAATTGTGTAATGATAATAAGACAAAATAAGTAATATTAAAAAAATTTTTGAAGTCAATTCCTACTTTTTTTTCACTCTATTGCAGAAAAGTCCTTTACAAATAAAGTTGAAATTTTCCTCCTACAACTACAACCACAACTGTTGCAACTTAAATCCAAAAAAAACTGAAATTAATTAATAAGTTTAATGAATGAATTAATATTTGAAAAAACTGTATTCACATCCAATGTCATCCACTACAAGTTAAAAAGAATTTATTTGAGCTTGAGTGGATGAATAAAAAGTATTTTATGAACGATTGAAAATTTGAACAAGATATATGTAGGGAGTGTGTGAACTAATAGTAGGAATTGAAAAAATAAGAGATTTTAAATTATTTATCAAATGAATATGCAATAATTTATGACTTTTATACCATTACTGACTTATAGAAATAAAAGGACTTGGAAAAAAAATTGAAAATTGACAACCACAACTGTTACGAGCTTAATAACCACTACACTACGGTAACCAGTCAGAAGCAGTAAAATAAAGTTTTATACATTTTATAAATGTTAGAGAATATATTTGGAAGAATAAATTTTAAGTAGTAAATATTATTCTAAAAGAAATCGATTTGTTTTGTTGTGTCACCACATTTTTTCACCAAAGAAAAAAAAAAAAAAAAAAAAAAACCGTAAATAAATCTATTTGAAAAACAGTTTATTGAAATACTCTACTAAAAATGGATTTACTAATGTTTAACAAACTTATATAAGATAAATTGTAAAGAATTATTGTAATCGTATTTTTATATTCAGAATAAAAAAAGGATGAAACAAAAATGATTTTAAAAAATAAAAATATATTTAAAAAAATTAAATTTTATGTAATAAAATAATTTAAATTAATCTAATTATTCATTTTTTTTTATTGGAAAATGACAATTTCCTAGACTTTGAAGTCATTGCACTTGAGAAATTGGATTTTAATGTGAAAAACAACTTTTATCATCTAGTTAATTAATAAACATTTGTATGCATATTACTTACGAGTATTTTATTTTTCAAATATTATAAAAATATATAAAACAGATTTAAATCCCTTTAATTTAATAAATGTATTGAAATGTAGGAAAATATTAACATCTAATTCTGAAATCTATTTTTAAGAAATATGTTCATTCCAAACAAAAAATTCATTTAATTAAATAAATGTCATAAAATAATAGCATAAAAAAATCATTTAATTTTTTTAAACTTAATATACTTGAAATTATTCATTGTATATAATTTTCTGGAATTCAATCTGCTATAGCAAACAGTATAATATAAATTTATCATCCAAAAAAACTATTACTAGGAGAGCGTGGTTTCGATCCACGGACCTCTGGATTATGGGCCCAGCACGCTTCCACTGCGCCACTCTGCTCTGCTTCGCACCGCTACAAAAAAAAAAATAAAAGTATGGCATTTTGTTTATTATTGTTTTTGTTATTTCAATCGAAGATACATTATTTGCTTTACATTCAGTTTTATTACTTTCCATTATTTTTGTGGAAAAAAAAATATATTTTTTTTTTTTAACTTCTATTATATACTTAATTTTTTATAATAGAATAAGAATTTTTCAGTCGAAGTTATATTATATTCTTATACATTCAGTTTAGTTACGCTCTATTATTTTTTTGGAAAAAGCATAATTTTTTTTTTTATTTCAATTCTGCACTGAATATTTTATAATACATTTACATTCAGTTTAGTTACGTTCTATAAAGGTGTTTTTTTTTTTTTTTTTTTTTTTTTTTTAATAAGAAGAAGAGGAAGCGTAAAAAAGTTATTTTATTTCAATTATATGTTGAATATCTTATAATAGAATCGTAATATTTGTTCTTATATTATCTGTAATTGATTTCTGTTCAGAAATATTACATACTTTATATATTTTACATACTTTACATATTTACATACTTTATATGCTTTAATATACGTTATATATTTAAAATAAAGTATTTTCTACATTATAATGACAGAAATTTTCAAATATATAAGCAAATTGCGCTCATAATTAAATATTATGCGAAAGTAAATTTATGTCAAAATTTTAATTATTAGAAAAATCCTTAATTTTTAAAATAGAAGTAAGGTAGATTATATAAAGCCTGTTCAGTGTCTTTTATAAAAGTTTAAAATTAAAAAAAAAAAGGTCTTAACGCGATAACAAAACAAAAAAGTGTTCCTTAAAAGATTTTCAGTATCAAATATATAAATAAAAAAAGGTCAAATATACCTTAGTAGAAATAAATTCACTTTTTCTCTCTATTTATATTGTATCAAAATATGTTAATAACTTACTCACAACAAAAGTTAATAACAAGTGAGTTTCTGGGGATTTTAGGTATCCCTCAACGTCTTATTAAAAATAAAAATATAATGTTATATCAGAGTATGAAATCCTTAATCATTTTCTTCTCTGCACAAAAAGAAATCACCTTCTTGTAATAACTGCTCTTGATTCTATTTTTTTCTACGTAACGTGGGAAAATTGTTTGATAACTGATGAGAATCTGATAACATCAATTACTGTTCCATGCTACATAGCAAATGGTGAATAGTTCATTTTTAACGATAAGTTATACTTCAAAAAACTGAATTAATGGCTTGACTGGTTAGTGGTCTGAAGCAAAACTTACGTTAAAAATTCCCTAAAAGGAGATAAAATAATGGGAATTTGATCCTGCTAGTGAATATGATAGTAAATGTCGGTGAATGAGCTTGATGTTTGTGAGTGAAAGATCTTTGGAATGTGCTTTTATTATTATTATAGATATTAATTGAATAAATTAGGGGGCCAAACTAAAGAGACAGTTAAGTAAAGCATATGTATATTAATGTTACTTTAATTTTAAAAACAGTGGCGGTCATTTTGCTTGTTTAATTGGCGATTTGGCGTAAGTGTTACCAGAATACAGATATTTACCATTATCAAATTCAAAAATGAATAAGACTGTTGTCTGAATTAAATTCCTTGTGAAGCAAGTTAAAGCAACACAAACAATCGACAAAGATTGTTGAAACGATCATTATTCTGAGGAAACTAACTAATTCCCGCTTTATCAATGCAAACAGGAAGTAATGAAGTGCATACATCGATGCAAAAAAAGGTTGAATGAACTACCTGCAGGATCGGATTTTCCTATAGGCTGGCTAGGCTTCAAGATCAAGAGGGGCCTACATTCAAATTGTTAGCAAAATTAGAATGACACTATTCTAAAAACAGTAAACACTAAAATACTGAATCGAAAATAAGGAGAAATTCTACACATATGACTAAACAAACATAATAAGTAATTTACAGACTTAAAAATGGGAGGTGAAAGGGCCTCATAAGTGTAATAGCCTAGGGCCACTTTACATCTAAATCCGGCCTTGACTACCTGTCTTGACTCTCATATATGAAATTTAACTTCAAAAAAATTCTTCATAAAAGATTTTTATTTAAATATCAAATAAGTAGTAGTGGCTGCAAAGCATGTTGCCAGTGGATTACGATCACCTGTGTATTCTTAAACGCTTAACGGCACGCGATACGCTTGGGACACAAATTAGTTTAACCGGGAATTAAGATTTTTTTTTGGGGGGGATAGGGGAAAGGGCTGGAAGGAGCAATAATCTTATGAATATAACTTTTATTCAAACCACACAAAAAATATTATATGTAAATATATCATTTAAAAAATTATATGATTCTAATCTGATTATTGAAATATGATTCTAATCTGGAACTCCAAAGTACATAATAGAAAGTGAAGAAATTTTATTTTAAAAAATAAAAGTATGGATTCGATTTCGATTGACTATAGAAATGTTCGAGTTGTCTTATCTTCGCAAATTTCTTCAAGAATTGATTTGAAATTATAATAAGTGACGGCAGGTTCTAGAGCGACGTTGATTAGGAAAATACAAATTATTTTCAATGATTTTATTGTAGTAGTAAAAAACACGTTTTGATTTCTATTCAAATGCATTATAGGCTTTCAATGTTATTTATTTGTTTTTGTTTTCTATACTTTAGGTGGAAATTTGGGTACAGATAAACGAGAGGTATTTTAGAGTATTTTGAAGTCCCTTCGCTTTTGTCTTTTTAAGTACAAAACAATCTTATAAAGCAAGAATGCTTACCAAATTGGTTTTAATTTTAAAAAAATATCCACATTGGATCTTTTAGTATATGTTAAAGAATTACAAATTTTTAACACATAAATTAGTGTGTCAGTGTATACAAGTATTCCAAAAATTAAGTTTACAGAACTATAAGGTTTTTTTTCTCTTTGATTCAAGTTTTTTTGTTAATTTTTGCAATCAATGACAGAAATATTAATCCATTTTTCAAGTAGCAATTAATGATTCCAGATTCAATGAAACCTCATAAAATACATCTATTTGTCTTTTATGCTCTAGTAATATTTATGAATCATTGAATGAATTTCATAGTAAATGATTGTGAATGAATTTGATGTTTGACGGTGTTATTATTAGTTGGAGGGCAAAATTAATGGCAAAGTTCAATACAAAATTTATATTAATTCATTTCTTTAATTTTAAAAACAGCGAAAGAAATTTTGTTTACTTGGTGATTTAGCAGAAAGGGTTACCAGAATCTAGATATTTACCATTATCAGATTTAAAGATGAATAGGACTAAATTCATTGTAAAGCAAATTAAAACAATACGAACAATCAACAAAGATTGTTGACGCGATCACTATTCCGATAGCTAAAAACTTTGAAATTTGATAAACTAAAACCTCATAAACTGAATATCAATGATACTCAAAACAGGACAATTTTAAATGAGACAAAAATATTTCTAACTTATTTAAGCAAATTCAAAAGTTTAGCAATTCATACAAAAGAAACAACTAATAATTTATTATGCGTTTTTATCACGAATGATCGCTTTTAGACAAAGGCACATGAATTGAATAGCATTTTTATCAAATTTGAAACAATTTTATGAGAAAGGTGAAATTTTAATAGATCATTTTATTTGTGTAAACTTTATTTCAACATTTTTTTTTTAATTCATCCCATAAATTTCGTGATGAACATTCGAATTAAGTAATTCCAACAAAATATTTTGAATTATTTAATTAGTTTAACACGATTAATGTTTATAGAAACGTATATTTCAGAGAATACAAAATAAATAAAATAATAAAAACAAACTGCTTAGATCATATTAATAATGAAATAAAGCATTCCTAGAAACAAATAGAAATGTAGCAATATTTGGATGCTAAGAAGGCAATTTAAATATCTAAAGGAATTTGCTATTTAATTTTAATACATAAATGTTTCAAATATGAACGTTGAAATACTTTTCAAACATTTTTTTTCACTTTGTAATTTTTTCTATACAGATATATATACTATTTTTTCTATATAGATATAATATTCGATTATTTAGAATATGAATATATGTTCATCTGAATTTTTCTTAGTTTTAATAATTGTTTTTTCTTTGTAAAAAAAAATTTCTAAAAAACAGTTTATTCTAAATTTTTGGAATAACACTTTATCTAAGCAAATACGAAGAGTTAAAATTAAAGAATGTTGTTTCAGCTTATAGAACATTGTAACAAATCAGATTTTTCAACTGGAGATATCTTCAAGGATGTACGTTTTTATTACTTTTTTTGAAAAAAATATTTTATTTCTCATACATGAAATCAAAAAAAAATTTTTTTTGGAGAATTAAATACATTTCAAAATTTAGTTTGTAAATGTGTGATTTACAAAATTATGATACTTAAACTAATAAGATTTTATTTATTCCATAGATATGTTGATGTGTAAATATGGATTTCGTAAAATAGTGGACTCAAGAAATGATGAGCAAAGTTCTATAAATTACCCTAAGGTATAACTTAATCAGTTTTAATCAATTTAACTAAAATGTTTAAGTATTATACATTTAATCAACACTTGTTGTAAATTATTAACACTTCAATAACATTTGTCTTGCATGCATTAGTTTCTAAATTATAATTCTATGTTTGAGTGTACTTTATTAATGCTTATTTTTTTTTTTTTTTTTTTTATTATTAAAAGGATATTTTTAAAAAATTCTTTTAATTAAGTATTGATTTTAAACTGTTAAATTTTAAAATGCACATAACAGAATGATAGATATAATGAGCTTTAATTTTCTCTTCATTATTTTTTTTTTTAAGTAATTTTCATTAAAATAATGTCATTAAGTTAAACGATTTTCTCGTTCAGTTAATTTTGTTTGATGTATGTTTTTATTTATCTATAATATTTAATAAACTTTTATCCTTAGTATACTTTTATATTTTTTACGCCTTATAGCATTAAATTTTGTTTTATATGTACTTGGTTTTATAATACGTAATAAATTTTTTGTTTTTATAATACAAAATGACTGTTTTAAAATAATTGCAATTAATGGCTTGAAAAACTGAAAAGTAGTGTTTATTAAGTGTAAAATATTTCATCCTAATAATAAATTAAATGACAGATGCTTATATTTGTGTTTATTTTTTTATAATTTTCTATGTTTGAATTTCTTAGAATTATAATTAAACTTAATTTAATATTTTTATTCGACTTGAATATTTCTTATTGAAAATCTTTGCAAAAATTGAAAAACTAACATCAAATTTCGTTATGGTCTAATTTTTTCTAATATTTATTATTTGTGCTCTAATATTTTCTGAAATATTTCGATTCAAACGCTTCAAAAGTGACTAACATTAATTAATGTTAATTAATTTAGTTGTCTTATAAATTTCTGATAAATCCACTCGAAAATAAATGTGTTTTCATCACTTATTACAATTTATTCATGTATTTTTTAAATGTAATTTAGGTGTTTCTAATAGAAAACAAGAAAATAATCGTGAGCATTCTGAGAAATTCCATTTTATTTGTTAAGGACATTTTCTTCAAATTCTTTCAATTGCAGTGGAGGCCAACAGATGTGATAACTAGAAGCCTAAGAAGGAATGTAGAAGTTCTCAGAGTAAGATCTCTCTTATAATTCTTAGATTTTAAGATCTTTTAAATTTCGGGGCGAAAATTGCACCCTCGGATTATACGAGATCTTATCTTTTGGGGCGAAAATTACACCCTCGGATTATACGAGATCTTATCTTTCGGGGCGAAAATTACACCCTCGAATTATACGAAAGCTTAACTTTCGGGGCGAAAATTACACCCGAAGATTATATACCGCAGAGAATTAACGATATCTTTTAACTTTCGGGCTGTATTCTTCAGCACATTCTTCTTCATTGGCGCAACAGCCCCATAGGAGTTCAAGGCCGTCTGCCTACTGGCAGATTCCAAAACAGGAGATGTTTTCTTTTTACAGAATAGGGTTGTCAGCCCAACGCTCTACAATCAAATTAGACCGGGACCTACGGTTTGAAGTGATTTCCGAATCACTACAAATATCTATGGCACCTCCCGGACACGAACCCGAAACCTGTGGCACTGAGCGCCAGAGCACAGTGCTGCCCATTGCAGCCATGAAATTCGATATTTAGATGCAATTAATTCGATACTAGCTGATATATGAAGAATTACATAATGAATAAAATTTTTTGTGCAGTAATGTTGCGGGATTTAAATGAAAACAATTATCAGAATATAGGTATAAAAAGTCATTGAGAATTAATATGGCAGTATTTCAGAAAAAGAAATCAACTCAATTTAGTGTATAGCAAGAAATTGGACTTGTATAATCGATCTGAATCATCCCCGTTTATTTGAGATCGATTTTTTTTTTTTTTTTTTCCGAATGTCAACAAGTCTAAGTCATTTTTCGCCAGAAAGCACGAGGAAAAAAAGTCCTTCAAATGCACTTGCACGGCGATCGATAAGTCGTAAATCCAGGTAAAAGGTTACAGAGTCATTCTCGAAAGCAACCGTTGCCCATGGCAACTGCCCAGGGAATGTCGAGGGGGGGGATCCTACCTGTATCCAGGGTAGATATAAAGAACCAGAATGAAAGGGGAAGTCTTGGCTGCCGAAATGGAATTCTCTACTACGAAACATATAAAAGAGGTTTTCGGAAAAATTTGGATGTTATATATAAACCCTTAAAAGATCATGTTAACATCATGGGGAAAATTCCGTTCAATTTATATTATATACATTATTAAAACAAAACAAAAAAATTAGGATGAAATTTATCCCATAGTGTCATTAAATACAATTAAATAAAAAAAAAAATTCTTGTAGTAATTTGAAGTAATATTGATGTACATGAATCATAATTTATATGAAACATCTTAATGTTATAATAAAGCGCATCATTTTTATATATTAAACATTTTATTTCATTTATTTTTTCGGACAAATTCGACATGGCTGCGTGGCAAATAGTATGGAATCACTTAAAGGGTCTAAGTTCGAATCTAGGTAGTGTTTGTTGCAGTTCCTGTTTTCAGAAACGAGAAGACTTGATAGCGACTAAGATATCACGTATTATCGTCTCTCAGTGATAGTCGGGCCACCTTATGAGTTTTCCCTCATACGAAATTCAAATGCAGTCCAACTACCACTAAAGGTCCTACCCGTGGCCGATTCTTTCAATTTCTCTTCTGTCGTTAGTGGATTACTGTATACAAAAATTCAAAAAAAAAATCTGTTATTTCTCTTGTTTTGACGTGGATTGTATTGATCTGATTTACCTTGCAGCTTTTATTTATCATATTTAAATATAATGAAATATCTTAAGTTATAAAAGTAAATAAAATAACGCGTTTAGATTATTTCTCGTTATCGCTTCCGTTATTTCGTTTCTTTCATAATTTTTTCCAATTGCATCATTTTGGAAAAAAAACGGTAATATAATATAATAATTTACGAAACATCAAAACAAATAAACATATCTGCAAAAAATACATAGATCCCAGGAATACATGCAGAAAGAAAAATAAATCAACAGTGCTCAAAAGTCAAATTTCTTAATCAAAATTGAATGTCCGCCATATCACTCTTTGAAGATTAAGCATTCCATGAAAAGAACTATGAAAAAGAATCCTGCACCATCGCATAAAAAGAAGCTTTTCTGAAACGTATTGTTGGTAAATTTAATTTTTTTTTTTTTTATTTATTTTTTTTTTATGATGACTTTTTGTTGAAATATTTAAATATCAGATTTTGATCATTATTGCATGAATTTGTTCCGTACCGTTCAGCACTCATTTAATACCTCTTCTTGTATAAGAATGGTAAAAACGAAATGTTAAAGAAAACATTTTCGAACGCATACGGAACTCGCGCAATAACGGAGCCAATGAAAAATCTTGAAAGAACATCCAACAAAAAATTATAAAAAATTGTTACGTCTTAAATTGCAGTCAATTTTTTGTTTAAAATGAATAATTAATTTTGTTTTTTAATCTATTTTTAAATTAACTCAACTCTATTCCAATTATTTTTTTAAAAATTTTCTCCTCTTTAATTTATTCGTTAATATATGCTAAAAAATTTAGAGTTGTGTTTATATTAAATACTAACATATTGCAGTTGTATTGTAAACACATAATATGAATAACTTTCCAATTTTTTTTTTTTTTTTTTTTTTTTTTTTGTTATAAAACGGTAGAATATGATCTATGTTCAATTTAACATGACGTAAGCTACCAAGATTGAAAACATTTCCAATGTCACAACAATGTTCGATGAACAATAATGGGAGGGCATTCCTTCTGGAAAGAGTTTTAGAGTAGCTGTCACGCTTTTCATATAGTATCAATGATAGTCAGGTTGCTTGGGGAGAATTTTTGTAGGAAAAGTCCTGTTAGACGATATACAATCAGTGTCACGACAATGCACGGCCAACAACAATGGGAGGACATTGTCTTCTGGAAAGACTTTTAGGGTAGATGTAACGTTTTTCATACAGCATCCAAGATATACGAAATGCTTGGTGAAAGTTATCGGAGGAAAACTCCTACTAGGGTATTTACAATCCATGCTCACAACAATGCACGACGAACAGCGATGGGAGAAAATTGCCTTCTGGGATGAACTTTGAGTAGCTGGCACCTTTTTCAATAAGTTGGATTGTTTGGTGAGAGTTATCGGAGGAAAACTTTCATTAGGCAATTTACAATCAATACCACAACAATGCACGATGGACAGCACTAGGTGGGCATTGCCTTCTGGGAAGACTTTAGAATAACTGACATGTTTTCCATATAGCATCAAAGATTCATGTTTCGTGGTGAGAATTATTGGTGAGAGGAAAGTTACATTAAGAAATTTACAACCAAGGAGAGACTGTTTAACAAATCGTCACCAAAAAGCATTCTCCATCGTTCCTCCAACAGAGATTTCCTCATTTCTGAATGCAGCGATTGCAAAGGAAGCCATTGGTTTGTTCGAACCAGCGTCCTCTTGTATCTTAGTTACCCCGTTAGGGCAACTAAGATACAAGAGGACTGAGCCTAAATTTTTCTAATACTGAAATATTATATTCGAAAATTTTGTATTAATTTGCATAATTTATCAATTGTACTTTACAATTGACAAATTATGCAAATTAATACAATGAAAAATTATACAAATTAATACATTGGAAATTGTGTATTTTTGGTAGAATTTCTGTGACTAATTGTATATTTTTGATTAATAAATATGTGTATATTAATACAAAAAATGCATAACTGTCTTTGTAAGGAAATACTGGCTGAAAAAGAATGGAATATGTTCGACTTCCACATTCTGTTCCTTTCTAATAGGGAAGATTTCTCAATTGTATTACTACTCTGAGTTTGTTATATTACTTTTGGAATTGCTCTCATGATAAAATCTGATTTTTCGAACAAAGCAAGAATAAATTTGGAGGATCACGCAATTATAGTAATTGTTTCTTACATTCAGCTCATTTAGTTTTATGAAGAATATTGATGCCGTATTTTAAAAAGAATCCTTTTTCAGGGCCTCTTTTCATAATTCGCAAGATCCAAACAACTTCGGCTTTCTTCTTCATAGTTTTGCTTCCATATTATTCAAAAAACTTCGGAAGTGTGACAGCAACTTTCAAAAACGTAAGAAGAAAACTCAAGCTGATTTGAAGCAAATCAGACAACTGGTTAAACAGTTGCGTCATAATAATTCATGTCATAATTTATTTATTCTACATCATAAAATGTGGATGATGGTAAAAAATATCTTGCACCTCTTTTATGCAAAATTAATTTGGATGATCTGTAATGAGAATACGAAACTCGTCAATCAAATGATTTCTATACATGCTTGTTTACAGTCCATTTGAAATTCATAGATTGATTAGAGACACTCCTAAAAACTTCTGGAACTCAATCTTTCACCTTATTTCTCGGAATTCAACAATCCTCGATTTTCCTTCTAAAAATTCAATAATTCTCGATCTTCCTTCTCAAAACTCAATAATCCTCGATCTTCCTTCTCGAAACTCAATCCTCAATCTTCCTTCTCAAAACTCAATAATCCTCGATCTTCCTTCTCAAAACTCAATAATCCTCGATCTTCCTTCTCAAAACTCAATAATCCTCGATCTTCCTTCTCAAAACTCAATAATCCTCGATCTTCCTTCTCAAAACTCAATAATCCTCGATCTTCCTTCTCAAAACTCAATAATCCTCGATCTTCCTTCTCGAAACTCAATCCTCGATCTTCCTTCTAAAAACTTAATAATCCTCGATCTTCCTTCAAAAAACTTAATAATCCTCGATCTTCCTTCTCAAAACTCAATAATCCTCGATCTTTTTCATCGGAACTCAATAATCTTCTTTCTTCTTTAATAGAACATAGGAAATTATAGATATTCTTTATTTTGTTCCACATTTTGTAAGATTTATCATATTTTATTCTCAAAAAATTCAATTACCCATCTATCTGCTCTTTCTAACTTACACAAGTTAATTTAATTTCTCAAACTAGAATTGTCGTCTTTCTAAACTCTACATAATTTCAAGAATCTAGCTGTAAACATTAGAATAAAAACAGATTTCTTATAATCTCCTACTGAACTCAAATTCGATGGTGGGAGAATCATTACAATCTTCAACAAAAATTTCTCAAGAAAAATTTTTTGGTTCTGGTTCAGAAAAATATTTGAAAAGCCTAAAACACATTTAATCTTGCTGGTTCTTAAAAGTAATTAAATCTTCAAATTTTGGAAAGCTCAAAATATTTAAGGTTGTTAAAGAATTATTAGAATTTATATTGTTAAACTTTTTTTTTTACTCACTTTCAACGTTAATTTTGCCAAGGTCATGTGTAATTGTATAAATTATACTCAAATTGATGTCAGAGATTAATTTAGTTGTTTTATCATATTTTGACTACTATTAAAATAATCATACAACAGCAAAACAACTTTATGAAATAATTCAAATGCATCTGCTTTTCTGTTACAAAAATACTATTGACATTAGAGATTTTCTGAAATATTTTTATATATTTATTGGAAAAAAAATATTTTTCAAGAATTAATATTTACATAAATTCTATTACACAAACGGCTAGGTAAAATAATCAACGGTTAAAAACGTTAAAGAAAGTTTGAACATTTCAAATCAATTTTTACTTGCATTATATGTAATTAATATTTGCATTTTTCGACGTTATGAGTAAAGTTAACAATTTGCAGGCTTCGATTAATGTTATTGCTGTTCAAATGGCGAATCAATCTCTTGAAATTCATCTTTATTGTTGATATTTTAATTTCCCTACTTATATGGTATTGAAAATTGAAATTTGTTTTATATTCTAAAGATTCATTGATGTTTCATCATTTTGTAAATACACTACTTTATCACACCAATCAACTTTCTACATTATTTGGTTAAGTTTTGTTAAAACAATACTTTTACAAAAATAAAGTTTTTAAACAAAAGTATTGTTTGTCTGATAATAGTTTTTAGGATATGTTGCACAATCATAAACATTTAATTTTAATTTTACAAAATTTGAAAAAAAAAAATTGTAAGTAAAGTTTATCGATTTTTTTTTCAAATTTTAATTTCTTAAAATTGGTTTTATTTTGACCTCAGTTAACAACCGAAATTGGTGATAAAAGCATGAGTGATAAACAAATCATTCTTTATATATTATTTAATGACATATCAGTAAAGATATTAAATGTACACTTTTTAATAATGCATGGTAGAAACAATTTTTAATTTGGAAATTTAAATTTATTAACTTGAAATAAATTTAACAAATACAATTAAAGCTTAGTCAGGGAAGATCAAATTGATCGAAACCTATAAAAAAAAGTAAATTTAAATAGAAGATTTCCAAAACAATTTCTAACCACTTAACAAAGTAAAAATATTAAAGTTAAGAACGAAATTCGTTCTACCACAAAAATTTAAAAAGAACGCGAACCAACTATTATTCAATCTCTGGCTATAAATTTTATATTAATGAATTTATAGGTTTGGTTTGTCGCTCTACGGTCATCTTGTGCCCACGTTAGGATAAACAGACCGGGACCTACTGTTTAAAGTGGATTTCGAACCACTACAATCATCCATGGCACCTCCAGAACCCGAAACCTGCTGTACCGAACGCCAGAGCGCTAGCCACTCGGCCACCAGGCTCCTGAATTTATAGAGAAGCAAATAAATTATTTCTCCATGTAATATTTTTTCAAAAATTGGAGTAAATAATAGGATTTTCATGGCAATAGATGTTTCTATGGCCTTATAAAACAACTTAAATTAAGGGAATCAACACAAAACTATTGATAAGGCATGTTGCCCTTTACGGAACTAAATGTTGAATACTTAACAAAATAGAAGCAGATAAACTGTCAATATTTGAAAGAAAAGACCTAAGAACGATAGCGGCCTAATGGTTAGCGTTCAGGCATTTAGTACCACCGATTTCAATTTCAAATCTTGCCGGTGGCATGGATGTTTGTGAGTGATACGGAATCCACGTTAAACAGTAATTCCCTGTCTTATTAGCCTAAAGTGGGAACAAACTGACCATAGAGCGATAAACCAAACCTAAGAACGATCTCTGATCCAATAGAGCAAAATAACGTGTGGAGGGTTTTTTATAATTATGAAATGTATAGAAAATAGGGTGAAACTGATATTGTTAGAATTGTAAAAGTATCTCCTATTAGATGGCTAGGCCATGTGTTAAGATATGATGATGCACTTCCAGCCAAAAAGATAACTTTTTCGAGAATTGAGAGAATAAGGCGAAGAGGAAGACCACCCACAAAGTGGATTGATGATGCCGAAAAGGATCTTAAGTTATGAACTTTACCAATGGAGGGCTATTGCTTTGGATAGGATGAGATGGAAGAAACTTGGAGAGACAGCCTTGGCCTACAATAATCTCCAGTGCTTAAGAAGAAGAGTTTTTTTCAAAGCAGTCACCTTACTTTAACTTTTCAAATTATAAGTTACTTTGGTTTGTACTCAATTAAAAAATCTATGAATAGATTTAAATTTAGCTTTAACATGCTGTCTTTTATAAGAAAAAAACATTTTAGACTTAGCTGGGCGCCATAAAAATAATGACATTAACTTTTTCGTCCTCGAAAAACTGCTTTACCTCAATAGTATTTCAGTGGTAACTTGAGCAGTAAAAGGGTTCTTGTTTAAATCATCTAGTGGAGTTCATTCCAACCACTGATTTCAGAAACGATGAGACTCTATGGCGATTTAGACAGTGTTTGTTAGCATTTATAATCAACAGTCGGACTGTCTGATGGAAATTTTCTTCCAATCGATATGCAAAAACGGAGCAGTTTCTTCTAAAAGATCCTCTGAAAACTCTTCCATTCCTCACTCTCTCGGGCAGTCTACGGTTATCTAATGGAAAGGCTGAACGATGTACAGCAAAATCCAGATTGCTGTAGGCGGATCAGATAAATGATAATCCGACGGAGTTATATTAAGACCAGAGAGAATGTTTCAAAGCTTTTAAGCTATGATTTACCACAAAGGTGGGTAATTGGCAGAAAAATTTCTGACTTCTTTGTCAATTTTTTTGTACCGACTCCCACTCTTTACCGTAATTTTTATAAACTACGATCTTTACTGGTGGATTTAGAAAAATCTATGAATTAACTTATTATTTATTTTTAATGGACTTATTTTCTAAAAACGTTTTTGCTTTAGCAAAGTACATTTTGCAATTTTAAAGGCGCGGGATTTGCATTAGCTTAAAAGACATCCTTGTATGGTAAATTCGCATACAAAAAATACACATATCCTATAAAAATAACTGTACCAAATTAACAGGTAGAAAAATATGATATAGTAAAATAGCTAAAAACAAGCACAAGAAAATTGTGCATTTTAATCACAACGATGTTGTGTTTGCAATGCATTAAATCTTTTGGTCATAAAAATAGAACAGCTTTCGTAAGATCTTGTTTCTGTTTAGATCCAAGACAGCTTTTTATATGCAAATAATATTGATGGTGTTATTGAAAGATGCAATTGATTTATAGAACACATTTTAATATTAATTCCTAGAATTTCGGAAAAATAATTTATTTTTGTAAAAGTGTCGGATTTTTAAACAGACTTCTGACTTTGATTTTGATTAGACTCAAACCTATAGACCGTTTTATGAAAACGTCCATTGTGGCATTAGTCTTCTGAGTTTAAACTAAAGCTTACATAAGCTTCAAATCTTTCTTACAGTTCTTCAGTGAATTTCTCACCGTAACCAGTCCTGTTGGGTGATATATTAAATCAGTTTTCTGACTGTAGTCCAATATTGATACTAGAGCATTTCAGAGATCATTAACTCAAGGATCAAGAATAACTTTCAATTTTATTTCTCACTTTCACAGAGAGGAATATCGTATTTTTTAGTCTAAAGTATTTCGATGATTGATATAAAGATCTGATTCGGTTAAAAATATCATTAAGCGTAATGAATTCGGAAAGTTCGTGTATACACTGAAGTGACAAAAGTCATGGGATACCTCTTAATATCGTGTCGGCCCCCCTTTCGCCCGGCGAAATGCAGCAACTCGATGTGGCATGGACTCAACAAGTCGTTGGAAGTCTTCTGCAGGAATATTGAGCCATGCTGTCTCGATAGACGTCCATAATTGTGAAAGCGTTGATGGTGCAGGAGTTTGGGCACGAATAGACCTCTCGATGATGTCCCATAAATGCTCTATGGGATTCATGACGGGCGATCTAGGTGGCCAGATCATTCGTTGGAATTGTCCAGAATGTTCTTCAAACCAATCGCGAACAGTTGTGGCCCGGTGACATGGCGCATTGTCATCCATAAAAATCCCAGCGTTGTTTGGGTACATGAAGTCCATGAATGGCTCTAAGTGATCTCCAAGTAGCTGAACATAAGCATTTCCAGTCAATGTTCGGTCCAGTCGCACCAGAGGACCATGTCCATGCCATGAAAAAGCAGCCCACACCATTACGGAGCCACCACCAGCTTGAACAGTGCCTTGCTGACAGTTTGGGTCCATGGCTTCGTGGGGTCTGCTCCCCACTCGAACCCTACCATCAGCTCTTACCAACTGAAATCGTGACTCATCGGACCAAGCCACGATTTTCCATTCATCTAGGGACCAACCGATATGCTCACGTGCCCACGAGAGTCGCTGCAAGCGATGTCGTTCTGTCAGTAAAGGCACTCGAGTCGGTCTTCTGCTGGAATAGCCCAAAAAAGCCAAATTTCTCCACACAGTTCTAACAGACAAGTCCCTTGCACGTCCCACATTGAGTTCTGCGGTTATTTGACGCAGTGTTACTTGTCTGTTAGAATTTACGACTCTTTGCAGACGTCGCCGGTCTCGGTCGTTAAGTGCAGGTGGTCGACCACTGCGCTGTCCATGGTGGGATGTTATGCCTGAAATTTCATACTCTCGGCACACTCTTGACACAGTGGATCTGGGAATGTTGAATTCCCTAACGATTTCCGAAATGGCATGACCCATGCGTCTAGCTCCAACTAACATTCCGCGTTCAAAGTCTGTTAATTCCCGTCGTGCGGTCATCATCACGTCAAAACCTCTTCACATGAATAACTTGAACAGAAATGAAAGCTCTGCGAAAGCACTGCGCATTTATACCCGTTCTACGCGATGCTACTGACATCTGAAAATTTGCATATTGCTATCCCATGACTTTTGTCACTTCAGTGTATAATTACGATGGAAATAAAATCACTATTCGAATTGCAACTGGATTTTCTTAGAACTGTAAGAATTTGTACAGTAGGATATGTTTTGGTTTTTCTTGTGGGTTAATTGCCGATTTTTATAAAAGGCTTGGTTTGGTTGTCGCTCTACGGTCATCTCGTGCACACTTTAGGCTAAACAGACTGGGACCTACAGTTTAAAGTGTATTCCGAATCACTACAAACATTCATGGCCCCACCAGGACTTGAATCCGAAACCTGCGGTAGCGAGTGCCAGAACGCTAGCCACTCGGCCATCAGTCCCTCGATTTTTATAAAAAGCCTCGAATAAATTTAGGTCTAGCTCAGGACTTTTTAAGTATCATTAACAAGAATTAAAAAATGTTGATTAACTTCATAATGGATGCTTTGCATCAAAGAGTTAAAGAAACAAAGGGATTCACTCACATATTTGTTCGAGATAGCACTCCATAGAAGTAGGACTCGGAGGTCTCTCGGGACTCATAGCATGTACATTCTCTTTTTCTTCGAACCCAACTGAACAAACTTGCATGCGACAGATTTATTGTACAATTACTAATAAAAACACTAGAGCTTTTTTTTTCGATATCGAATGGGATTCTCTCAGTTTCAAAAACTTACCCACCAAGCCTCTTTAATCAAACTGAAAATTAATAAATAATATTTCTGCAAGCTTATGCTGTTGCTCTAGTTTAATTCAAATTCGGGGGATATGAAGAATCTTTTGACGTGAAGATTAAAATTGATGATTTTTTTCAACGTTTCAATACCGAACTGTTTATAATCTTTATATCAAGGTTATCGCTGTTTTAATTGCAACGGAAGGAAGATGAATCCTTGGGGGCGAATTTCAAGATTTACGGAAGCAATTTACAGGAGGACGCAGGATTTCTTTACTGAAATTTATAGAAGAATATTTTTTTATGACGTAAGTTATCATTTTAACCAATATTTTTATACTATTGAATACTAGTCAAAAATCTAGTCAACAATCAATTAGTCACAAATCTATTCAATATATATATATTGATTAGATTTCCTTATAGATAAATGTAATTTTTTTTCACTAATAAATTTTTATTACTAAATTAGTGCACTAAATATTGTGACATTGTTTGACTATTTTTAATATATCCATTGATTTTTTTTTTTTTTTTTTTTTAAGTATAACAAAAAAAATTCGTCTTGAAAAAAACTTATATTTTTAATCAATCTAACATGCAAATAATTTAAGGGTCAAAATATTATTTTGAAGTATCGCTGGTAGGTCGCGGATGCGTCTTGGCTACTCACCACGAAAATTCTTTCCGTCACGTTACCTGGAGGATGAGGTTGCTATAGTACGAAGAAAGCATTTCGAGTAGGTAGGTTGGCTTGTTGTATGATATTTCAGTTCATTTTTCAAGGAGAAACTCATCACGTGATTGTTTTGTGGAAAATATGGTTTGTTTGTCGATACGAAACCCTATAACAATGGTATCGGGGCCATGGACCTGACGGTACTTTGGCACTTAATTGTGACAGGCAGGGACAAACTACAATCACCCGTTTGCTCAGTGGACACCTCAGAACTATGACTTTCTCAGATGGTTTGAAAGCTTTCGACACTTGCACCAAGTGCTCCTCTGAGCAGGCTTCCCCATCTCGCATCCTGGCGTGCCTGGGGCTCAGATGTCAGGATCTCCTCGACAGTCCGTTGATGGTCTTGGACTTTCTTAGGGTATTTGGATTCATGGACCTAGTCCAACCCCGCTGGATTATGGGGATAGGCGAAGAAGAAGAAGAATAGCAACGTAATTGATAAAATGATATGGTCATTAAGATGGTAAATGAATAGGAATTTTCTGAGTGGAGGTATTTATTGCCAGCTGCTACTACATTTTATGCCAAGTTATTAGATTCCCTTGAAGTGAATATAAATGCATGTAACACATATAATATACATACTTAACTATTAAATGTGCTTAATTATCCAAAAAGTTATATATATGGCAAAACACTTTCTCTGCTTTGCAATGCAATTAAATGAATTAGATCAATGCACTTATTTTGAGTAATGGGACGGGTCTTTTCATAATCAGGGCGTTTATTAAGGAAAATTTTATCTAACTTATCAAAACTCAAATCTCGAGCAGATAACACTCTTACCAGTGCAAAATTTTCTTCACTGATTTCCTTTGTAATGATATCAATAACTATGGTAATCCTCGTCAAGGACACACAGATGATTTACAATTTGTTATCCAAGAGCACCAGATTACATTAGCTATTAGGCACCAGAGGCATTTTGATTTCTATAATCTTTCTTTATCTTTTTGCAGAAAATTTATTTATTGAATTACAACAACTGGGATGATATGAACCAGTACGAGAGATATGCTGTAGACCAACTCCGTAGGCTTCATCAACGTCATGATAGCGTGAATGACACCTTCAGACTCAGGGAAGAGAAGACACATGAAAAAATGCAAGAATTAGTGCAAGTAATAAAGCGATTTTACTACGAGGAATCCACCCAATTTCTTCAGATACCGGCTTTGTGCTACAGGTTGTGCCTGTTTTTATTCAGCGCTTTTCTTTTATTCTACTTCAATTACAAAACCCAAGTTGCACTCTCCGAAAGGGAAAGAGTTGAAGAATTGTTACGTAATTTCCGTCTTGTTCACCGCCGTCCATTTCATCATCGACAACGGCTAAGACCCGACATTCCGATGGGTGGGTGACAACGGACTTTTAAGAAATCGTCTTTCCTAGAAGGATTATCACAAAATATATTTTAATTTTTTTTAAAGTCGGCAAATATTTAGATGATGTATATAAAAATGAAAACATCTGGATAATTTTAGGATTAGAATTTTGTTTGGCATGTTTACAAAAAGGAATTTTAAAATTGTTTGTAATTTTGATATTATTTTTGACTTTGACTTTATAGGACGTTACTCGTTAGAGAAGCGATTGGGCCAATATGACCTAAAGATTCGTTTTGTTTTTATCGCCAAACAACGGATAGTCTCCAACCAAAATGTAAACGTAACCAATTTGTCACCACAATCTACTGGTAGACTATATGGAAGAATTCTTTTATTTTTAATTTAATTTTCGAACAGTTACTTTATTTGTCGTAATCAGTATTAGTTATTTTGTAGTAATCTGTAGTATACACAGAATATATAAGTAATAAAAGATTTAATATATATAAATATAATTTAAATTGAGACAAATGAAAAATAAAACTAATATAATAAAATCATTATATTTAAAATACGGATAAGTTAGAATTTCAAACATAAAAATAATAGATTCAAATAAATGACTTGATCCCTCAACATAAATTTTTAACTGCAAATGAATTTATTTTTCCTGAAAATGAATTTGGTGATATGTGTATGCAGTTTTATATTTTAGGAATTAGGTTTCAGGATATATTGTACAAAAAAAAATCTATATTAATTAATTTTAGCAAAAGACCTCGTACTGTTCTAAATATTTTAAATTAATTCCTTACAACTGCCTAGATGAAAAAAAAGTTCGGGGTTTTTTTTTTTTTATTTTTTTTATTTACATGCAACTGATTTCATCAACATCTACACCTTTGAAATTTTTATTTTTGATTTTTTTTTATTTTATTAAATAAATCTTTTTTTAAAAAAAGGGCATTTAATTATCTATTTTTCTTATTAACTCAAAGGGCATGAGACCACGGCTATGTTTCAACATTTTACAGTGAAGGAGCTAGTGGCCGCTACGCGGCCAAGGATCTCCGTGTTAATCTACAATAAGAGATTAATTCATTTCAGAAATTACAAGATTTTTTAATTGAATTTAAAAATTAAATTAAAAAATTAATTTTTGTTATTGATTAATTAATCTGTAATTTCAGAAATTTGTGGTTTGAAATATCAAATGCTTTTAATAAATGTAAATCTGTTTTAAAATGTATTTATAATTTTATATTTTTTAATCGAATTATACAAATTTGTATTTGTATATTATGCTTAATACACTAAAATTTTAAATATAATCTGGACTATAGTCTATAAATGTCTGTTTCACTTTTTCTATTTAAGTTTCATGAATTGCAAATCATTCTCGGGTAATTTTTTAATTCTTTTCAATTAATAAAATAACTATCAAGTAATTCAAATTTATAGAATTACTCAAGCATTTCAAATAGACTACGAATCAAAATCTTACCTTTCAGTTCCTAAATGTGAGGAAATTGTTAACATATTAAAGGAATGAAATTGTTAACATATTTAAAGGAAAATCTTTAAGCAAAATATCCCATTAAGAGCCAAAAGGTACGAATATTTTTCAAAGTCATGAGGTTGAAGCTGCTGATTACTTTTGGTCACTTTCATTTTTTAACATTTTCAGCAGCAGGCTTTTCATTACAAAGGCAATATCAGATTAAAACCTGAAGAGACTATCTTGATGAATATAAATTCATTCGTTTTATAAATAAACGGACTTGACTGCGCAAAAGCAGTGACCTAATAACTGTCACCAAATATGGGACTTTATACAGAGCCATTTACGAGAGTCACTAAAGGATGAATTTTCGAAAGTTTTTTGCTTTGCTTTGTCATGCTTTTGTCTAGAGTTCTTTGATTCTGTTCCAGTGGTTTCGAAAGACATCGCTAAAAGCGATATTTTTAGCCTGAACATTTGACATTTATAGAGAATGAAACCATTTTATTTACTAAATGAAATTTAATAATTAAAATTTTGAAAACTACCAACTAAAAATAATGGAATTTCACCCTCATATACATAAGGAACTTCCTAGATTCTAAAAGAAATATTTAGAACCTTACATTTCTTAAATGTCTTCGATATTTTACAGGTAGAAGTCTGAAACCAATTCTAAAACATTGAAAAAAAATGTCTTTTAGTGACCATCTGGTTAGGTATTGGCTAATCTTTTCAATATAGTTCTATAACTGGATGGAAAAGGTGGTAATTAGGTCTAAATTTATAACCTTCTATACTTATGTACTTATTCTATTAATTACTTTATTATAGTAAATTGCTTTTGCTTTATTTAATTAATTTAATGAAATAATACTTAATTACTTTAACTAAATAAAACATAAAAATTACATTGCAGCCTTTTCATATCCTATATTTTCATCCTCTAGCATTTACTAAGTAAAGCTACTGTAAAATGTCTATCATTTCGCTATCGCCTACATGTTACGATACGTTTCCCTATTGTAGTTTTCTATTTTTTTTTTTTTTTATTTAATTTGTAAATATTCGGTATGTATCACACACTTAACATTTTAGTAACTATGCTGCTGATGGGTAATTATTTATAAACTTTTTATTTCGTTATCTTACGCTTAAGTAATGTTATTTTATTAATTAATTAAAAGTAAATAATGCAATTTTATTCATTCAATGTAAATCCGTCTGCAATCCTATCTTTGTTTAAAACATTATTTATTCATAACATAGATTTTTATTAAATTTAGAACGTATATTTTTTTTATTTATAGTTTTTAACTCTATTCTTGGAACTCGGCTTTCTCCTAATTTCCACTCTTTTACCCCCCCAAGACCCTCTAAACATAGTATTTTGGACGTCCGATATTTTTTTCTCCCTAGCGCGCATGCTCATAGGAAACCTTATTATAGATACGCATGCGCAATTTCCTATGACCATACGCGTTAGGGAGAAAAAAATAACGGACGTCCAAAATACGGTATGCAAAAATTCTCTATTATTTGATTAAGTCCGTTTTGGATACATTGATTTTGCATTTCTGAAAACAGTATTGTGGGTTTGAACGCAATGGTAATATAATTGAGATTTCTATTTTTGCGATAATAGGGTCGTGTCGTCAACAAACGATCATTGCCACTCAAATATAAATTTATACCAAATATGGTCCATTGCGAATTCATTAATGCCAGCACGTTCGAAATAAGAATGAGGTACCCAGTTCCGCTACGGAGAAGTCCACAGCGCGATAAGATAAATTACTTGAGTGGAAATGGCAATTTTCTTAATGCTATTCGACACAAAATAAATTCTTGTATTAACGAAATTAATTATTGGTTTTAATGAATCTGCAAATATTGATGTATTCAATAGATTCAAAATAATAACAGGCAGTAAAACTTTCACAAATATTTATTAATATTGCAATGGAACAACGACTACACACACAAATAGTACATCTTATAGGTGGGTTGGTTTGAAAAGGCTGTGCAAAAAAAAGTGGTACTTACGTATTAACGCCACCGCACAGAAGTTGCGCCAATAAAGGGCTGCCAATGCACCAAAATAGAGACTGTTTTGAATCTATGTTAAACTCTATATCGGCCCACTTTCCACCGAAATCCGATTGACTACTTTGTTTTTTAAATAAAGTGTTTTGAAAGTGTTTTATATATTTTATGATTTGTCACAAAAATTTTAAGTGTAGATTGGAGCCACTTAAAAACTGTCAAATCTGTAGCTGCGGTGGCGTTAATACGTAAGTACCAACAAAGTACTAATTTTTTGAGAGTGTACTTTATTTTTTTTCATAGTTTCTTTTAGGCTTACAACTCGTTAAACAGTATACCAGTTCGTTGACGTTATCCAAATAGAAGAATTGCATTAATTATGAAAAATAATTAAAATTGTTGTAATAAATAATGAAAAAATAATATAATAAAAACATGAATAATAATTATTTCGTTTCAGTAGCCTCCTTCTCAGTTGAGTAAAATTTCCAGTAGAAAATGCAATTTAAACCATACTCATGACAACATTTTGTAAATCGTTCAAGTTAAATGCATTTAATTTTATCCAAGTTTCTTTTCTTTTCTTTTTTTTAGTGAGTTAAAAAGTTAATGGTACTACTACATTTGGTGCATTATCCATTACAAAAAAAAAAAAAAAAAATCTGCCATGGGAATGGGTCAAATAACATTTCATGAGGTGTGAAACGAATTTAAAAATAGACTTTTGCAATTTTAGTAATGAAAAATCTTTAACAATTTTCAGTAGGAGGATATGTTAAGTATTCATTTCTCATGAGCTACATAAAACACTTTTAGACAAAATTAATGATTGATGAATTTTTATAATAAAAGGCCTAAGTTGTATTATACATATACTATCACCAAGTTATTATACACAAGAACAATTACATTTATCCACATATAGACTAATAGAAAGAAGCTAATATAGAGCTTCAAAAATAATTTAGATAATGAATTCCACCAAATTATTACACGCTACAGTTACAAATATAATTATTTATGGTAACATTCATTAAAATTTAGAACTAGCAAAAAGAAAATATAGAACAGATCTTTCATTAATATATAGATTATGATATAGCTTCAAAAATCATTTTAAAATGCTGTTGTTAATAAATTCCATCAAGTTACATGTACAATTATTTATTATTAAATGTATCAACTTAAGGCCAGTAAAACCAGAATGATATAAAGCAGATATCATGCACACACACAAATTAAAATACAACTATCACAAAACTAAGCTTTTACACAAATACAATTAGTGTTATTTAACTAATTGTTATTTCAACTAGTAAAAATCTGTTATTTTTTCTCTTTGCTAAAGAATAAATAAAATATAGCTATTACAAATGCATTCTACCAAATTGCATACAAATGCAATTATTTAAGCTAACATTCATCAACATTTAGACTAGAAGAAATTATACATCTCATAAAAAAAAAATATAAATGCATTCTACAAGTTATTAAAAACAGATGCAATTATTTATAACATTTATTCAACTTTAGACTAGCAGAAAGAGGACAATATAAAGTATATGTCATGAAAAATAGTTACAATGTAGTTGTTGCAAATACATCATATCTAATTATTAAGCACACAAATACAATTATCTACCATAACATTCATCTACATACAAAATATAGACTAGATGAAAGATAACTTAAAATATCACATAAATAAAAATCACAATAGTTACAAATCTGTAAATTTAATTAAAAATGATAAATATAATAAGTATTGTATTAATTCCTTGGGATACATTGTATAAATTTTAAAAATGAGGTATGAAACATGTATTGATTGCATAGAATATAAAGTAAAAATTACAAAAGTTTCATTATGCAATTCAAAACAAAGTAATTTTTATATAAGGTAAAATGATATGTTACATGCATATTATTAGTTTCATAATAATAAAATTGTAATCAAATGCAAGTCATTCTCCTTAAATAATACATTAATTCCACAATAGCTAACTCTATATTTACTTTAATACTGTTATATGATGTCTACTAATTGTACTTATACTATACACTTTATAACATTTTTATTCTTGTGTTTCAATTATGTGATATACAATAATCAAAAAATGAGAAAAAATACTCAATTTTGGGCATGTTTTCTGAATATAGATTTTTTTAATAAATTAAGGAACTGATAATATTACATATTAACTTGAAAAGTTTTTTTTTTTTTAATTAGAACATGCATAGCAACCTTTGATTTGAATATAGTAATAACCACATTCAAATCATTATGTTATAAGAATCGGCTACATTTAAATATTAATTGTGTAAAGTACACTTACAACTATATAATTAATATGAAAGATTACTATCATTGAAATTCATTATACAGATGGTATATTGTACAGTAAACATGTTTTTTTCTTTTGTGTAATTAAATATTTTAACATTTAAAATTGTAAAGTAGTATTTGATTCTGTAATAAATAAAATACTTCATATCACACATTCCTAATTTTAATTGTCATATTTTGACTTACAAACACATTTCATAACTTCAAACTTTATTTTTCATTGTCATGGCAGGGTTAGATGTTCAATGTCAAAATGAAGCATAAACAAAAGTTCATTTCTAGAATTATTTATAATAGACAAAATTAGATATTAGTTGGTTTATGATTTCACATTTAAATTCTCTTTAAAATTGAAAGAATATTAGATAAAATTTGGTACAAAATTATTAAATATTTTTATGACAACACATACAGTAAAAAAAATATCACAAAAAATTTATAAATTAAAATCTTTATAGTGTACAATACAAAGTTATTCACTGTTGTATTTACGCTATTTCCTCACCATCCATTATGCATGGACTATGCTTCTCAATATCCTCTCTGTGATTAAAACATTGGTTGCAAGAATTGCATATGAAATATTATTTTCCTTTTATATGAGTGAAGGAATCCATCAAATCCTCTTCCTTAGAATCAAACCCTTTTAAACATGCTTTGCAGCAAACAATTGCTGAATCATGATTATCCAAAATATGTGTTGCAAGCCCTTCTGTAGAAGGGAGACGTTACATAAGTCACAAATGTATAGCATGCTCAAGTATATGAAGCTGAAATGCTTCTTCTTCCAATTTCACACTGCAAATTTTACAAATATAACTACTAGTTCTACATTTAACAAAAATCAATTTTGTGGTTGTACAGGATTCTTCTAATTCCAATTCTTCCAGGGCTGCTTTAATTTTTTATTCTTTATGGATTTTTTTAGTTCGTAAATTTTTTTAGTTTTTAATTTAACTTCCTTACATGTTTTAAGATGTTTCTTTTTTTTTCTCTTAAAGTTTTCATTGCATTGTTCACAATCATAATATTTTTTCTGAAGAGCATAATGTTTCCTAAGATGATCTTTAATACTAAATTTGGCTTTGCAGATTTACAAAAAAAAAGGGTACATCTCCAGTGTGAGTGAGATAATGTTCTTTAAGGTAGTACTTAATAACAAAACTATCAGTATAAATATTACATGTATATTTCTCTTTAAAAAGAGTGATATAATGCTGACTTAGGATGCCATAACGATCTAGGGGTATGGCCACATGCATAGGGTAATAATTTATCTTCTTCAAAGGTTTGTTTCACAGGAAATTCTGCATTATAAAAGTCACATGTGTATTTTGACATAGTTGAATGTGTACTACAGATATGTTTTCTTAGAACATGTTGCTCAGTGAAACTTGCACCATATAAATTTGCAAATTTTTATCAACATGATCAGATAAAGAAATTTTATGCACATCCTGATAAACCTTAAAATCTAACTTGTGTGCAAATTTTTTGTGGCAGATCTCGCAAATACATAAATTTTTATTACTATGATTAACCTCATGAACAAGAAAGGCTTCTTCACCAACGAAACACTGCTTACATGTATAATGGTTTTTTTTCTCAGGAAGAAGATTGAGATGTGCTTTAAGACTTTCAGAACTCTTAAAACCTTCATGACAAATTGTACAAGTATGCTTCATTTCAATATCATTAAAATCATTTGTTAAACCATTATCACAAAAATAAGAATGTTCACACTTATATAATCCAATAGTTAATATTAAGAATTTCACAGGGATATATAGTCCAAAAGCCTACACATGCCATTCAGATGAAAATGCTCTTGAAGGGCAGTTTCATCCAACAGACATGAACATTTATGGACATTCTGATTTGAATTTGTATCATTATTAACACTTGAGTTATCTAAACTACTGAATAATTTACAGTACATACTATCTAATTGTTCCTGCTCAATATCAGGTATTTCAATTTGGTCCACATCTTGTATAACTTCTGAATTTTCAAGGTCATTCTTTTTCTCATGAGTTAATTTATGCTTCCGCAAAATACTTTTTTTCTGAAAACATTTGTCACAAGTTTCACAATTGAAAGGCCTAGGAGGTTCAATTCCTGTGTGTGTACTTAAATGATTTTTTAATGAACGAAGATACTTAAATCTTTGTTTACAATGAGAACATGGATATGGTTTATCCTTCATATGAGTATGAACATGCTTAGTTAGGTTATTTTTGGTTGCAAAATTTTTATCACATATATTACACACAAATGGCTTTTCTCCTGTATGCACATGAGCATGAGTGTTTAACGTTGCTTTTGTTACAAAACCTTTACCACATACATCACAAGTAAATGGTTTTTCACCAGTATGTGTTTGGAGGTGGGAATAAAGAGCAGAATGAGAAGTAAAACTTTTCTGGCATGTGTTGCACACATATGGCTTTTCTCCCCTGTGTTGCCGAAGATGTACTGCTTTATGTGAAGCAGAAATTTCTGCGCCACACACTTCACAAGTAACCCTTTTGTTTATTCTTTTACGAATATGTTGTTTTCTGTGTTGCTTTAACAAAGTTTGACTTATGAATTTTTCCTGGCAAATATCACATTCGAAAGTTTTCTCGGAATGAATATCGTCTTTATGTTTTTGGAGGCTAATTATGCCAGAGAAACATATATTACATTCAAGACAAGTCCATAATTTATTTTCTGTGGGCAATGCAGATTCTTCTTCCATTTTACATACCCTTCTCTTAGGAAATCAGATTTACGTACAGGCTGCTAACATATAAATAAGAAGATGGAAAACAAAAAAACAGAAATATGTTGACAAGATAATGTATTGGATTCATTTTTACCTGAAATAATAGAAAAATCAAAAAGTAAGTGAAAAAAAATCACAAATACAAAATAATAATTAAAAAAATGTACATATAGATATCCACAGAAAATTGACAGTATTTAATTTCTTTTAATAATTATTTAATTTCTTTTTTATAAAAAAAAACTACCGTGTTTTGTAAAGTCAACAAGATATTTTCTATTAGCCTCTTATTTTAAGGAAAGCTCATTTTTATAATTTATCTTTTAATGTTTGATTAACATTTTAATTTAAAAATTATATTTTTATAAATTTTAACCGACAATTTAAAATACTTAAAATATTATAATAATTATTTCATAGGAAAATAAAATCTCTGAACGATTAAAAAAGCGATAAATAAATGATACATTTCAAAAAAAAAAAATTCTGATATATCTAAGCATAAAGAAAACATTTTTTATAAATCTATTGAATCATAATACCAATAGTAAAAGTTAAAAATATTTTTATTGAAAGAAATAGAAAAAGCTTTTAGAAAATTTTAAGGAAAATAAATATTTTCGGTACAAAAAGATTACTTACGAAAGAATACAAATTTAAAAAGAAGGCAATCAAAACGTTATTAATCTCCGTAAAGCAGAAATATTCAATAAAAATAAGTCACATTGCAAAGAAAATTAAAAAATTTCACAAATTAAAATAATGTAATGCTTGCAAATAATTTTTCAAAATTTTTTTATAAGATTAAACGATATTATCAGCCATGCAAGTACTATAAATTAATATTTTATGCAAATAATAAGTAAAAGTTCAATTATAAAATGATAATTTAAATTAAATAAAAATATTTTACTTACTAAAAAACTTTGCAATTCTAATTACAAGAAATTTTAAAACTAGACAAGATATACAGACAGAAGTTTGTTTACAAGCCAAAGAGTAGTTTCGTTTTACTGATGCCATACCGCAACCGTTTCTTAAAATGTTCTAATTTCTTGACGCCTGCTCGTTGATGCTGCTTTACCTCAATTCATCCAAATGTTGATTAAAATATTACAGACCACAGAATTTGTCAAAAGAGAAAATGAAACCTTTATAAAAATACTACTCTGAGACTCTAAATTCTTGAATTCATTGCCTATGAAGGCTTACAAATTCCATTTAAAAACAAAAGGATCGGTGCTTGTACTTTCTAGTAACCAAAACAATTTTAGTAAGAGGAATAAATTTGAAAAAGGAAGAAATGGATAAAACTTCAGATCAAATAGATCATAATATTTTAACAGTTGAATGATGACTATAAAATATAAAGTATAATCAACTGCTCAGAAACTTAAAAGTGATAAAAATGTTGTTCCAGATGCGGTCTTTACAAACTCTGTGATAGATTCGTTGCAGTTACTGTTTTCAGAAACGAGAAAACTCGATGGAGATTATATACATTTCACATCGACAATCAGGATGTTTGATAAATGTTTTCCTGCATACAACACGCAAATGCGAAATAGTTACTAAAAATATATACAAGAGAGTTAATGCAATTAACAAAAAGGATACATTCGATGAGAAATAAGGTGTCAACGAAATGACTCTCACTTTCCTACTTAAGGTCAGGAGCTTAAATGCATTTGAAAATATGAGGAATTTTTTCTCTGTTATAGAAAAAGTTTGATAAATGTTGTAAATACTAAAAAAGTCTTTGTTTTTAATTTTTTTTAACAAGATATTTAACTACTAATTTTTCAATAATACTGTTTCATATAGATGGGTAAATTAATTATTTTTATTTTTGATAATTTCTGTTGTATGTATCAATAAAAGTATCAATATATATGTCACAAGACAATTATCAATAAAATTAAATGTTGACCCGTTTATCAATTAAATGTTCTGCATTATCCATCGTTTCTTTCGAACGTCCAATTACTAGTGCATAACGTCCCAGGTCAAAATGCTTGGGAATTCGAAAACAAAAGCTATTTAGAAGCCATAATATCACTATAATAAAATCAATCAATCAATCTTCCTTTTTATACTAGACCTTAGAGAGCAAAAGTACTCCTAGAGGAGCCTCCAATCAAATTGCAGTATTTCGGTGACATCATGGAAGGGAAAAAAAGTGCATTATATTTGGCGATATTCGCGTTTTGAACTAAATATGATATTGCTTTTACTGTTCGTCGTTCATTTGCATTTTTTATTAGCTACTGTTCATCGTGTTTTACAATGGATTCGATTGAACAACAAATAGTTTTCAACAATGCATGAATATATATTATGCATTTATCTGTTTCTGTATACATTTGATTATTATATATTACTTATTCTTATTTTTCTAATTTTAAATAAAATTGAATCTTGCCTTTTATTATATTAATTACTTTTTCGGATATTTCATCATGAAAAAAGGCATACTTATTAAAATGTAAAACTATTTTCTGTTATTAAAACAACATTTTTTTTTTTGCTTAAATATTTTTATAGACTCATTCTTTTAAAAATTGCATTCAAAACTGTTAATTCCTTTTTCCTTCCTCTTCTATCATGCATGAAAAGTGATTCTTTCAATAATTATCGATTTAATATATACCATATTATTATATAATAAGGTACGATTTACGGTTCATTTCACAATTCTCTTAACTCTCACATGTGCTTGGTACAAGGGAACGAATACATTTAAACGAGAGAGAAAGGGTATAAAGGAAGATCGACATTTTTAATTCAAAATATATAAGAATTAAAAAAATATAACAAGTTAATTAGTTTTATTAAGTTAATTTTATAATAAAAGCCAAAACAATATTAAAAATATATAGTAAGGTACTGAAAAATATTTCCTGTTAATATTTTTTAAAACAAATACTCAAAATTATTCGATTTTTTTAATAAAACAATATTATCAAAATGCTAGCATATTACTATATATTAAAATGTAAAAATATTAAAAATATATATATAAATAAAAAATATATATATTAAAATACAATCATATTACTATATATAATTATTGAGAGTTGAAAATACCCTGTAAAGCATTATAGAAATTTTGGAAGTGCCCCTATAAGACAAATTTATTAGCATAGAAAATCTGAACAAATATATTTTATTGAAACTTTTCGTGCCCTCCTATAGATGAGAGTATTTTGATATAAAGAACTTAACATATCAATACAAGGATCAAAGGAGAAATAACAAGATATGAACTAGAAACATGATCAATTTTGCATAGCTAGAGCAACAGCGGTCTTCAACACGTAATTTATCACGTGCATCGTAGAAACACCGTCAAACAAAACCATGATAACTTGCTTAAAATTCAAAATTTATATGATAAGTGTTTCATATTTAGGGCCCTCAAAAACCTGAAATGATAGAAAGAAATTGTGCATATTATTACATACATATGATAAAAGTGAAATATTATGTATATATTATTTTTCTATATGTTAATGGCATATATATATACATATATATATACACTGAAGGGACAAAAGTCATGGGATACCTCTTAATATCGTGTCGGCCCTCTTTTCGCCCGGCGAAGTGCAGCAACTCGACGTGGCATGGACTCAACAAGTCATTGGAAGTCTTCTGCAGGAATATTGAGCCATGCTGTCTCGATAGACGTCCATAATTGTGAAAGCGTTGATGGTGCAGGATTTTGGGCAGGAACAGACCTCTCGATGATGTCCCATAAATGCTCGATGGGATTCATGTCGGGCGATCTAGGTGGCCAGATCATTCGTTGGAATTGTCCAGAATGTTCTTCAAACCAATCGCGAACAGTTGTGGCCCAGTGACATGGCGCATTGTCATCCATAAAAATCTCATCGTTGTTTGGGTACATGAAGTCCATAAATGGCTGCAAGTGATCTCCAAGTAGCTGATCATAAGCATTTCCAGTCAATGTTTGGTCCAGTCGCACCAGAGGACCAAGTCCATGCCATGAAAAAACAGCCCACACCATTACGGAGCCACCACCAGCTTGAACAGTGCCTTGCTGACAGTTTGGGTCCATGGCTTCGTGGGGTCTGCGCCACACCCTCGAACCCTACCATCAGCTCTTACCAACTGAAATCGTGACTCATCGGACCAGGCCACGATTTTCCATTCATCGAGGGACCAACCGATATGCTCACGTGCCCACGAGAGTCGCTGCAAGCGATGTCGTTCTTGTCAGTAAAGGCACTCAAGTCGGTCTTCTGCTGGAATAGCCCAAGAAAGCCAAATTTCTCCACACAGTTCTAACAGACAAGTCCCTTGTACGTCCCACATTGATTTCTGCGGTTATTTGACGCAGTGTTGCTTGTCTGTTAGAATTTACGACTCTTTGCAGACGTCGCCGGTCTCGGTCGTTAAGTGCAGGCGGTCGACCACTGCGCTGTCCATGGTGGGATGTTATGCCTGAAATTTCATACTCTCGGCACACTCTTGACACAGTGGATCTGGGAATGTTGAATTCCCTAACGATTTCCGAAATGGCATGACCCATGCGTCTAGCTCCAACTAACATTCCGCGTTCAAAGTCTGTTAATTCCCGTCGTGCGGACATCATCACGTCAAAACCTCTTCACATGAATAACTTGAACAGAAATGAAAGCTCTGCGAAAGCACTGCGCATTTATACCTGTTCTACGCGATGCTACTGCCATCTGAAAATTTGCATATTGCTATCCCATGACTTTTGTCACTTCAGTGTATATATATATATATATATATATATCATCGTAGAAATAGAAAGCCCGTCACATATTTCTATTGTGGACAATATAAATATTTTACAATTTATACAATTTTTTAGCCAACGGCCGTACCATGTTGAATATATCGGTTCTCGTTAGACCACCGAAGTCAAGCACCATTGGACGCTGTCAGTACTTGGGTGGGTGACCACCTGGGAACACCGCGTGCCGTTGGCAAATTTGGGGCCTGAATGGCCGAGTGTCTAGCGCTCTGACACTCGGTGTCACAGGTTTCGGGTTCGAATCCCGGCGGTGCCATGGATGTTTGTAGGGGTTCGGAATCCACTTTAAGCCGTAGGTCCCGGTCTCCTATGACTGTAAGAGCGTCACGGAGCCAAAGTCAGACTTCTACCTACGGGTTCTCCATCACAACAGAAGCTGCTTCCTTCCCCTTCAATCATGAGCACGTATGGGCTTGTGGGCTTGGCCAGCCAAGTGGGTTAAGAAACAACAACATAAATAATTTTTTTTCCCCTTCAAATGTTTGTGGAAGAAAGGGAATTTTTTTTTTTTTTTCAAATTAATGAAAATTATTTAAAAATGGAAAATTTGAAGTATAACAAAACAGGTGTAACATTTATGGAAATTATGCATATGATTTAACGCAAGACTGAAAAAAAATGTGAAAAAGAATATGTGATAATAAAGAGTATAATTTTTTTTATTTAATTTATATTTACTGAAATGAAATTATTGTGAAACTGAATTGTTAAAAATAAAAATAGCATTAAGAAATTAATTTATGTATTGTTGCGAAATTACAATGACGCAAATCCCAAATTCTTCTTAAAATCACAAATTATCTTATTGCAATCAAATAACAGATTAATAAAATGGGATTGGATTAATAATCGGATAAAATGTAATAAAGTACCTTTACAGAAAACCTTTTTTCACAATCGAATTAAATGTAATATTAATGATTTAATGGTGCATTATTAATTAATATTAAAGGTGCATTATTAATCTACCTTTTACATACTCTTTTTCATAATCGGATTGATCAAATGTACCATTTTATAACTGCAACAATTGACATCTTTAATATTTATTTAATGGGGCCTGATGGGCGAATGACTGGCACTCTGGCATTCGGTGACACTGATTTCGGGGGCGACCCCAGCGGTGCCATGGATGTTTGTCATGGTTTGGAATCCACTTTAAACTTTAGGTTCCGGTCTGATATAACTACTACTACTACACCACACCACATCACTGTCCTAGAGCTGAGTTGTCCCTTTACAGTTTGGAAATGATGTGGGGGGAAAGAAGTCTGATTGGGCTCTGTGACGCTCTACGATTCTATGAGACCGGGACCTACGGCTTAAAGTGGATTCCGAACCTCTACATACATCCATGGCACGGCCGGGATTCGAACCTTATACCTGGGGGACCAAGCGGCAGAGCTGGTCTGACATGACTGTAGGGCGTAGGGTTGACAACCTTACGCCGCAAAAATAAAAACAACTCCTATCTCGATATCTGCCTGTAGGCAGACGGCCTTGACCCACTATATAGTTGCTGCGCCAATAAAGAAGAAGAGAATATCGACTTAATAAAAGCACCCTTAGTTGTAAAAGGCAGTAAGTACACTTTCCACCAGCCATTCCTACTTTCTTCTAAGATGATATTATATTTTGCTGGCTAATTTTATTTTAAATTTTTGCTTATTAAAATTAAGTCATTTGCAAATGAGCTTGCTTTATAGCAACAATCATCATCTGAGTAATGGTATTATTATACAGATTTTTAAGAAATTTAATGACTTATATCTATACCAATCTGACTATATGACTAGCATTATATCTTTTATAAAAATAAAAAAAAATTCAAATTTTACTGAATCATTTATCAAAAAGATCTATCATTTATATCTTTATACTTAACACACGGAAAAGAGAAATTCGGCGATTAATTTTGGCAATTTTCTTCTGTCAAAATCTTTTATATTTCCTGATTTTTTTTTTTTTAATTTCTTCTTTTTATGTTAAATTATAAATTATTACTTATCAAAAGCATTTCATTCTTTTTCTTTTATTCAATTTTAATTTCACATTATAGCAAGAATTACACAAGATCTGTCAGTTATATATAATGTTATAAAATTAAAATAGGTCTAGTTTTTGAAATATTTAAATATTTTTATCGGGATCCCAAAACAAGATAGTTTTCTTGACTATTTTCTTTAATTCCGCAAAATTAACTCAGCAATATTTAACTTTTAGAGATTACCTAATTCAGTACATGCCTCTTCATAATCTTCTGCAAAAATATCCCTCGAATCCATGATGCAGGCAGGCAGGAGCAAATTAACAGAAATTTTGTTTCATAAGTTAACGGAAATCCACTTATACGAATTATCTACAAAGTGCGCAAAAAAAAGCGCACGCCAAAGCGCGCCAAGAAACAAGCGCCAAACCACCCCGATGTTTTCTCCTTATTCTTTTAAATTTATAGAAGTAACAGGCACTTCAGGTACTTGTTACTTACTCACACACTAAGAAGTAGAGAATAGGAGAGGTCAAGGTCACAGTTTTCCCGCGCGGAGAGGGGAATTTTTTTTTCTCCCAACCGTGCGAAAGAAGAACCGCGAGGGGAAAATGACGTGACCGGTGAGAGTTCATTTCCATTCCTTGCTGTTTGTGTCTTTTTTGTTTTTATGAATTGTAAAAATGACCGTTACAGATTAACAAGTTTATTTATTTATTTTTTGCGATCTTTACCAGTATCTGCGAATTAAAAATGGATTTTCTTTTCTAATTTTTTGAGTATGAAACAAAACATATATAACTTGTTTTTATGAGTGTATATATATATATCATCATAACTGGCTCGACAGCCCATGGTGGGCCTTGGCCTTCTTTAAAAGATCCAGCCAGGCTGTTCTCCTCTTGGCCGTGGACCTCCAGTTTTTGATCTTAATAACAATAAAATCAGAGTCTAAACAGTCGACCCTTCTCTCTTTCGGTCTTCCCCTTGGTCGCTATCCAAAAGGGGTTGCATTGAAAGCCCTCAAAGCAGCTCTGTCACTTTCCATTCTCATCAGATGACCAGCCCATCTCATTCTGTTCAGTTGTCTGAGGGGTTGCCAGCTGCGTTGGAACAAAAAAAAAAAAAAAAAAAAAAAAAAAAAAAAAAACCTGACGTCACTAGTCACGTGATGTAGATATCGCAATGCTTTACCGAGGCTTCTGGGGAGAGGAATTGTGCACCATGAAACAGCAATGAAACCACCAGGCGGCGCTATCGGTTCTTAGGGAAAGGGAATTTTCCCTTCAACTTGTAGGGAAGATTGTCGACCGGATGCGTTTAATTACTGTAGCGTGCTAAAATAATTTCTTAATTTGTATTATTTATTTCATGTAATTTACTTTATTTTATTATAATTTATTATTTAATTAGCATTTTAGTGATTTTTTTTTTTTGTTTTACAGATTTAATTCCTGTTTTATAATTGTTTTAAAGAAGGCTGATTCTAGACTATTTTTTAAATAATTTGTTATTTGATTTCAGTATTTTACAACTATAACTATATAAAATTACAACTATATAAATCTCATCAATCGTAATCATACTGTTTAAATTCAATATGTGAATTACCAATGTTTTATAAATCTCATATAATTCATTACAATTAAACTGCTCAATTTCATTATGTAAGTTATTGGCTTTCTTAGTGGGCCCGTTTCATAAAAACAACTGATTGTTATTCTTTTGTAGGATTTATTCGCGTTGGAAATATTACAATGTAATCAAAATAAAGTGTGGGCGGCCAGATAATGCAGGTTTTTTGAAGGTAGAGCACGAAGACGTATAACTTGGAGACCCCTGATCTAGACTGCTCGAATTTTTAAGTAACCTTTTGAATATGTATTTTTGCATCTTAATAAAATGCACAATTAGGGCCTGAATGGTCGTGTGGCTAGCGCTCGGTACCACAGGTTTCGGGTTCGAGTCCCGGCGGTGCCATGGTTGTTTGTAGAGGTTCGGAATCCCCTTTAAACCGTAGGTCCCGGTCTCATATGATTGACGGTGCAAAAGTCAGACTTCTACCTGCGGGTGCTCTATCAGAACAGAAGTTGCATCCTTCCCCTTCAACCATGAGTCCATACGGGTTCGTGGGCTTGGTCTAGATTAGATATCTACCAATTGGGATAAGAAACAACAAAACAACAAAACAATAAACCCAACTACTACTGTTAATATAAACAGTGCTTTAATTTTCAATACAAAAG